>JAHMML010000023.1:714027-1117695 GCA_020341155.1 Eciton burchellii
TCTCTCTCTCTCTCTCTCTCTCTCTCTCTCTCTCTCTCTCTCTCTCTCTCTCTCTCTCTCTCTCTCTCTCGCCGTTGTCTGATCGGAATGATGAGCTTCTCAGAATTGCGCGCCGAGAAATTCGCGAAATCAAATTATCTTGTTGGTCGAGGAAAGTGAACGTGAGGCTCCTTGCTGGCACTCGAAAGCGATATCGAAAATTCGATCTTGCGAGTTTTGCGATGTATCGCAAAACTTCCTTTCGTGCGGCACGCTAGAAGAGCATATCCAAGCAGCCGCAATACTCTCCATGTTCGCTCATTGCAAAAATCCGGCCGTCTTCACCTTCGGACCTGGCGACCATATCGTAATGCAACTGATTATTTTATTTCGATGATTCCAGGATTTGCTATTTACATTTTATATTAATTTCCATACACTATACGAAGAAATGAATTGTCAATTTGCATCCAAATAGCGCATTCTGTTGAACGATGAATGTCACGTAATATTTCTCATGAAATATCTCTAGTGGCGAGACATAAATTTTCCACCGATGTTTAACGCTCATTACTGTTAGAAGAAAAGAAAATTTTTCTCCGAGGAATACGACTATTTCAGAAGTGTTTTGCGTATTTTGGAGCATAATTATAAAGCAACGTACAAAAATTACCATCGTTACCGTACTATCAAATTTATTATCATTTTAGTACGTATATCGTATGCTGCGAATTCATACATATTCCTTTTTTCCTTACTGTTTGGCCTTGATGTTTAATATTGCACGTGCAAGTATACTTTCCAGCCACTTCATATAGCCAAGTGACTGTATTACTCCCCACTTTACTTTCTAACGGCGCAAGACTAGCTGAACCATGACAGGTGGTTCAAACTAGAATGTTCCTCTTCACTGATCATAAAAATTGATGAGTATCGCATCGGCAATTATGAAATTTCATTAACAGGTGCTTTAGGTCATCCCAAATTGCCGTATCAACAGGAATTGATCGAATAACATGAAATAATGGAGTTTTTTTTATTTATGATCTTTGCACTATAGACTTGTAACTCCTTTACACTGCTATAAAAAAATAATGACTTCTAATACGTCAAACGGTGTAAAGTACAAGTATAGCTAATTTTTCTCTACAACCATCTTGAATTTCAATAAATTTTCTGCGTTAATGATATAATCAAGCTAAATAATGAAGTTTCGCAACAATTATTATAAAATTTATTTATAATAAATTTATAATTTATCATTTATCATTTATAATTTATCATTTATAATTTATCATTTATCAAGATTATAGATTCTATCAGAATTCTCAGAGTTATTTCTGTAATTACTGTAATATATTTTCTTTAATGTTGTATTGTATTTGCAATCAATGAGAAGAATTACAATATAAGATGAATAGAAGAATACAATATAATTGTGTTATTTGCTCTGCTTTGCTTGAGAAGATACTCTTAACTTTGACTGGAGATCAAGGCTAAAAGATAAAAATATGCTATGTCATTTGCATTTAATCTTATATTAGCTTATAAATTTCTTGGAATTATTTGTTTTCCGTGTTAAGCATCTTAAAGGAATAACAATATTTTTCATAACATTGAGATATTATCATACTTTATCATATATATTGTATATCATTTTTTTATATTAAACATTAATAATAGTTATTGGTAATATTATTAATAATAGATAATAAATAATGTTGCATTTCAGGAGCATACCAGCCTAGCCATGAGATTATGCTGCGTTTCTATTCATATTACAAACAAGCGACTGAAGGGCCCTGTCAACAGTCGAAACCTGCATTCTGGGAAGTGATCAAGAAAGCAAAATGGGATGCATGGATGCGTCTCGGTAACATGAGCCGTACAGAAGCCATGAATAATTATGTAGAGGAACTAAAAAAAGTAAATATAGATTTCAATCAAAAAATCGATTTAACGTGATTGATGGAAGATGAGTATATTAAACGAAAAAATATTGTATTGCAGATTGTCGAAACTATGTCTTATACAGATAATGTGGCAACATTCCTCGGCAGTCTGGACTCTTTTTACGAAAGTGTACCGGCTGAGGATTTGGAATTACTCGTGGGACCAGTTTTGGAGCGTATGCGTTCTCAACCAGGTTCACCATTGTCTAGTTCGCCATTAGGTTTGCTTCTCTTCCCATAATATTTAAATTTTAAATAACTATCTTATTCGCGTGCAAATACATATATTAACAATTGAATTTCTTCAATTTGTATTCAACGCATCAATCTATCGCGTGCATTCTTTGAAATAATTACATCTATCAAGCAATCAATGCGTACTTATACAAAGTTGTAAACTATTATCAAAATAATCAACATGAAACTATAATATGCCATTCTGATATTTGATATTTGATGACTGACATAAGAAGCTTCTACATCATTTTCTACAATCTAAATGTTTCTTGATTTATCAGTATCCAGAGAGACATCACCTCACAGAGTTTGCAATGCTTCTCGGCATATAACAAGTAGTTTGGAGACTAGCCCGACTAGCAGTCGTACTGCGAGTCCGTTACCACAGGATACTGATGGTGAAGAAGAGGAATTCATAGATACCGTTGAAGTATGATAAAAATGTTTTACGTTTATATAATTGATATTGTAATATTAAACTGTCGTCAATTTACCAAGCAGATCTTAATACAATTTTATTGCAGTCCGCGCCAGAAAAAATACAAAAAGACGCACTTAAATCTACTATTGTCCCTGAAAAGGTACAAGCCACAACAAGTAATGGAATTGATCACTCAAGTGCAGAGAATGTTATACAAGAGACTACTGAATTGACTAACAGATACAGTAACGCTAATGGTCATATCGATGCGATATCTGAGAGCCATCGAGAAAGAAGTAGACAAAGAAACAAAAAAGACGATGGCAAAAATAATGCGGAATTCCTAAATCAGATTGCAACTACCATGCAACATCTGCAGAGAGATCTCGATCGAATAACAGCCAGAGTACGAAGCTTAGAGGGAAAAGCTTTGCAAGCCTTGGCACCACAAACGGTACATAATGTTATATTGTCTAAAATTATGCCTCTAATTTCAATAAAAATAAAATGTATTTTATTAACAAAAAATTTTATAACAAAAAAAAAGAGAGGAATAATTTCTGTCATTTACTTTGTTATTTTTGGCATTCTATAAAAATGCTGACAGTTTGATTCTTTTTGCTTTTTTTAGGAACAGAACATCAGACGCACACATGCAAGATGGTGGCCATTACAGGAATGCCCGCCGCGTTTATTCGTCTTGCTAATCCTATGGCCATTCGTTGCACATTTATTGATCAACTTTATGCGGCATTATCGTCAACGGAAACTGTGATGTCACAGCTATAACTCACAGTGCTAACAAACCATTTCCACTAGTACAGTTGTTAATGCCAAGTTATAAACGTGTAAAGATGTTTTTAATTTTATATCTCTTATATAAAAGCATTCTAGTGCAATCTGCGATTACGCGCGCATTCGTAAACGTAAATTGTGATAAATTAAATAAGCCAACCTGCATATTTTTCCATATGCAGTCTGTCTTCGAAAGTCGCGTATTTTTTCTTATCTGCATATTCTCTTGAATAATGGATCGATTAAAATTCGTTAATCGAGGATTCATTTTATTCACAGTGTATATTTATATCTGATTTCTTGTTTTGATCTGCTCATTTTCATGAAATAAACATAAATCTGAATATTTTCTATTCATGAAATATACAAAATGAGATTTGGCTATTCAAATAAATATTCTTTTATAATGAAATGTAGCTAAATCCTTTTAAAACGAATGTAGAATATCTAACATTTATTTAAAAATGCGTGAATTTATGGCTTCTTGTTGATCTGCTTCTTATCGTTACATTTTAAACAAAATATATGCGACTTCTAAGACAATCTGTATAAAAAGATATAAGAATATAATTAAATAGTTTATATATATATATATATATATATATATATATATATATATAAAGATGGATTATATAGGTGGATTCTATTATAAATAGTTGTATATTCTTAAACTGTAACATATACATACAGGGAAAGCAAATCTTTGTATATGTAAATGTATATTAATATAATTGTTATATATATGCATTTTATATGTAAGATGATTTTTAAGAAGAGGAGACTTTAGTGCATATATTGATATTGCGGTAACAATAGTAATGGCAATGGTAACAATATTACGATAAAGGAATGATACTTTCTGTTCAAACGAATATTTATGTACGAATCAAATCACTTTTTAACAGCATGTATATACACATACACATGATATGATGTGTGTGTATGTACATGCAAGAATACATCGGTTTTTGATTATTAATCAAGATTTTATTTTATTTCTTCATCGTCCAATATTATCCCACAAATAATCTCACCATTACTGCTAACACAGTGAGAGCATCCGTTTCCTTTAACCACAATTTTTATCTCCAGAAGAGAAAGTAGAAAGAATAAGTGTAGAAAGTGTAGCTGGAAATTTCTTATGAATAATAGATCGTATGTACATGATGATGTGACATCGAGTGACTCAACTTCAGATTCACGGAGTTCGCTTCGCCATTTATTTTATAACATGATGCCTTTCACCGAACAAAGCGGAAAGATAAGAAGACAAGATCATGACATCGTCATTTAATACTTCCATCGGACGAATCGATTCATTTGAAATCCAAAATCAAAATTTGGAAGGTCCAATTTCGCCCGTACCATGTGACGTCACATTTATGATGCCGCGTATATAAACGCGCGGAGAGGCGCCATAGGCTTCATACAATGCAAGGCCGTGTGCTTGCATGTTTCTATAACCTATCAGCTCGCATTACGAATAATGATACGAGATATGATATTGCGAGATCTCCAGTGATTGCCCTGACTTAGTTTCATCTAACAGGATCTGCTACAGGGCTTCCGATAGAGATCGTCGCGTAAAACCTGACATGATGAATACGCGAGTGCTTCTGCTGTTTGCGAGCATTTTCGCCGCCAGTTACTCCAGTAGTGAGAACGATTTGGGCACGATTGTCTTCGCAAATGTTGTGAGTCGGCGAAACGGATTGCTATGTAGTCTTATAGAATACTATTATGCAATATTGTTCCGCATCGTTGGACAGTAGCTCATGTTCGAAGCTTCTTAAGTTCTCTTGCATGTTTCGTATCTTGGATGTATCTGTAATTTGATTTACAAATGATTTACGAAACATGTCTTATCATTTCTTATCGTTTATGCGTTCTTCGTGCGCGATAAATCATAAGATTTATCTATGGATGTGTAGTCTACAAATGTTTTAAAACATATGCTTTTGTTTATAGTTATACAGACACGGAGACAGGACTCCTATCAAGTCTTATTCCAATGATCCATACAACGAAGCATCCTGGCCAGTTCCATATGGACAGTTGACAAATGTAAGCATCGATAATTTACGATTAATTATAATTAATATTGTCTCTACAATAAATATAGGCATCATATCTAAATGTTTCTGATTATCTTATCACGAGAAAGAGAGAGAGAGAGAGAGAGAGAGAGAGAGAGAGAGAGAGAGAGAGAGGAAGAGAAAGAGAATAAGAATATTACTTTTTTAAAATGCCATATTTTGTTACAAGAAATTTGTATTTCAGAATTTATTCATAATTCTATCTAGATAAGATTGTGCAATCTTATAATTTAATGATAAAATATGCAAGGAATACATAAAATATATTTAAAAATATAATAGGGATAAAAAATTAGTAAAAAATATAAGAAAATATCGAGTGATCAAATACCAAGAATTGCTTCTTGAGGAATAAATTGAAAAATCTATATCATCTCAATGCTAATCTTTCTGATTATATCTAATATCTGAAAAATCTAGCTGGGAAAACATCAACATTTACTTCTCGGACGCTGGCTGAGGCAACGATATTCCCATTTCTTGAGCGATATTTATACGCCGTACGATATCTACATTCGTAGCTCAGATGTGGATCGTACATTGATGTCAGCTGAAGCAAATCTCGCCGGATTTTATCCGCCGATGAAGAACCAGATCTGGGATGATCTCAAATGGATGCCAATTCCTGTGCACACTGTTTCTGGGAAGGAAGATTATTTGTTAAGACAAAGCAAATATTGTCCGCGATATGATTATGAATTGCAAAAATTGCTGACGTCGGCGCAATTTGTACGCATAAATAAAGAGAACACAAAGCTCTATGCTTATTTAAGCGAAAAGGCTGGTGATGAAATATCATCATTAAAAGATGTAGAACATTTATATGATATTTTATACATCGAGGTATATATCTATATATCTTAGATTTCCTTATATAAATGATAATACTTTTTTTATTTTATTTATTGATTTACAAAAAGATACATATATATATGAGAGAACGCGAAAAAATTCGATTTGCTTCTTTTTAGAATTTATACAACAAAACCCTGCCGAAATGGACGAAACCGGTATTTCCAGAGAAATTGAAACCTCTCGCTATACTCAGTTTCATGACGGAGGCATATAACAAAATACTCCGAAGATTGAAATCCGGTAGTTATTATTAATATCTTTGAGTTTATACATTTTAATAATTTATTAATATTTTTATATATAGTTATGCTTTGAGGATATTTATCGTCCTTTAAAAGTATAGTCTGATCTAGAAATGTATTATAGGTCCATTGCTTGGAGAGATGATAGACCACATGGTGAAAAAATCGCAAAATAAGTTAACGCCAGATCGCAAAGTATGGGTATACAGTGCTCACGATGAGACAGTGGCGAATCTGCTAATGACATTAAACTTATTTGAACCTCATTGTCCACCCTACGCTGCTATGATTCTTATAGAATTAAGAACAAATGCTAAACATCAGTATTTCGTAACAGTACGAATTTTATTTACGCACCATTTTGCGCTTAAGCAATATTATCAATAGATATATACAAATTTTAATTATCGCATATATATGTATATTTGTTTTTCTTACAGGTTTCTTACAAAAATAGCACTGAAGAACCATTGCTCATGACATTACCAGGTTGTGCTTCATTGTGTCCTTTAAATGAATTCATAAATTTGACAAAAGATGTTGTACCTGAAAACTGGGAAAGAGAATGCTTAATAGGCTGGGACGAAATAACTTCCAATGATGTCATCGGTAATTATTACTTTCAATATTTCACATTATCTATCCATAACTTTCTATCTATTATGCAACTTATTTTGAGTTATAAATTTCACATTATCTATCTATAACTTTCCATCTATTGTGCAACTTATTTTGAATTCTAATTAGCACATTTATTTTTCCAGTACTTCTGGCATCATCTATATTAATGCTAGTTTTATTAGTCTTATTAGTAATTGCCTTTGTGTATTGGCGTCACAAAAGAGAACACAAACAGTATTATCTTCGTTTGGATTACAATGAAACTATATAATATCGGCCAAAATAATTTAATAATAATAGTGTGAAACGCATAGTGTGAAACAGTTAACCAACGATTAACGCTCGTGATAAAACTGAATAAGGCGTTTCTAGTTGATTACTGTATCGAATGTCTTACTTCGAATATCTTTTCATGTTAAATTTTCAATTCTTTTACTACAATGCGCTCGTAAGCGAAAGACGTTCATCTGATATACGACACATAAATCCTTTGTACAAATGTCTTTCTACTTCTATATAAATATTTCAGTGCAAACAGAAAAATATCTATAAAAATTTTTATAGTCCAATGGTATAAAGAGGAAATTATATTTCTCATTATACCAATCTAATTCGACAATAATAAAATAACAATAAAATCATGAGGAAAATTTACAATCAGATAACATTTTTATAGATAAGAAACCATATGTGTGTGGATTATATATATATATATATATATATATATATATATATATATGCTTATAAAGAAACGAAACAAATATGCACAGTACACAATAATTTAATATTTTGATATATATATATAGGTTTATACTTTACGCTGAATTGGCTGCATTAGATCGTACGAGTTTTTTTCTCTTTCTTCCACCATTGTCTCCTTTCAGGTTCTACAAATATATACCAATTCAGCGAAAAGAACAGATCTATTATCATATTGTTATGTGTGAGTTATCGATGATAAAATTTTCAACGTAAGTTATTCATACGTGAAAGAAATTAAAGAAAAACTCCGAATATATTTTATTCCGCGATGCAGCTATATGACTTAATTACTATTATTGTTAATTGTACAATATATGTGATATATTATTTGCAACAATCGTCTAGTCATCGCTGTATCAAGCTCGAAAATCGCGAGTTTCTTTACAATGGAAGAGTAACTTAAAAGAGAAACAGTTGATGCGTACCACTGCCCACAAACGAATGCATTTCAATAGCTGAAATGCGATCGATCGGTAATTGTCGACGACCTGACGAGTGACGATTATTTGTATCACGATGCGATATATTTGAAAAAATATATTTTTTTATTTTAGATATAGAAATTATCGCGAAGTTATATGTGGGAAAGTAATTATTACAATACGCGGAATATGTTCCTATTTCGAAATTCAACATTATTGTAACTAAGCGTGTGTCGAATTGTTTTAAACCGTTTTTAAATATTTATGGATATATAAAATAATGCATCTCATTTTAAGAGTAAAATCTCTTTTTATACTTCCAAACAATATAAAGAGTATATAATCGGTGATGTTTTACATTTACTATCATCGGAAAGATAAAATATGTATTATCTATTTTATATGTGTATCAATAAAAGTTAATTGCATTCGAAATAGTATTTACATTATTTTACATTTCATGTACAATTAAATCATTACATCTAAAAACTAAAATACGTATCTTATTTGTACAAAATAAGTTCATTTTTTAATACATAGTTAACAAATACATAGTTAACAAATATATATATTAAGAATTTATTAAATATATCGTTATATAATATTGTCTTCATTTTCTATTGATATAAATTGATTATAATATATTTAACATATTCTATTTTCTCTCATATTTATAAAATAACTTTTAAAACATGTGAATTTAATGTTGGAACATAAGTAATATAAAGATTATTAAAGATTATTAACTAAAAATTATTTCTCATATAATAAGGAAGATAAATTTTACATCGTTTATCACGCGTTCGCGTTATTGCTTATATATCCATTGAAGCTACTTGTCAGTGACAAGTTAGTATTCTGGTACCATAGATGTAAAACTGCCATTTAAGTTTTCTTGAATACTAAATGCTGGATTTGTTCTGCAATATACATAATATAATTGAGATACATTTGGCATATCGTCCAAATTAATCTTGAATGTAACTTAAGACAGTAATTTAATTTCAATGTTATTCTTACCTTTCATGAGATGAGATAAATCAACGTTTCAAACTCAGACTTTCATGTATTAAGAATGTGCATGCAATGAAAATAATTTCTGTTAATCACTTATTATTTATTTTTGATGGATATTAATGAAAAACAACGGAATCAAACAAGGTTGACAATGATAAAAAAAGGATAATGAAAAAGGAATGAAGAAAAGGAAAAGGAACGATAATATTCTGTACCAAAGCAGAATTATCATTTCAGTGATAAAGCAAATCGTGATGGTGAAGCACCATTGTTTATTCACTATAGAAGATATATATTTCTCGCCATCGAGATAATAACATACCATAGGGCGTCATGCTGACGTCACGAGATGTAACAAGCACCTTTCCAACGCGATATTATTTTCACATGTTTGTTGAATACAAAGGCCGCATATTGTCTCATACAATCAATTGCATTACTCCGATTAAGCATTTAATGATGTTTCCGACGTATTATGGAAACTATGGAAAAAACTCTTTCTGAATTATCAGCATGTAGAAAAGTATTTTGTATAACTTTATGTCATAATCTATTTATCTCTGTTGAAAAATTGTATACAGTGGCAACTTTAATAATGATTATATTATTTGTAAGATTATTATACGCGGAGAATTATATTATTTCAAACATATTATTATAAAAATTAAACAATTTAGTAATTAATAATGAATTACTCAATAATAATCATCGAAAGCACTTTGTCTTTCTAAATAATTGCCGTAAACCATAAACCAATTGCAGTCACAATACCATCTCGATAAGTTTATATAATAATGCGAAAATAAAAAGTTTAAATGTGCATATTATGAACTTAAAATATACATGCATTACAGTTTACAAAAGCGTGCTGATATAAAGGATCTTCCAAACATTAACGCACCATCTGTTAATAGTAAGAACAAAGAGTTAAAATACCTTTCTACAAATGCGAAACACATCAAGTCATGACTCAACAACATGTCTGTTCAGTGCAAATGTTTATATTCGTTCTATTATTAGCAGATAACGCAAAGCCGATTATCTTTTACAGAAAAAAGCACGAGAAACATAATGGATTATAAGCTGAGTCTCTTTTTGCACATAAAATTAGAAAATTTCGCATCTATTCCAATCATTTTCCGGTCATATGATTTCACTTGTTAGGCTTGAAAAAATATGTGAATATCTAACGCCTCATTAAGATGTTATATTAAATTCCAGTTGCCGCTCCAGTTTAGCTTTAAAAGCTTTATCGAGAAATACTTTATACATATATAAATATATTTTACGTAAATTCATATTCTACATAATCTATATCATAAATCTCGACATCTGTACATAATACTGTACATAATACTGTCATTGCATAATCTCGCATCATACATATATAATGTAATACAGAAAAATATGTAAACAATACCACAAACAACAATTATACGATTCCTCATATAACACTTGAACACAATCTCCCGATTAAGATGTCACGCACACAGACAGAACAGATGATTAGTGCTACATGGCGAAATTGCATTTTAGTCACAGTTACCGCAAATGAGTACCTTTTTTCTCTTACCTGGCATAAACGGCAGAATTTGATATACCAAGCGTAGTGCTTACAGGCGCGCCAATGTATTTACTGACGAACTAAAATGAAAGATATTAATTATTGCATCATTTGTAAATCGATAAGACATTACGAAACTTATATGACGTATAATTATCAATCAATAAATTGCTGAAATATTTTGATTCCATTAAAAAGGCATGATAAAAGATTAAGACAAAATAGAATACATACCCAATGATTACCAAGAGAAGTTGCACCCATGTTCACAGCCATATGAACAGCCAAGTAAGCGCAAAAGATGAGATAGAGAATGGCATATACACACATGCCTAAGAATATAGCCCAATGATGCGGCAGATCCTCTTCAACAGTTTGTATTACGAAATATATGTTTATCGTTATTACTAGAACTGATAGGGCAGTCGACACGATTTTGTTCATTCTATGATACAGATAATATGAAAAGAAATGGACTAAAATTAAATTGAGACTAGAAAGTAAGTAAAAATGCAATGACGTACATCCCGTTACGGAAATCACCCATAATCTGGATACTGCTTGTAAAGGCAATTGTCGGCAAAGTGGCGAACGGTAACTGCAAGCTCATTATGGCATTCAGAATGTCATTCATGCTGCTCAAGTTGTTCATATCAGCGAAGAACGCCACTAGAAATGTAGGAACTATGGCAATTGTTCGAGTGAAAAGGACTCGTTTCCAGCGAGCCCATTGCAGATTCAGAAAACCCTCCATCGCGAATTGTCCGGCGTAAGTGCCCGTCATCGTAGATGATTGACCAGCAGCTAAAATTCCTACAGCCCATATGTACATTGCAGCAGCGCCAAAAGAGCAACCAAGAAAAATGCCTCCCTTATAAAGATCTGCATCCACCGTTTCATTAGAATTTTTCTGGAATTTGTACAAGATATATATATACTTGGCTAATAAGATTTTATATATATATATAATAGTTGCTGACAAGACAAAGGAATAAATAGTTACCTCAAAAGTTTCTATGCCGAGAGTGTAATTACTCTCTGCACAAATCTTATACTGTAAAATAAAATAGAAATTAAGTTAAATTTCAATATTTATGTGATAATATATATATTTAATTCCAGTATTTCATTATTTTAATACTTACAACATCATCGTTTGTCTTCTGAAAGAGACCATGAGCAAATACAGCCACAACAAACACATTGATGATGAATGAGACGAACAACGCAATACAAGTTTCGATAAAATAATATTTATTGGCATCTTTCACCTTCGCAGGTTGTCTTCGATCGATATCTCTTGACTAAAATATAGAAATGATTATTAAATAACAGATATCATTGAAGAATTAATGGCATGTATTATTTAGATGTGCTTTTATTGATCCTTACTTTAACTAAGGCACTGTGAAGATACAAATTATGTGGCATAATAACCGCACCGACAATTCCTACAGCTTGCAATAACACTTTATTATCGTAATTCATTCCATTGTACCATGGAGCAAACATACCCCTCATAACTTCTATTTGTGGAGGATCGGAAACGACATACTGAAGAATTGAAAATAATTGCAATAACAATGTTTAATGATTAAAATAGCGCAATCGAATATTCGGCAAAATAAAACTTACCTCATAACCGAAAGTAACAGCCATAACTGTTATGAGCATACCAAAGAAGAGTTCCAGTTTTCTCAAACCGTATTTGTCTAGGAATAAAAATGTGAACGTATCAATAACAGTGATAAGTACACCACCCCATATAGGAATTCTAAAACATAAGAAGAAAATATCAGTGATTACTCCAATCAATGTAATCATTTTCTTATCGCAAATTCTCTGTCTGTGTTTGTATTCGCTTTTTATAATTCCAAGTATACAGAAAAGAAAAAGATAAAGATGATAATTAAATTACAAGCAACTACAACGCAAAATGTTTTATATTCAATAATGTATTCAAGCATCATTTAAATATATTTCCATTTGGATATTTCACAACATTTCCATAATTCATAATTTGCAATATACGTATATTATATATTTTAAAGCTTTCTTCTGTACATATATTTTCTATATATTCATTCTATGTGTAATTAAAATTTCCTAAATTTTCTAAAGCTTTTTCAAAATCTAGACTTTTTAAATAATTAATTATACAAAGAGATTTACGCGAAATGGAAATATTACAGATATCGAATGCGCTAGATTTATCTAAGAAGATTTTATAAATATTAGTTTGTGTACATTAAAGGTAAACATTAATCGTATCAGACACTTACCTTTCATTAGATAAAAGATGAAGGGCAATAGCCGTTCCTATTACTTCTTGCATATCGCTACCAATAATTGCTATCTCGATCATTATCCATAAAATAAGTCTAGGTACTTTTTTGTATTGTCTGTAACACATTTCTGCTAGATGTAGACCGGTCACTACGCCGAGGCGAGCACTGAGTCTTTGCATAACGAGACCTAAGATAGTAGCGCTTAGTAGTACCCATAATAACTGAAAGTGATGTGAACGACGAGATGTCATTACAGAAATAAAATCAAATGTTTTTTCGCGTAGTATGACTAAATAAATAAAACTCATGCAAAACGAGCATATTAATCTATGTTTTAAGGATCAAAGATATGCACCTTATATCTCGCCACCACTCCGGACTGTAGATCTGATTCAATGTTACCAGGATCCAGATAAGCTATAGACATCAAGAAACCAGGACCGGTAAAGGCCCATAATTTCCTGAAACTGAATCCTGTCTGCAAAAGAATGACAAATTATAGTTCACATTAGAAAACAGAATCGGCAATAATGATGACAATAAAATCTATCAGTTAAGAGTACACTTTCAAACGATTATAAATTACTTTCATTTGTAGACAAGACATAAAATACCAACTTACACTTGTTGTTTCTGGCACTTGTATTCTCTCATCGGCAAAGTATGTTTGATTACTATTTGGAGATAAAGAAGTATTTTCGGTTGGTTTGTTAATCTCGACCTCTTGCATACGTTGATGTGTCCTTGTTGTGACTACATCACCGCTAGAGTTTACATCATAACTGTTGAGCATGGTGTATAGCTGTGCAGGATATCTTAGAAAAGAAAAAAAAAGACATCTCGTTATTCATGTAATAAAGTCAATCTGTCATGCAAAATGTCAGAATGATGTGAATGAGCAATCTTGACGATTCTTGGAAAGAAAGAAAAAAAGAAAATAGATAATTACACAAAACAAGTTTGACTAAACAATGACATATTTCCTTGCTGTCAACAAGGAACTTTGGAACTTTCCGCTGTTTGAATTCTTTTACAATGAGCATTAAATTACTTGATTTATTCCATTTAAATCTTTACGTTTAAATCTTATCGTTATTGCTAAATAGATTTTCTTCAGCAAGAAAAAGTACAGAAGAATTAGACAAAATAACGAAATGAAGATCGCTGATATACCATGCTGTAAATGGCAAGTGAATGAAGGTATTTAAATTGTTCAAATTTAAATTCAAACATTCACGCGTTCGAACCATTTGCACTGGCATTTGAACGTTTGACAGTGTTGAACGATTATTGATTCCGATTTTAGGCTTAACAACGCACGAGACAAGATCAACTGACACATTTTTACTCAGATCTGACTCCATGAATCATGAATTGATTCTAATATAAATTAAAAGGTAGTATCTTCAGAAAGGAATTTAATTCACCTTAACAATGAATAGAAACACGAAAATAAACTCGCGCGCAACCGGAAGTTATATCCGTTTTGATACCGTCAATCTGCTGTAACTACGTGCATAATCATCAATTGTAGATCATTCACGTTGCACTGTAATAAAACATCACTATACCCACTTGTCTTCACGTATCCACGACTTTTCTGAACTATTCGTTCAGCCAACTGGAATCGCTGAATGCTGCGAACTTGGCCGAGTAACGCGATAGGAGTGGGGAAGTCCTGAAATCAGGAACGTAACTGATAATACGACGAATTCCCGGAGCGCACAGCATCGGTCATCGATCATCGATCATGCATATTTTTATGAAATTCTATCCCCTTTTTATATTCATCGATAAACTCGTATTAATCTTTTACGTTATCAAATATGATAATATAAGACATATATGATACAACAATTATATTATAACATTATATACTATAATATAATATTTTGTTTACATTAATTGTAAAACTCGCTTAACTAATTACGTCATTGAGCACGCAGGTGACACCGGCTTTACAAAAGAGGAGAGATGCGTCATTGAAAAAAATTTATGATAGACATTAAGTAGGTGTTGCGATCTTCAAAGGAAAACATGACATAATGAGTCTGGGAGATCCCCGAGCTTATCAACGCGTAGCAGCATTAAATAGCGGGATAGACACGTCCTTCCTACGAATACTCTTCCGCGCACACACAATTCCAGAAGGCTGGCAAATTCCGTGTAACAACGCATTCGCGATATCACCGATGTCCCCAGCAATCAGTAAACATGAAATGTAATAGTATATATAATGAAAGCATCAAGAATGATATGATTAATGAAGGAATTAGGTTAATGTGCGATTGTTTTTAATCGCATAACATTGCATAGTGGCGAGAAAATTTTATTCTTTTGAAGAAACTTTCTACGCGCAAAATGCAATTTCGAATCGATATATAGGAAAAGAGTGTGGGAAAAAAATTATGTTTAGATAGATATTTCAGATAGATATTTGAAATAAAGGATGCCATTTCTGTCTCTTTTCCTCGTGTTTCTGTTGTACAAAAATTAATAACCATTTTTTTGCGTTAAAAAATCATCAATGCATTCTTTTAATTAGAAAATTCCTTTATTTTGCAATCAAGATTAACTATATGATATTTTTAGTGATACTTTATGTTATTTTTGTAGTATTACAGCGAGAAAAAGTAACATTTCAGATCGGACATTAATTAACTCATCAATTGATAGTTATAAGTTGATAAGTTGAAGTTATTAATAGTTATCAGTTGATAACTACATGTTTTGATTATCAATGATATTACCAGCGATTAGATATTTAGTAGTGAGCGCACCTGGCGTGCCGGCATATCGCGTATCGCGTAATCGATATTAAATTTTAAGTACATAGAAGAATTACCAAATAGTAAAATGTCATGTAGCGATAACAGAAATGATATCTATTATCACTATACTAATCACTATTCTAGTATTATATATCTACTGTTTCACTTCTTCCTATTTTTCTCTTTTATATAACAAATATCTGAAACAATTAATGGACAAGAAAATTTATAAAATAAGAGGAATTAAAAAAAAACTTTAAATAATTTTGTCGATAATAAATAGCTTTCTTTATAAATGTAATTATGTTATCTCCTTTGTTTTCTAATTAATTTCGTTATTTGACTCATCTATTCGATCAGTTCGCATAAATTTATGATTCCGATAAGTAACAGGAAATTGTACTCGTGACTCACCTTGGTAATTCTGAACAAGGAAAACTCAAATAGAATCATTAGTATACATCAAGATGTAATGAAAAATTTCAATTTGTTTTCGCAATCCTAACCTATGATGTAATACATAATTTGTATTTTATTTGCAAAAAATTTTGATTCAGTGTAGAATATAAAAATTAATACGAAAAAATTATGACTGTCGATACTCAATTATTTATTCGTATTATCTCATAAATGCGATAATTCCATAAATCCTTGTATTTAATTCAACTCCATTTTAGCAGCGGATTCTTTCATATATAGCATTATTTAGTTGACATCATCACATTTTTAACAATAGGAAAACTTATGACTAATCTTGTCACTTTTTTACTTTACATTTACTTCATAAGTAAACTTAAATAATTAACGGCAATTTTATAATATTATTAACTATATATATAAATAAATAAACAATATATATATATTTCTCTTTTTCGCTTTTATCAGAAAAATTATATAATAGAATTATATGACATAATAGAATAATAGTTTTTTACATATTATAAAAATAAAGCTATTTTTATAGAGAAGATTGAAATTCGTGCAGATATCTAATAAACGTATCGATAACTATAATCGTCATCCAAATCTGTAATCGTCGTATCATTTACAAATAAACTTGTACGATTATCGTAAATGATAAACGCAGGAAACTATATATTTCCTGTTTCAGTCATGGTCCTTGAGACAATGCCTTGGCGACAATGTTCGCCCTGTGCGTCATACATTATATACATGCTCCTCTCCTCTTTCGAAACTGGCTGGAATTCTTGCCGGCACAAGGAGCAGTCATCGACTTGGTGAATTCGTCGAGCCTCTATAGTCACAAAACGGATCGCATACCGCTTTGTTGGGAGTCGTACGTTTATCATCCGGTTTATTCCCGCGAGTTATCAGACGGCGAGTTATCGCCGACAGGTTGCGAGGGTGTGGTGCGAGTAAGACGAGACGTGACTTCCGGGCCAACCGAATCTTCTTTTTACTTCCCGCTCTCACGCTGATAAGGAAGTTCGTTTGCGAGCACGTTCACGCCCTGATCGTCGCGAAAAGTGAACAACTTCACGCTTCAGGAGGAGAAAAGAAAGGAAGGAGCAATCTCGATAGCGTCGACGAATTGAATATTCGGCGAGTATGTGACTAGATCCATTTAGTGTCTAACGCGGATTGCATTGCTATAGGATTATTGAACATGTGCACTCGTGTGTAGGTGTCATCCTATGATAAACGTAATCAAATCATGAGTTCAGTGCGATGGAATGACAGTCCTGATGACGTTCCGCGTGAGTCATTAGGCCTACAGTCAGCTGCACCATCTACCTCGCGCTATCTCCGATTTTCCTTTCCTTACCGTTAGAAATTCAGAACGTATTTGTATCTCGTCTGGCGAGAAGTGGAGAGCAAAACGCGAACGTCTCTCGTGCTTTAAAGGCTCCCGAGGGTCATTGGCATCGCGCGACCGTGCTTTCAGGTGCTACTTTGACTGTGCTGATCACGACTTCGCGTACTTTCATATCTCGGTTCATGAATTACTCCCGGGAAATCCCGGGATCGTGCTAGAAGTAACGTAGAGCGTTAAAAGGAAATAGTCGCGAGCATCGATAAGTGGTGGCCTGTGCTAGGAAAAGTGTACGTAGGTTTACATAACCTTTTGTGTTGCAGGAAAATGTCAAATGTGGGTAATCTGGAACAGCAGATTGCAAGCTTGCAGATCAATCACGGCAATGAGACTAAAACGGTGGTCAAGCCTGGCAAGAAGATCGGGCCCGCGGTGCCGCCAAAGCCGAAAAAATCTCAACCTCAGGTGAATCCCCATAACCTTGAGATTATTTTCTCTAACCTTTATGTCATTTCATTATGCGTTGCATTAATCCATATAAAACACTAACATAGATTTTGGATTTACTTTCATGCATCCTTAAAAATGGATGTAACAATGGTAATTAGATACATCTATATACTGAGCGGAACGAAGATCACAAGAATATGGAACTTTGGATTTGAACATAAGTATTAAGCAGAATGTGAAAACTTTTATTTCAGATACCGCAAAGTTATACCGTGAAGGCCCCACCAACTCCATCGTATAGTACAGTTCTCAATAATACAGGATCGAATAACAAGACCTCTAATTTATACATGAATGCTCCATCCCCGTATGTTCCACTAGACATAAAAAATGACTTTTCTCAAAGCTTGGCATCTACAAACGGCAAAGAGGCACCGAAACTGTATCAAAACAATGATAGTTTGTATACGCATCAACCAGAGGAAAAGTTCGAGCCTAAGTACAGATACGACGAGAAAAACTATTATTCCAACATTGGAAACATGCCAGCGCCTCAGGTTCCTGTAGATGATCGCGCAAACAGAGCAACCAGAAACGCGGTATACAGTAACATAGAACCGCCGGTGCCTATTCCGATACCCGCATACAAATATCCAAACGAGGCTGAGAAGGATATTATATATAGCAACATTCAATGGAATCCTAAAACAGAAAACACATACTGCAATGTTCCTCCTGTGCACAGTGCTGGTAAAAATTATCTCAAGTGAATTTCAATTTCACAAAATAGCATTTTTCCGAAATTACTAACGATAATACTCGTCGGACTACAGATGATCTACCGCCGCCACCGGAACCATCCGAGTACGTTTCCTGTGTGCCTGGAAATTCGTTTCCACCACCGCCTGAGGAATTGCCTCCACCACCGAGTCCAGTTTCATCGAGTTACAGTGAACTGAGACGCGCTACTTATCAAACCGATTATCCGTCCGGAAATTATCCTGCCGATATCTATGGACCAAGTTCACAATCTAGTTCGACATACGAATCCATATACGAACCGATCAATCCTAGACCACCTTCACAATTGTCCTGCAATTACTCCATGTACTCTGGCTATGGATCAGCTACATCCACGCAGCCACAAGGAAAGGTGTCACCTGTTAAAGAGGAAAGTCCTCGCGATTCCGTGTTGCGTAAGGTACGAACTATTTTCCTTTTTAATTTCTAAATTAAATTGTAAATGAAACTATGCATAAATAATATATATCTAATTATATCAATTATATAATATATAATTAACATATATAATATGTATTATCTGATTATCTGATTATTGCGCAATATGATAATTTATAATAGAAATTTGATTGGATCAATTATAAAGCAATTAAAATTTGGAGAATTACTTTTATTTGTAGGTCGATGTCCTCACGAATCTGTTAGTTCGAGGGATGGAGGATAACAATGAAGACAGCGATATATATGGCATTTGCGCGCAATGTGGACATAAGGTGGAAGGCGAGGGTACTGGATGTTCGGCAATGGATAAAGTTTTCCACATAAATTGTTTCTGCTGTTTCGTGTGCAAGGTCAATCTACAAGGAAAGCCTTTTTACTCATTAGAAGGCAAGCCTTATTGTGAAGAAGATTATCTCAATACTTTGGAGAAGTGTTGTGTTTGCACTAGACCAATACTTGATCGGATACTGCGAGCTACTGGTAAACCATATCATCCTTCTTGCTTCACTTGCGTCGTTTGCGGACAGAGCCTGGATGGAATACCATTCACAGTGGATGCAACGAATCAGATACATTGCATTCAGTGCTTCCATAAGTAAGTTATATTCAAGTTATATTCATTACTAAAACAGGAAGAAAGATTAATTATTAACTTTCTTACTCATCCTATAATTAACATTTCTGCAACCGGTGATGTTATTGTTATTTTATAAAGGAAAAATTATAAAATGTGAGAATATATAAAAATTGGGAGAAATGGATACGTTGATATAAATGTAACCAACTCAAATTGACAATTAGCAATTTTAAGTAAAAAATTGCAAAGATGTTGCAATGATTCTCAATTTTAATCGCGAAAAACTTGGTATTACTTCAGCGGCTGCAAATGTTAATCCTTTAATTCTTTGCATTTCAATATGCATTTTTCTGCGTAGGAAATTCGCTCCGCGCTGTTGTGTTTGCAAGTTGCCGATAATGCCCGAGCCTGGTCAAGACGAGACTGTACGAGTGGTGGCATTAGATCGCAGCTTCCACATTCAATGTTACAAGTGCGAGGATTGCGGATTAGTATTGTCTTCCGACTCAGAGGGACGAGGCTGCTATCCATTGGACGATCATGTTCTGTGCAAGAGTTGCAATGCTACTCGCGTCCAGGCTTTAACATCTCATATGACGACTGAATTATAAATTATATAAAAGTTTTTATACGTATGATAGCTAAATTCATTTATATGCATTTTATAAAATTCCTTAAATAACAAAAAAAAATATCGTGAACGAAGGAATATTGCATATATCAAAGAAACATGATTAACTATATAGCGATAAAAATAGCGTTCTCTATATAAGATATAGATTTTTTCATGATTTTTTTCATTCCACTAGCTATTGCTATTTGTATCTTATATATACCCAAGAGAGTATTTGCTAACCATTATACTAGTGATTATTAATAATGATCACTTTTTACATATTTTAATAATATTAACATTCTATTGAAACAGACTGCAACAATGACTCAAATTTAAGCCGGATTTTAGTAGTTGTAAACGAACAATAAGTAAATTTCATTTTATATTTGAACTAACTCTGTAATATTGCTTATATATGAACATTTTTGTAATTTGACATGTGAAAAAAGAATTTTTAGACTTTATATCTGACTTATTAACCGTATTGTAATTGTAATCGTAAGATTGATACATTCGAATTTCGTTGCACTGCCATAATTGAAGCATTTTCATTTTGTATGTTAAATGCAAAAATAAGAGATGTTTATGAATTAGGAGTAGATTAATTTCGACGTCTGAGGTAATATTCCTGCGGATGTGATTATCATTGTGATTTTAGAAAAGTATATGATATAATCGTGAAGTATTTAACACATAGCTTGTTGCGACAGGAATATCGCTTCGATTCATGTATATTTAGAGATAGATCGCAAGTTTCAGAATATCATTAGTATTACCATATATCACGATGAGAAATCGTGCCATACTCTTTTAACGTTATTGTTAAAACCGAGCTTTCTTCTAAGATTATCGAAAGAAACGAGAGAAGCAAACGCTCAAACGAGCTATTTCCCCGATATAATTAGCTCGAAAAATTCTCGCATGGGTAAGACATTATATCAGGAGGAGACTTATATGATCTCTGTATTATAGTATCAATAAAAATACAGTTTGTTATTTATGGCCAAAGAGTAACATTTCGTTTCTGCGATCCGTTCTTGCCCATCCGGTAATTTCGCTGTGTATAACAGACCTATAGAGTACCCGCTGCACTTGTTGAGTGAACACAGTCTATTATCGAGCTTCGCACCTTTCAATGTTTCAATGGTACTTACTATCAATATCTATTACTGTTATCAACTATTGCGATTGTTGTTAATAGTTATACACGATGACTCAAGCTACACACTTTCTTTCAGTTACGGATTTCTTGAGAAATTTGAATTTGATTCTTTCCCGAAGCAAAAATGTAATCACACGTAATATCCTTGCTATAAATTTTAACATATACGTATCTTCGTCGGATTATTTTGCTGGAATTGCTTAAAATTAAACAAAGGATAAGTATATTTTATGTTGATCATACATAGTAAGCATATTTTCTTGAAACTTTAATTTTTGCTATGGAAATATCGACTTCAAATTGATGAGAAAAACTGCAACTGAAATAAAGTTCGCGATTATACAACCTGCATACATGTGGTGTGCGTACATATAAATTACACATACACACACCAAATGCTTCACGCACGCGCGTGCGTATGTGTGTATACACATTATTATTTTATCATTATTATTATATAATTGCAGAAGAAATTTACAGCGGTTTCCTTCTACGTTATCCCTTTACTAATTTGTCTCTAGCTATGATTTTCATGCACAGATGTTTGTCTTTTATCATTATATTATTTATTATTAACATTTCGTTTTTTAGATAGTTGCCTCTCTTATGCGTAACATATTTTTTTTTATTACCATAGAATACTTAAATCTTATATAACTTTTGTGATATATAGCTTGTATGCTATTTTGTGTATAATTTTATGTTCATTAATGCATAAATTTGTCTCATGGGTACGCTTTGTGGATCGTGGAATGCACCCATTTTTACGTTCCTCCACGGGGAAATAACTGATCGGTTCTACATTTAACTATATGGTACTTAGCTAACAATTCCATGATGGATACATACATTGTACATCGGTATAGAGGAGAATAACGCCAATCTAAAAGGAACAGAGAAGATCATAAATAAACGACAATTGTTCAGTGATCATATCATTCACGGACGTGCAACAAACGCAATTATCTCATTATTGATTATCCGATGTGTCCAATGTGCAATCTCATCAATTTGCAGAAATACCATTTATGAAATTCGATCATTTGTGCCACGCCTCTTTGTTACTTTCTGCTTTTTATTTCTTTTATCTTTCTTTCTCTTGTTTTTGAACAGATGACAAATCGCTCATTTTTCTACATTAACGATGTTATTAATATCTCTTTTCTTTTGTTTCTCCCGCTACTTTATTAATTAATCTAACCATGTTCGCGAGATTCATAGCTTGTCGAACCTATCATAATAACGAATATAGTTATATAATTATAACATGTTAATATAACGTAGATATACATAGCCGGCGGTATTCCTCGTAAAGTAACGTATAATTTCTCGAAAGACAACAACGGATACTCGATACAGATTGCCATGGAAAGTTTATGCTCCTCTCGACGCATCATCTTTTTCTGCAACTATCATGCAAACACAACGGAAACTAGGACATTCCACGATCCGAAATGCACTCTTTTCTGCGTATAATACATTCGTAGATTCTATTACTTCAGCTACACATAGCTCTGATGTATTTCTTAGACTCTTCTCTCTTCTTTTCCTCTTCGAAGATTAAAACTATAATTATACTTTGTGTGAAATATATATATATATATATATATATATATATATATATATATATATGTATATGTATGTATGTATGTATATATATGTATATATGTATGTATGTATATATGTGTGTGTATATATATATATATTTCTTTATATATTTTATACTCTCAACTATCTTTAGCACCATTCTACGTTAATTTAGTACACGATAGTACAGCATTCGTTTAATCTAATAATTCGCTGCTGACTACACTTCTTTTAGCTTTCTTGTACCAAAATCAACATAGAATTGCACTTTATCATTCCTCTCGTTTTTTCCCCCCTTCATATAGATATATGTAGTTAGAGAGTATAGAGAATATGTATATATACACACACACACACACACACACTATATATATATATATATATATATATATATATTTATATGTGAGTTTTATATATATATGAAATATGCGTGTGCCTGTATATGAATAAGATACACGAGTCACACGTATGCTTACATATACATCTGTATTCGCACGCAGTTAATCACAGCCACCTACCCAGATTCGCGCATAAGCACAAGTACACACATGGACTAACGCATCTCTTTTCGCACATGTATCCTAGATCCTATCTTCGGTATGTATTGTATCATCACTCGTTATATATGTATATGCATATATGTATACGTATACATGTATGTATGCGCATGCATATGCAATATGTATATATATATATATGTGCATACACGTTCGCATTGAATATATGCATACATGAAATAAATATATGCATGTACACATAAGAGGACGTCTTCTCTTTACGCATTCTATCTATATGTAGAATTAGCTGCCAAAATGAACTGCTCTTTTTCCATGCTCTTTCTTTATTTTTCTTTTTCTATTTATGATACTCAGCTCACACGCATATACACAACGTTCCTCAGTTCTACTCTTCTTCCTTCTTAATAATACCTTTCTTGTCGACACGATGATGAATCGATAATCATGCGACATTCTGCTTCTTTGCATCTCAGCATTTGCTTTCTTTCTCTTTCTCTCACACATACATACACATATATTACTGTCCTCCAGACCTCTTTACAGCAGTATACTCTCACACTTCCGAATTCGCTGGGTATAGTTGGGCATGTTTAGCATCACGCACGCCCTAAATCAATAAATAAATAGAGGAACAACATTCTTCAAACATCTCTTTGTTTCTTATAACAACATTAGAGGCTCTCGGAGAACGTAACACAACAAATGTTCAACAATACAATCACGAAAACAAATAGAAGGCACTCTTGCTTTTCCAATAAATTAATTTCTTCGTGTTAACTATATTCGCTCGGAATCCCCTCTATGCGCCTTCTCGCTAGGCCTTGTCTATGTCGCATTGTGTCCCCATCAACCGTTTCGTCTCGGACACATCGCCGGAATCATCGCGGCACGATGTTCGAATAACGGCACATAACAAACTCATCGTTTATCCTATACCTCCCTTAAACGGACAATCATAGCTACGGTATGCGAGATACGAGATAACAAATTTGCTTCACATTTACAGGTAAAAGAAACCCACCTTCGATAACAATCAGGTAAGAATATTATTTAACTTTTAATATTACAATAATTTAATTATTGTTATTTGCTCGGAAGCTCACAGCCGACACATTTTTTTTTTAAATTCATTATTATTATTTTTCTCCTCTTTTAATATCTTATCTTTTTTAATACCTTATTTTCGCTTGGGTACGGGGCGCATCATCCTTCGACTTGAATCTCGATATCTTTTTTTTTTTTTCCTCGATATTCAACAGCTATAAGACATACAATGTTTTCAGCGCGAAAATTTCTCGACAAACAAAAGGAACAACGAATCGTGTTATTTATTACAGTCCGCTCTACATTAGAAACGCGCGATAGAAAACACATAATGACGGTTACTCTAACAAGAGAGAAAAATTATATAAGTACGGATGTCGTTTCCCGTCTTCTCGGGAGATGGAGGGGGAGGGGGAGGGGGGAGGGGAAAAGAATCAGAGATGTGGCAGTGCCTTGAGCAACCGTTTATGAAATCAACCGTCAATCTCGCCTCCCTGTTACCCATCTGCTTCTTATTTCCCTTATTTTTTTTTCTTTTTTTTTCCTCTTTTTGAACACATGACAAATCGCTCGTCTTTGTACGTTAAGAATGTTATTTATCTCCTTTTTCTTATATTTTTTTCCTCGGTTCTACTTTGCTAACTAATCTAGCCTTGCTCGCGCGAGATTCATGGTTTGTCGAGCCTATCACGCATAACATCGGATACTGTATAATAATAGTATGTATATTAATAATATAACGTAGATATATATATGTAAACGATGTATCGTACCTATGTATATCTGAATGTGTGTTGTGTGTGTGTGTGTGTGTGTGTGTGTGTGTGCGCGCGTGTGCGCGCGCGCGCGCGTGTATGTATATATGTATATATATTTAAGATAGAAGTTATCTTTTCCGTAACTTTCCACACATCTGTTTTGTTAAATATTATTCAAATTCAGCTTTTTACTTTAGGTACATCCACCTGCCTATCCCTTTCTTACTACGTAACAACGAACAATATCCTATCATATCTTTGCACATTCTCGACCGTACGTGCTCGTGCAGATCGCACGTATGTAGAAGTTCCTCGTCGGGAATTAACACTCAATGTGCCTGCGAGCCACTGCAATCGAACTGGGGAAAATTTCGTACCCGTAGCGAATGCCTTGTTTTTTGTTCTAACGTGTCGAGTCTGAGATCACCGGGGAAATTATATACCGTAGCGTTATATTTTTTATGTATTTATACATTTACATATAAAGTGCGAAAACGACGCGGAATTAAGCGGGCAATACGCACGTGAAAACGAATATACGGAATTAGACGATACACATATGATGCCTGTGTGTCTCTGTCTGACTGTCTCTGTGTATGTGCATCATCGATTTAATTCCCAGCCGCTTTCGTAATTTGTCGCCATCGTTTTTAATGTTCCTCTTTCTGTTTTGCGTATCCTTACGGGACACACCCGCGATACACTCTCGGCTAAGAGAACAACAACGAAAATGAAAAGAAACATACAGAAGGAGGTCGATGGTAATCTTCTACAAGCTCAGCGCCTGCATTTGATGGCACGTATCGCTCAGATTTTGATCACCAGCCGCCGGATGTCCGGTTGTCCGCGGTGTACCGGGTGGTGTTATCGGTAGTCTGCCAGGACCGTCGCCAGCGCCTCCCAAACTGTCGTCGAGCTTGCCAGTCACCGCTGTGGTCGTAGCGGTTTGCATGATGCCGTTTACCTTGTACTTGGGCTGCCGCAGCATCGTAGTTTGCGAGCCGCTGGTGTTGGTGTATTTATCGGACGGCCTCCGATTTGCGGACGACAACGCCTGGCCGACGGAGTACCGACTGCGTTGATTATTGCCGGACTGTTGCTGCTGTTGGTGCGTTTGGGACGGGGGCATGGAGGATTGCTGATAACGGTTCTGGATCGGGGTGTAAAATTGGACCTGCGGGGTGGGTGGTGAGAGAGTTGGAAGGGGTCGTGTCATAGGTGAATAGGGAGCTGGCGGTGGGCTCGCCGATTTTTCCTGAACGTTCGACGGCGCGTCCGTGATTGCGCCGGTCGGAGATAAACGCGAGGACAACGAAGTTGTCGTGGTCGTTGTCGTCGTAGCCGCGGTTGTCGATGCGACAACGAGAATGACGGCGTTATCCGTACGAGGAACGTCAGTGTTGGGCCGACCGTTGCTGCCGTCATTCGCGGACATATCCAATCGGGCAGCGCCCGATCTGTAATTGTTACCGGACTGACAATTTTTACGACCCGAGCCGTAACCACCGCCGGTCGCGGATGGTTTGCCATTATTACTTATGTTCATCTCGTAATACTGATCGTCGCAGCCGTTCTTGCCGCGACTGTTCTCGAATCCCTGAATTGCGTTATTCGTCGCGACATTGCTAATGTTGTAACCCGTTTTAGGCATACCGCTGCCACAATTGGACACCATGGCGTGATTGGCGATTCTATGGCTTGAGCCGTAATTGCCGCCAGATCTGAAGGACGCCGACGAGCCCACGTTCGCTCCGACCATTCTCCTATTGTTCGGCACTGGCAATCGCGACGATACTGCAACCGTTGCGTGTCTATGAGATCCGCCGTCTGTCGCGCTTCCGCCGCACTTGCTACTATGTGACGAGACGCTAGGTACGCCCTGCGACCTAACGTGTGTCCCCTGATGAGTTAATGGATGCCCATGATTTTGAGCCCTGTCACCCCTCATGTAAGTGTTACCCTGGCCACCTACTATATATTTGTTGCCGTTGTTGCCGTCTCTATTATGTGCGTGTGTTCTTGCACCATTGGTGTCGTAGGTGGATTGATGCAACGAGGTCGAGAACGGTGTCGGCAGGAGATTAGCAGTAGCGGACGCGTTGTGATACGTATGTGGTGGTGCGTGTGCATGTGGAATGTACATGGCTGGATGATGATAAACGAAGGCGCGACAGTGCAGCGGACTGGCAGCGGTGCAGTCTTCGCTATCGTTCTGCGCGCTGTGCGATGCATGCATCGTAATCGGATGGTAATTGTGGTAACGAGCGGATATGGGATATTTGACGGGCATTAGAGGCACCATAGGTGTCACCGCTGTGCCTGTAGCGGCTTGCGCTTCACCGTGCGGTTGTTCCGAGTGGCTTGGCGTTGGACGTGAATCCTGCGATTTCATTTCATAAAGTGATACATCGCTCTGTCTCACGTTAATGCTACAATCGAACATGACTTCGATTCCTTGTGTAGCATAAGCAAGTAAATTCTCATCAAATTCGCAGCGAACGTGATCATCGATATTTCATCTATCAATAATAATCATTAAGATATCATACTTTTATCAATACTGTATGTTCGATAGCGACAGCGTGCTCGACGATCCACGTAAAATTCTCGCAAGAAACACACGGGCATTCACTTAATACGCGGCGATGGACATTTGAATTGACCGAGGAGAGAGTTGCGATCATGATAATCTAAGAGGAAGAGACTTACCTCCTGCGGAGCAGCCTGCCCATCGGATGTAGAAGTCTGTTGACACGTGGCATCTGTAGCGTACAGTAACAATTGTTGCTGTTGCTGTTGCTGTTCGTTCATTCCCATAGGCGCATGTGGCGGTGGCGGTGGAGGATGTGGGCCGGCTGCGAAGGGGAAATATATATGGTCCACCTGCGTTGGAGGTGGCGGCGGACCGGTTGGTACAGGATGATGATGTGGAGGTGGTGCGTAAAAATGTGTCGGATGTGGGGCAGGTAGAGGCGGTGGCGGACCTGTCGGCGGGCTAGTCGCTCCTGTGCCATTATTCCCGCCGCTACCGGAACTATTGCCGCCACCACCGCTGCTCGCATTGTTCGGCGAACTGCCAGTAGCAGCGTACAAATATTGAGGCGCCCCGGCGGCGGCCGCTCCTGTATAGTACGATTCGTACTGTGGACACAAACATGAAGATACATGAAGACATACGCATAAAGTTTAAATATCCGTTCCGTTTTGGAACGCCGCTTTCAGCATGAATATTAAATGTCTCGCGTACATTAATCGTCATGTCCACGAGCTGTTCCCGAGAAACGCTAGTTAATTCTCCGTCGCGTTATATCTTCCTATGTTGGAAAACTGTTTTAATTTCTTCAAGTGTTGAATTATACGTTCTAAATAAAGTAATGCGATATGACATGTGTACATATGCGACATATGTATGTGTGTATATATGTATACACACACACACACACACATACACACATACACGTACAGACAACATTAGCAGTTGCGAAAAAATTCAGAATCTCAATTTCCATTTTATCTATATTGTCTAGATCTATATAGATGACATGTATTAAACGAGAAATAAATTCTTGTATCCAAGCCATTAATTATCAAAAATTATCAAGGAAATACGAATGAGAACATCGAAGTTAATTAAGACTTTCCGTCTTTATCGAGAAATCAAACGAGAGATAAATTGTGGGCAAAAGTATGAAAAGCAACGATTAATCAATCGATTGTCAGTCAATCTTAACTAACATTCGCGGGAATAGCTCTATTTTGATGAGAATAAATACATAAATATAACGTTGATGAAAGCCAAGCACGAGGCTATATGCTTCGTTCCACGTGTGTCTCAATATTGCATAATCAACAGTCACTTCCTAAATCATTCCAAGTTAGGAAGGAGATCGCAGTGTATGTGAGAAATAACAGTCGGGGAATTACACTGATGGAAGAAGCGTTAATTACTACATGACATAACTATCGTGGCCAGTAATCGTTCACGCAAGGTAAATTGTTTCATGGTTGCCTATTTATGTCTCGCATGGGAAGAGCATCTTCGAATTAAGCCATTTTAAATCCATATTGCGCATGTAACTATACACATAACTATATAATATAATGTGATATTTATATGTAATAACATGCAATAATTTTCGATACAACTTATAGAAACTGCTGCTCGATAAAGTCTATTCTTTCAAGTGTCGGAAGAATTTCGCATGGAAGCGTATCTACGTGGAAGGCAATATTACGCAATGGAGAAGTGTCGTTTCGATAATGCGCCTCGCGTGCGAGATCGCGTGCCAGTTGAATTCACGACCAAGTTAAGTGCGAATATTATTGGAAAGTGAAACGAACTTTGAAACACTGAGGCAGACAATCATGCTGTACGAGAACAAAATTGATGTGAGCATGTTTAACGTTTCTGTTACTTAATTACAATCTACCAAAACAGATTGCGTATAAAAATGAAGATAAATAATGAAAAGAACAAAGAAGAGAACAACGAGAAAGACATATAGATACGATCGCCAAAACTTTATCGATCGTCCATATGATTCATCTTCTTCTGCTATTATGCCAGTTTCTCATTTTAAATGATTGTAAGTGCGCAATATGCACAAAGAACATTTAGATTTTTATATTACTCTCGCTGATTATTAGCTTCAATATTTGCATTATTAGAAATACTTTTATCATCGTTAGCGTTTTACGATAATCGAAATTATTTCATTATTTGGACGTGTCACTGTCATTTATTTTCTCCAGCAGCTCGATTAATTATTCTATTATGTTTATCGTGATTACCGATCGTATCGTTTATCGTTTAATATTTCTGCCGCAGACTTGCACGTTTCTCAATGCGCGCTCTCAACTTTTGTTACGTTTATATCTCGATTAGATTTAACGTTGCAATTAAAGCACAAAGTGTCACGAGATTTTACGTGAACGATATCAGTGGATATCAGTGGATACGGATCAGATTGTGAGACAGAAGAAGACTTTTGAGCGAGCATCAACAGGTTTGAGCATGCATCGACAAGCCGTGCATCGAGAGGTTGGCGCAGAAGGAAAGAAAAGTAAAACGTTCAAACAACGACGAGCGGCATGCTAGTCGCTTAGTGTAAACCGTATACCTTTGAGTCTCAATACTGTATAGCGTCGAGAAGGACGTAAGTAGGCATTTGCTGAGGGTTGGGTAGAAACGCCGGTGGTATGGCTTCTCCCATCAGACCATTTGTCTGTCAAACCGTAACCGACATATGCCATTTAATAAAGATACAAAGACACAGACAAGGACAAACAGGATTTTATGCTTAGGATCTGTATGTATTCCTGTATGTATGTGTGTATGTATGTATGTGTCTAATGTATGAGAAAAACCCCATACCAGGATCTGGTATCTAAAACGAGGAGTCAAAGAGAAGTGTGAAAACGATATGTATGTGCGGGCGATCGATGTTCTTCTACGTACCGGCATGGGCGGATACTGGTATTGCTGCGGCATATAAAGAGAGGGAGCCGGACATGGATACATCACAGGCGCGAACGTTTGATGGCCAGTGGCAGCTTGAGGGCCTGTACAAAACACGCGAAAGAAGATTGGGAAATTAAAAAATGTTATAATTCATTGAGTATCACAAGATTAACGTAAGATGAGCTCCGTCTTATTAAGATGATCCATTTATTGCGTATTTCGCGGGGATTAATTTTTAAGATAAGACATATTACTTGAACGTGAATTTTTTAAAAACATATAAACTAACAATCAAGTTTTTTTTGCAATAAATATATCGATAAGCGAGCAATTCTTAAGATCGTAAACTTGTCTCAGTGATTTTCGAATAACCGTAACGCACATTGGCGAGTAATGCTTACCAAACATTCCTGCAGCTTGATAGATTGTTCCTGGATCCGTAGGTGGGGCAATAGAAGTCGCTGGAGCGGGTGTCGCTGTGTTGTAGAATGTCATACCGTTCTGATAAGGGAGACTCATACCTGTACATGTATATACATATATATAAAAGAGGAAATAAGTGATTGAAAACGCAATCTAGGTATCCCTCAATCATATGAAAACGTTACGATACCATAACGAGAACGTTGCGTTTCGTACTGCGCCGCATGCGATTAATGATGTGTGATTAACGACTTACCATTCGTGTAATAGTAAGTACTAGTAGGCACGGAAGGAGGCGAACCGGTACTGCCGTCAAACGATCTCGAAAAAGGTTGCTTTTTGATCGCTGGCGCTATATTGAGTTTCCTTTCTCTCAGGACGATGCATTCGGGCTAAATATAAAAGCATAATGATTAATATGACAAAAATAAACGAATATTTCCAATCGAATCGCGACTATTCGCATACCTCCTGTTGAAGCCGTTTAGCCTCTTCTTCTGTCTCGAAAGTGACGAAGCCATAGCCTTTCGAAACTCCGGCGCGATCCGAAATGATTTTCGTTTCCTTGACATTGCCATAGGCCGAGAAGACCTGAGCAAGCTCCGCTTCGCTAGTACTAGCCGAAATGCCGCCTACGAAAACGCGATTCGGCACCAATGTACCGAATTTTGGCGCAGACATTGTCAAGCTAGTGGCTGAAGCTGGGCTAGAGGCAGGACTAGACCCCTCCGTACCACCGGTTGAAGCCGAACTCTGAATGGTAAAAGCAGATCTTTAAATCATATTGGTAAATCTTATCTCTCGAGTCGAAGTATAAAAATCTACTAAATGACTAAACGATTCTCATCTAAAACATTTTATCGATATTAGACTTGTACTTTTTAAATTTAAGAATTATACGTTGAATTCGTGTTTCAGAAATAATTTGCTGCTCAAGAAGAAATAGATTTCTTGCTGTATGTATCCATAAGTCAAACAAACATCGCGAGAATAAAAGACTGTAACAAATGAAAAGCGCAAGTGTATACGGCCATATTATTCCTTTAATAGTGCTTCGATCTTGCTTTTCTGCGTACACACACGCGCGCGCGCGCGCGCGCAACGCAATTCCTAAACACGTATCAATACCCTAAGGATCTAAACATTTAATTAGAAATAAAGAATGATAATGTTATAGACATAAATCTAGATTTAAATATCCGGTAAATGTTATTTATATCGAGCATTTGCTGCAGTACAAGTTTTGAAGCTTTACGTGATTTTTTACAAAGTATCTTATCACAATTCTTGGAAATGCATCTATGCCATAAAATCTATGTATGGCTCACGCGATAGCACTTTGTCGCTATCTTCTCTACACATTTTTTTTCACATTTTTAGATATTTGCCAGAATGATGGATACGACGAAGGTGAAGGCTGGAAATACAGTTTCCTCGATTTTCTGATTTTATTTTCATCATAGTTTCATTCACGAGGATACTCGAAATCTATATAAGACATATGCGACATCAGTGACGGCTAACTTATAACAAAAAATGTATGAAATGAAGTTAGAAATGAAGTAGACATGAAATTATGAAAAGGCAGCCAATGTCTTCTAGTAAATACATAGAAGTGTACGATATCAAAACTTGTCGCGATAACAAAAGTACAGCAATTTTTAGTAATTTTCTGAATTTGCTATACACAAGAAAGTTTAGGTCAACCTATGTTCAATGTATTTTATTCTCTTTTCTCGTTTCGGCGTCCATATTCATTCTGCATAAAGTATCGACATGCGTTTCAGAATTACCGTATATATATACATACATAAATATATGAACTCGTACACTTTCATTGTAATTCCGCCAGCATTTGCGATATCACGACAGAAACATTCGGAAGCTATATCCCCGCGGACAATTTGTATACATATATACAGAGCATACATACATAGATACATACATAATCCACCAATCGTTAATTAAGAGCGCCGTGCGCTCTCGCTGACAACGGCAATTACAAAGTACCGAATTGAGAATACACATATGCCAGGAAAAGCTACGGAAATCGAAAATTTATGTATTTTTGTGTTTCGCAGAGAGAACGTGGGAGAATCGAAACGTAGAGTCAAATCGCAAAATCGAAATGCACAATTTTAAATGTTTCTTTCCTCTTGCTTGAAGCATGATATAAATAGGCGTATTCGTACTTTACATTGTAAACCGACTGATAAATTGTGCGAACTACTGTTGCTACGATATCAAGCTACGTAGCGGTAACGTACGCCATAATACTAAATTAAAAAGGACACATAAAAATATAAAAAGATATTAAAAAAAACATATTAATAAATTAAATTGGATTAATTATGAATAATCATGAAAAATAGTGCAAAGTCCGATCGTATGTTCCTTCATATATCTCCATCCTGACGTCGTTCGACGATCCCGAGGAGGAATTTAATTTTGAGAAGAACGGAACGGACTCGAGAAGAACGGAATATTATTTCCTTGCATGGGCGAACATCGCGACGTGCCGCGATTCACACGTGTACACGTGTAGCGACCAATCATGACCATCTCGGCGATCATCAACTCTCTCTCTCGCCCGCCGAGACTCATGAGCGCGTGGATCACCCCGCGATTCCTATCCGATGTGGAGCCGCGGCAGCGAGAGCGGAGAAGTAGGAGAATGTCGTGGCGGATCGCAGACGACAGATCCGCGCGCATCGTGAATGCGCGCAGCTGCGTGATCGGCATTCGGCGTGACGAGAGCGAGACGCCACGCGAAATATCGACTAGCGTGGTGGGCCGGGAGGACACAACGTCGACGTTCCAGTTACGTGAATCTCGTCGCGTGCGGAAGGGATGGTGGGGAAAGGGGGAGGGAGGGAGAGAGGACGGGAGGGGGAAGGGAGAGAGACAGAGGAGGGGAGAGGTGGCGGGAGAGGGCAACGCGGCGCGGGAGCACTACTCGGCGGACGAGCGACATGCGTAACAGCGGAGAGAAAAAGAGAGAGGGAGGAAGAGCGAGAGGGAGAGGGAGAGCGAGCGAGAGAGAGAGAGAGAGAGAGAGAGAGAGAGAGAGAGAGAGGAAGGGGGAAACCATGGCGCACCCCACCCTCTCGATGACAGTCAAAAGGCGCAACAGACAAACAAACAAGCAAGCAGGCGAACAAGCAAGCGGACGAACGAATGAATGAGCAAACGATCGAACGAACAACCGATCGAACAAATGCGAGCGACGCATGTTGCACACTTAAAGCAGAACTGACGAATGATCTCACCTGAGGGTGATTCGATACACGCGGCGCGCGAGGATGCCTATCCTCGTATATATGGTATGTTTACAATTGCGGCGTGCAAAAGACGATCGGCCGCGTCAATCGATAGTCGATCTTTACGACGTCGGAACGAATGACCACACGGAACTCGTGAAGGACTGTGAGGTCGCGACAGTTCCTTCCTATACTCCTTGACAATTAGAAAAGATCTAGAACGTCGGAAGTTCGTTTTCCCGTGCATAATCGGCATACGGCGCTCTACACGTAAGATCAGGTGAGATCTCCAATCACCGATGACTAGCAGTAAAGAGGAGGGAGTGGAGAAGAGTACTTGGCGCGAACGACGTTTTCGGATGCAGAATCCCTCACAGTCGTCATCATCATCATCGTCATGATCGTTGATGTTGACAATAACGATTGATCGTAATTGAAACTCGTACAGGTTATAACGGACGTGAGATTGGCGATAAGAGCCGTCATCATTAACGTTTTCATAATTGTCGATGATGACGACAACGACGACAACGACGACAACGACGACAACGACAACGACGACAACGACGACGATAAGGATGATGATGCGAGCGCGAGGAACAACTTTCGTCGATTCGCGATTAATATCTAGACTTTTCTCCTTTCCCTACTTCTCTCTCGCCTTCCTCTCTCTTTCTCTCTCTTTCTTTCTCTTTCTCTCTCTCTCGCTCTCTCTCTCTCTCTCTCTCTCTCTCTCTCTCTCTCTCTCTCTCTCTCTCTCTCCCCCTAGGGTGTTAACGGCGGACGCTCACCATCTTTCGACGGGTTTCGGACGCGCAGAAGGATCCGTTGGCGGCAGTCCCGTTGGTTTGATGGTACCCTGGCCTCGCGCGAGGTCACCTGGACGCCCAGGGACTGCGAAGGACCGTAGCACCAACCACTTCAGCAGCACTTCCAGCCTCCGACAGAGAAGCTGCCGTCCCGTCTCATGTACACTTCCAGCAAACACTATGGCTAGACACTCTCCTACAAGATGGCGGCCGTGATGCAGCGTCGCGTACACAAAGATCACGGAACTACTAGAGCTGCATGCAGACTTTTATTAGAGATAGATAAAGTCAAGTGTGTGCTTACCGACCTCCAGCGGATACTAAAGTTCCTTTTTTTTTATGGAATACGCTCTTGTCACGATGGTTGACGTTGATTGTCGTTGTACATCCGTACAATCGATCGCAGTCGGATATTATCTGGCGCGTTTGCGTTTAACGGTCCTCCTAAATTAAATAGAAAGTGCTTTGTAACATTTTCAAGAAAGAATGTTTTCGAATAATTGCGAATAATTCTCTGTAAACAAAATCGAAGAGTCGCATTGCGAAATAACCGTATTACGAAATATGAATACAAGCATTAATATCGACAATATCGCCCGACTATATGCAATGTCGTTCATGTGCCGTTTTCTCTTTTTTTTTTTTTCTTTCCCGATCGTACCTTCTTGCCATTATTTTTCTACTATTTTCTCTATTTCTCTTGATACTCTAAGTATTTCTCTTTTAAGATGAAGATTAATGAGAGCTCAATTAAGATTCGTTAAAAACCGTAGATCGACGATAATCAATGGCGGACTCGAATTCGCCATATTTACGCTATCCCCAAGATTGAGTTTTTTTTTTTTAACAAGACGCTTACGTTGATGGCAGCAGATGCTATGATTTCCGCAGATATTCGTCGCCGATTCACCCAGTGGATTATCAAGAGCGATCGTTTGAGAATTTAATTATTGACGATCGCCCGTCGTTGCTATGTGTATACCGAGCGACAAACAATATATTAAAAAGAAATCAATTTATTCGATTAATGTTGCAATAACGTTTCAGTATATCAATATCAATTTCGTGCTTATTGGCGAGTAATCGATTATCTCCTTGCGATCCACGAGTCTCATTGGACGCTATGTCTTGCTTCAGCTAATCTTATATCGCAATCGATTCAACAACAGATGATAATCTCGATTACATTACCATAAATAAGCATCATGCTAATAGCTAACTAGACAATACATCATAATACGAGAGCCGAGTGCGTTATTATCTGAAAATTATCAAATCTGCGCCGTCCAGGCTAGACCGACCGGAAAGAATCATCGTGCAAAAAAAATTAATATCATAGAGAGACTTGCTCCTCGATGTCGCGTGCATTGAGTATGAAAACTAGTCCTAAGCTTCCTACGGCTCCCGCGGCTCCTAATTCAGAAAATATCGATATATTGACGCATAGATACGGCATATACGTATGACGTATTCGATAGGGTACAACAGTTAGGCTTGATTCATGGTGAAAAATCATTTTTATTCAAAAGAGATGTACCGATTATATCCTCTTATGTTGATCGGTTCTCGGAATAGATTCACGGGGAACGAATTACGATGAGAAACGGCATTTTGAGAAGAGAGGGGAGAGGGGAAAGAAAAAATKTTTCAACCGCCATGTCAGGCGAGGCCTTCAAACAGCCGGAGCGAACTGCGAGCGTCGAACGAGAAGCAACGGGGTTGCGTTACGCGTAGCAGTAATCGCGAGAGAAGGGGATCACAGCGGTCGCAATGTCATTTCTTGCTGTGCGATAGATAATAAATAAGGAACGATAATGAGGGCGACGAACGGGCATAGAAAGGACGCGAGGAAATCGGGAGTTTTTTTTTTCCTTGCTTACCTTACCGAATCGGCACGATCTCGAGATCAAGCCGGCATTCATCGGCGATGGCGATGGCGATGCGTCGTTTGACGGACACACAAAGAAACTCGAATAATTAGGAACACATTAAATAAAAACAAAGAACGAGAAAAAGCGAGTATGAACGAGAGTAAGAACGAGAACCGAATGCGAGAAATTGATGTTTATTACGATCTCGTATAGCTATGACTTCCGGTCAGTGCACGTTATACGTGCGCAATGTTTCCCGTGTAGAGTCGATAACCTGCGAACGGGTCGCCTTCGGCGAATGTGAAAATTCGATGGATGAATTACCGCTCGCGTGCGACGACACGCGTTGCTCGCTGAAAATCGGAAATTTGACGAAAATTGTTGAATGTGTTGCGATGACAATGATAATGACTACTGTTGTAATTGACTGCGTAAAATTGGCATTCAAATGTTTCCTCCCGGAATTGCGAGACTATCGAATTTGAAGCGAAACGAAGCGGATATGCATCTAGAAGATTCAAACAAGTTTCGGCGCCTGTATATATGTATCATATAGAGAACTGCACTTATGTGTCGTCTGCATGTCGCTCCCGACGCTGTATTCTATGTTGTAATCTCATATTGGACTCCTTCTAGTATTTTTCATAGTTTTAGTCATTTTTTAGTAATTTAGTAATTTTCTCGACAGCATGTATGGTATTTTTTATAGTATAATATATTTTTATGATATTCTTGTAGTATTTCTGTGTCAAATAAATGCGAAAAAGATCGAGTTTATGTTACTAGCTTTCTTTTAGTTTTATAAGCGGAAATATAATTTCTAGCTAGAAGGACAGAAATGCCAAAATTACAAATAAACCAATAATTTGTTAGGTATACGTAATTGATCATTGATGATAACACCTATCTTGTCTTTTTCTATGTTTCTATCTCCTCTCTGTTTCTTTTTTTATTTTAAGAATTAATTGGAGAATTATTTAAATTAAAATCAATTTCATATAAATTAATAATAAAAATTAATAACAAATAGTTATTAATTATATAAAGTGTGTTAAAAATAAAGGAAAGAAATTAAAAAGTAGAAAAATATTATTTTAGGTTATCATGAAATTAAAAAATAGAAAATTTAAGAGAAGATTACAATGCATATAATGTAATGATATAATCATGATAAACATGCAAAAAAAAGCATTTCTAAAAGAAAATAAAACATGCAAGAAATGAAAATTAAAATTGCATGTTAAAGAAAAAGAGAAGAGAAGGAAAATAGATAAAATAATTTTATTGTATATTATCTTTATGTTTTTTTTATATAGCTAGCTATATATAGAAATATATATATAAATTCTAAAATTCGTATTCTATTTATGTTATATATTTGTAACCGATATAAATAATCTTTATTTTATATTGGATTATATTGGACAAGGACAGAAAAATTGGTTAATATTGCTTGAATATATGCATGCACACGTATCACACGTGCGCATGCAGAAAAATAGGGAGGGAGAGAGAGAGAGAGAGAAAGAATATTAGTGGCTTAAATATATACAATGTATTTAACATTGATTAAAAATAGATTAAAGCAGCATACATACTATTTACAAAAATGTATAAATGTGTACATATATACAAAGAAAATAATTCTTTAGACTTTATAAATCATTTATATGTAAATCGCATGGAAAATACGTTTCATTTGCTGGAATGAAAATGCACGAAGCCATTTCCTTATTTGGATAATCCGGGATTATTCGTGAAACGTCCAAATTCTAGAAATATAAAACATGAAACTATAAAGACTTGATCAAATAGTTGTTTGTTAAACGAAAGTAACTTAACATATTATATACGGACTTGAGCAAGCACGTTCCGGGACGATCCAACATTTACGCATATCTTATATTTCGCAATTTTAAAGCATCCTTTTTAAATTGCAAATGATTTACACATCTAATAAATTCCAAACGTTAAGACACAACGTCTGGAAGCGAATCTTATTAAATATGTACATCTTACATATTTTTTATGTGTAGCTAAGCAAAACGTGCAAACTTGTGGCCTGGTCGAGTAAACGCCTTTATTCTCTAGAAGACGCGAGCAGGGTTGATCCGTTGATGCACCTGCGATAAGCATCGCATCCAAATGACTAATGTAACTGCTGGCCAACCTCAGAGTTTCAATTTTCGATAGTTTCCGGTCAGCTGGCTCGGTTGGAATCAGCGTCCGCAAAGTGCTGAATGCCGTATTCACGCTGCACAACGAAGATCGCGTTCGTTTATCGCCCATCGAAAACAATCCCTTTCAAGTGAAAGAGTATACCAGCCGATCTTTGTGACAAGTGACATTTATCCATCAACAATTGATCTCATTAAAGCTATCTGTAATTTTCTCGCGGAATGGAAAATTGATATCTCCATTCCGTTTCTCGCAAATGTTCACTTTAACTCCTGAATCATCGCGTTATTTATCATCCGATCTTGAAGATGAACGTGGGATTAAATGCGGGATTAAATAAGAATTACGAAGCAAATAAATACAAGAAATTCTTCTTCACCTATAAGTACGATCTCTCTCTCGAGCGTTTGCTTGGTGTCGTTGCTTCGATTCTTCCTTCTTGCGGGTTGCCATGATATAGACGCGATCACGGAATAGCGTTCTCATTGACCGTCCACGACGACGCCGTCTTTGTCAATGAGCACGGCTGAACGACAGTCTCTTTCCGTTCCTCTGGAATACATGAAGTCTCCTCTTCTCATCTGATGCGTCACGCACGCTTTACATCCCTTAGTGCCGCTCTTTCCCGCTGTTCTCCCGTAACCAGACCAGACACGCACGTGAACCGCACGTGTGTGGGATCAGGAACGGATGACGATTCTTCCTCTCTTTCTTTTTTATTCTCCTCTTCTTGGTTGCAATTGCCTCTTCTCATCTTCCTTTTTCCGGCCTCTAACGCAGCGAGCTAAAAATGTGACAAAGAAAACAGGGCATGAGACCAAATTATAATCGCATATCTAATATCGCGTCTTGTAGAGAAAATAAATTATTCACCGTTGGAATCCAAGAACGTGAAATAATAAACTGTCCAAGTTACAATCGAGTGCGTGTTGTTACGCGCTCGACAGTCTTCCACGTCTATTGAAATTGAATTTTTACACTACTTACAATTGATGTGCAAACTAACAAGATATAGACTATCGCTCGATCTATTCCACTTGACTTCGTCGTTCCTGCCTTTCACACCCGCGTCGACGCACACGCGCATACGCATACGCACACACGTGCTGCACGAGCTTAATGCATTCCGTGTAAAGTAGTCGGTGGCTGCGTTTCACATCAAGCTCAATAAAAACGTGAATGACCGTGGTGACCGGGTGATAGAGCAGGGCAAGGGAAACAAATTCCATCTGCAAAACTAATTAGCGTCCCGTTACAGCATGTTTCCATCCACTTGTTCCCCGATTTCATCCCATTTTTATTCGAACTGGGAAACCAAGAAATTTATTGCCCATTTCTATTCGTTAGAATTCGACGTTACTATTTTTCCCAGGCGATACGTATGATTGTCAAAAGTGTGAGAGGGAGCAGTTAGGGTGAATCATGTCATCACAGAATCATCAAAATCACAACTTCGTATGAAATATTTACTCAATTAAATTATTCGATTACATCAGTTATACAGAGTAAAATTTACATATTTCTCAATGGTCAATCGGATCATAAGATTAATAATTCAATATTCGATATTGTCGATCGAAACTCCCAGATCTATTCGCTGATAAAATTATTCTTATTCATCACTTATAATCGGCCAAATATTATGTCATTTCAGATGTCATAACAAATAACATTTAACGCAAAAATCTTAGGAATAAACTTAGAGAATATATATGGAAAATATACAATTGTCCAATATATCAGTAAAATAACAATATAATTAGATTACATTTCATCATTGTATAAACAAATTGATTAACGTGGGAAAAATTTGTTGCGTGTCCCTCAAAAAAATATTCGGAGTGATTCTCCGTTATAATAACGTATTTCCATAAATTAATATTTTTTTTATTTTTCTACATACGTACTCATCATTCACACTCTATTATCGCGTGACAATAATTGGAGTCAGTTAACTTAATGTATGTTTCTGCGATAAAAACAGAACGTTCCGCACATTTAAAAATCGCTTGACTCGTTGCCTTTTTATGCTTTCCTTTCTCCATGATAACACGCGTATTTATTATATATACGAAAATAATAAAATATGCATATATGCATGTATCTGCATAAATGGAAGAAGTAAAAGCCACGATGTGCAATTTCACTTCGTATGAGCGCTTTGGCATATTTCAACCACTTAAAATCAAATTTTAAACGCAAGATTGTATCAGGCACGATCGACGAACGGTGACATCATCGACAGGGTAGTGGTGTAATTAACATTGTGATACTTCCAAAACTTGGAAAATGTTTTATACCAAGTGTATCTTTGTATCTACGTATAAATCTTCCTTTCTCTTTAAAAGCCGATGCTGGACAAGACGCAACACCAGCATTGGAATATTCCGTCATGATATTTACAATAACGAGGTTTACAATAATTACGCTCGCCATATGTATACATAATTCTTTCTGTTTATTCATCTGAAAGATCATAAAAATAATTTCTGATCTTACAAAGTAGATTATTACAGTGAGATCTCAGACAGATCTTCAATTTGCGTCCAAAGAACGCCTGTATATGTATGCGCTGCATATATATATATATATATATATATATATATATATATATATATATATATATATGTATATGTACGTATAAATGTATTCTTGTCCACGCGAGGTGCACGTCTCTAAACGATACATAAATATACAAATGAAATATATAAATGGCATATTTATATATTTCTGTATTTTATCTATATTCCATCCAGACGCTTGCGTGAGTGCACAATATAAGAGAATTTATATATATATACATATATATATATATATATATATATCCACACACACACATTTATATATATAAATTCTTTTATATATATAAATAAAAATATATATTTATTGACGCGATCCACGTGCGGCTTCTTCCAGTGCACGAACTTTAAGCTCGCGCTCACGCTGTTGTCTAAAAAACACTCTTTGTTAGTTCGGATACACTGTTTTCTCAAGTCATTAGCATTATGCAACTAGTTAGGCAAGTTTTGTTAGTGATTTCGAACGAACCTTAAGTATTCCTCATGATGTGCCACAAGAGATGCATGCGGAGGAAATCGATCACGTTCCATCATGAGGTGTCGTTGCAACTGCTCATGATGTGCAGCCATATCTGCATATGGTCTTCCTAAGAGTTCCGCCGGATGAAGCGCTAAGGCAGGATCACGTGGCATTAAACCAGGACGAGGATAATTGGCACTCGCCGCAGCTGTGGACAAAAATCCTTACGTTAAGAAAATATTTGGTATTATTTAATCATTATTATTTAATATCTCGCACATGATGCTCGTTTTAGAAGATCGCTCATGATAAATGAGCGAAACGAATCGCGGATGCGCGTACGTTCAGTTCGCAAAGGCAGAAGAAGTTGCGCGCGAAATTAGTAACTTGCACCCCATGAGCGTACGAACATCCCGGAAATATACTCTCATTACCAAGCACACGCATACGCACACTCGCGCCTATTCCTCGACAACGCCCACTCGCACTTGCACCTGCGACCTGTGATAAGCGACTAGCCAGAGGTCAGAGTCGAGCAACTCGAAATACGCAGGCGTGCTAACGATACGGATGGAGAAAAGAAGGAAGATCATCCTGATCTGGACGACAGGTGATGGGACAAATAATTGAAAAATACGGGCGACGAGGAATAAGCGAGAGCGTTTTTTAAAAGGAAAAGCTCCTCGAGAAGCTCAGAAGAAACATCGAATAGGACCTACCCGGCAGAGGAAATCCAGCCGCAGCCGCAGCGGCTTCCTGCTGTTGCTGAGCCTGTTGCTGAGCCTGTTGCTGTCCCGGATGTAAGTGCAAGTGCGTATGCGCATGTGTATGCGCGTGAGTGTGAGCGTGATACTCGGGCGAGATGCCAGCCATTTGTAATCGGACCATCGGATCAGCGGCCAGAGCCAGTCGCTCTTCCAACTGGCCGTGATGATGAGCCGCCACGGGATGGCCAGCCGCTCCACCTGCTGGCCCCCCGCCGGCTGCAGTCGGAATCCCTAAACGCGACAGCTTTCGATCATCATAACTCGAAGAGATCACAGATACGATTCTCATGCCCGATTTCTTCATTCCCAGCTAATCGAATAAAGTTAGTCGAGAGAAATAGAGAAGAAAAGAATCATTCCTTTTAAATGTACAATCACACTGCTTGTAATTTAGATAGAGAGCCAAGGTCAGCTATTTCATGAACAGAGTTAACTGGCGCTGAAGAAATCGGCCATCAGTTCAGATTAAGTATCTAGCCTACAATCATCGTATCACCTCCTGAAATGTCTTGGCGCTCTCAATCTAATTCAATCTTCCTCTAACGATTTCACTATCAGCCTTTTCAGTTCTAAATCAACTCCAATTTTGAAAGGTACAACTCGTACGATCGAACGAATAATAATCGACGAAGCCTCTATCTATGCTGATCGAAATATCGAGTGTTCTTATTAATAGTAATTACCTAGTCGCTCGAGACGTTCCCTTTCGAGTTGACTGGGACCTGGTGGAGCTCCGTATAAGCCAAATTGATGTAAAGCTTGGGGTGGAGCAGAAGGACCCGGAGCCAGGCCGGCAGCGGCATATCGGCGATGTATCTCGAGCCAATGCGGGTCGACTGGTGGCGCTGGCATTGGTCTAGGTGTACCCTTCAGTAATTCTTCTTTCAGTCTATCGTTCAGTTCTCTTTCGCGCAATTCGCGTATTTCGCGTTCTCTCTTTTCGCGTTCCAAGTGTTCCAATTCTAATCGCTGTGCTGCCGCGGCTTCACGTCCATAAATGTAATGCAACATTGGATCAGGTGGAGCTGGATGTCTAGCAGGTGAGAAAGCCGCGTGAGGTCTAGCATATTCTGATAATTGTCTTAGCGCCGGAGTATCCGTATAAGAACTGGGTCGTGCAGCATATCTATCGTATGGCGATACAACTGGTTCGAGAGGTCCACGACTAGGCGGTTTACATGTTTCGGGTTGTTTTTCTGGAGTTGTCATCTTTCGCGCTTGTTGGGCAGCAGCGGCAGCACGGTCACGCTCTTCTCGTTCACGCTCAGCTTGTTTTCTTGAACGTTCCTCACGCTTCCTCGCTAATTTGGAATCTGGTACAGGTTTAAACATAAGATCCGTGCGCGTGCATGAATTATTTTCTCCACGATTCCAATGTCTGAGAAAAATGGCTGACTGCGAACGATGACACTCAGAATCCTCAATGCGTGGTTCTGGTGATGGTCCTCTAGGACTGATAGGCTCCTCCGGTTCGGGCTCCATATCTTGCTCAATCTTCGGCTCAGGCACGATCGGTGGTTGCTGCTGTTGTGGTGGACGATGGTGATGATGCGTAGAAGCAGTAGATGAGAGACACGTAGCCGATACGAGCGATGGTTTACGTTGACTGCTGTGCGAGCTATGCGACGAAGAATGACTATGCGAACTATGAGAAGAAATAGTCAGCAGCTTGTCGTGATGCAAATTTGCTGGTTGTTGATGTATGTTAGATGAATGATGATGACTCGCCATCAAATTCTCGCCTTCTTCTCTACTTGTAACACTGGAACTGCTAACATGATGCGCCGCCATCATAGTGCTGCTACTCTCTTGACTACGTTGTGGTGAGGGCGGCGGAATGGCATGAGGTACTGGACCGTAGGGATACGGTGGGAAAGATGGATATCCTCCTACTGGCGCGTATCCCGGATAGGCATGTGGATGATATGGATGCATTGCAGTAAACAATGAGTGATGCATCAGCGGATGATGTGGATGGAAAGGATGTGCCATATGCGGGCTCGGCTGTTGCGCTGGATGCATTACTGGTTGTGGAATGGAGCTGGGCGGCGGTGGTAAACTCGGCGTTGGCGTAGGTGTTGGTGTCGGTGTGGACGCCGCGACTGGTTGAATCGACGGTACCGCTTGACTAACCGGCGGCAACGAATGCTTGCTCGGCGTTGGTGGTTTGCTAATACCATCCGGATCTTTCTTAATGTTATCAAGACTCGGACCAGGGAAAGAGGAACTTTGGAAACCCGGTACCTTCACCTCCTTCAGACTTTGCAACGGATCAGGTTCTGGTGGCATAATCTCTTGTTTGATCTTCAGGTTCTGCGGCTCCATCGGCGGCGTAGTGGCTAGATTGTAAATACTTGCGGATTTTTCTATTGGTAACATTCCACCAGATTGAATCGGTTGAAACAGATTGCTCGGTTCTGATCGTTCCGATTCGTTTTCACGTTCCGAAATGCGTTCCGACATCAATCGAGAATCAGTAATTCGGATATCGCGTGCTCGCTCGCTCGATGAAAGCCTCTCATCTGTCATTCTATCAACGCTTCTACTATCAGATGACATAACTGTAAGACCGAGCGGCTGCGGTGAACTCGATATTGGCGGCATTTGCGGTGGCATTTGATTTATCGATCCAATACTAGCAGATACGCTCTGGGAAATATTGAGATTCAACGGTGGTGGTCCAGCAGATATACCTTGGGACAATGTTTGTGCGACACTTGGCAAACTCTCGGTTGCCGCGTGAGCGCGCAGATTCGTTGGTCCCATACTTGGGGCATTTGGCGGCACGCTGCCCGGCGCTAATTGCGGTGGCATGCTTTGCGACAAGTTTTGCGGCATGTTTTGTATCGGTGGTGGCGGCGGCGGTACATATTGCATACTGAGATTCGTTGGTAATCCGACACTGACGCTGGTCGGTTGTTGACCAGGTGATATCACTGGGATCTGTGAGCTCGACATAATTTGTGAGCCTACGCTAGTGATGATACCTGGCATGGTTTGTGAGAGATTGCGCACTGTAACGGGACCAGGATCACCTGGACCGATCAATGATTGCGATGGCTGCGATGTACTCAGATTTAATTGCGTTGGTTCGGGCTCTTTACCTGATGTTTCCTCATTGGATGTCGGTGACATCGTCGACTCAATCGGTTCCAATTTTAATGATTGATTTATGGCCAACGATACAGGTTCTTCGACTTGATCGACTACTTTGTTTTGCTCCATTGATTCCTGATCCAATAAAGCTGACGATTTCTTCTCCAGACTGTGTATTACCGGCACTGATATGGGCAAGCTTTGTATCGCAGTTGGTACCGGAGTAGATACCGGCGTTGGCTCCGAGGGTTCCTCGGGTGTCGTTACGGCCGGGCTGCTTACGGGTTCTTCCGCACCAGCTACACCGGCAACCGTAGGCGGTGTCGGTTGATTTTCGTTCGCGTCTCCCTCCGTTTCTCTTTCTGGTTCATCCATCAGGGAGTTACTATCAGTCGTCAGTGACTCGGACGGGCTTTCGGGCCGTTCGCCGCCACCGCCGCCACCGCCGCCACGCTTCCGCTTTTGTCCCTCCTTGTCCTCGTCGCAAGTATCGTCCGTCTGAATCGAGCGCTTTTGACCTTTCTTCGGCGTGTCCGCCTTACCGGAAGATTTCTTTTTACTTTTGTCAGGTGTTTGCTGTTGTTGTTGATGCTGTTTTTCCTGATCGGGCGTATCTGTGCCGCCAGTACGTCGCGGTCTAGCTGGTCTCGGTGTTTCCTTGGCCTTGTTCCGTGTGCGCATCCTACCGGGACTCTCCGGTGATTCCGCAGGCACTGGGCGGAACAGATAAGGTGGCGCAGGCGGCAGTTCTCCGGTTTTCTTTAGATGTGACCGGCATTCCGCGCAGAGTAACAGCCGATCCTTACCGGCTACCTGATAGTCCTTTGAGCTAGTAGAGAAGCAATGCTGACACGAGTGCGCTGTGCCGTTTGTATTGGTATCTCGCGAGTCGCTGTCCTCTTCCGAGTTGTCGTCTTCGGTTACAGAACTGATCTCACCACCAGGATTATGGCTGGCCGGGGTACCAACTGGTACGGTCTCTGTCTCAGATGCGGCTTCCTTTGCGTTAATGTTGCTCGTCGGTGGTGTATCCTTGGTGGGTGTCGGCGCCTCCTCCTTGGGAGTTCCGGCGCGTGAATTACGCGTATTGCGAATCCTTCGTAGTGAACTTTGTCGCCGTCGCCGGTGTGGTCGATTGTTATTCGCACCTGGTGTCTTTTTCCATAAATAGTAGAATTCGACGAGTTCCGGCTGCACAGAGATTCAGGTGTCAAATAAACGTTAAATTACATATAACAAGATTACTACGCGGATACAAAGTAACGATTAATGAGAATAAAAGTAATTTTCCAATTCTTTCTTAAAAATTAAAAAAAAAAGAAAAGAAAAGAAATTCTCAGTTTTATCTTTATGCACAAAGATTTGAAGTTTTAGTCTTCCTCTATAATATCCGTAAGAAATAAAAATGCAAAAAGAAACTATGATTGAAAGATAAATTTTTACCGTATCTTTATGGGGAAGAAGATCCTTCCTGATGCGCGAGAAATTCTTTCCAAATTGTCGTAGACCTTTAACAAATCGTTTCTACGGGAAACAAAAAAAACGAAGAATTCTTCCATTAGAAATTCTCTCCTCTTCATTGTTCACTTCACTCTATATCTCACTTATTCTTAATAAGTTTAAGAAGAAAACGTCAATAACGATCACGTACAGTTTCTTCCTCGGACCATTTCTTGTCGATGCCTTTCGGTACAGGACATTTGACAAGTGCCTGGAGTGCTCTACCGGGATCATAGCCAGAATCATGCAGGATATCCAGCGCGTTGATGGTGGTGTCGTCGCGGGATGCGGCCACGCAACCATCGTCTGGGGATCCACCGTCACACATACCGGCGAACGCGGCCATCGAGCGGGCCGCCCTCAGGTACATGAGCAGATCCCCGTCTAACGCCATGGCCGGTACCCATCTTAGCTCTTCGCGCTCCTTGGAGAATTCTGGATCGGGTGGCAGCTCTCCGGGAGGTATACCCGGGCGATACTCAGGCAAACGGGCCTGACAAGAAACCAACTCCTGTAAATCCCAAAATTCGGGATTGCGCGCGGTTAGCACCGATGATGCCGAAGCGAGTTAGTTAGTTGTGACGTACCCTACGCTTCGCGGCTTACTCTCTCAATGAGCTAACATTCTCTCAAAACTAAGCGGTACATCTATCAGTTTGTTTAGCTCTTTTCCCTTGCTTTTCTGTTTCCGCGACGAGATAGGCGTCGATAACGAGCGGAGCGATTGGTTTTATCTCTCTCTTTTTATCGGTATCCCTTTCGGTATCCTGTGGGCAAGAATCATCGCATTTGCGCGCTACTTTGTATTCTTATTTCTCCTCGTTCATTAATTTCGCGTATGCGAAATTGTATTCGCACGCATTTCATTAACATGATAATCATCCACGCCGGAAGTCCACGATGATTACCGATTAAAGATAGAAATAACTCAGCGCATAAACAGTATAATATATTCAACGTTCTTTTTTCCTTTCTTTCACGATTGGAGAGTTATTTTTAGTAAAACGGAGGCAGAACTCAAGCAAGGAGAAAAAAGCGACAGACAATTTACGAGCTAGCCGATTAGTCACAAAGAGGCAAACGCGCAAATGAATAAGAGCGCAGCGCTCTGCTGCTTCGGCGGAGATGCTTATTGGTGTTACCTCGTACACGTTTCTACATGTACAAGATATCTCATATGCCCAGTGAAAATCGAACTTGTTCGCTTTGGGATACTTAGTGCAGCGCTTGCAGATGGTTCAAGTAAGCAATCGCGAATAATTGTTGTATGCCAACAGACGAAAAAGACAATGCGATGGCGAGCACTGATACCGCTTACCGACCGTGTCGATTATTTCACCGTGACTGAATACCACTTCGAATTAAGAAAGCTCCGTCTCACGCCAGACGGTATGATTATAATCATTACTTCTATCTAGTATCGCTGATAAAGTACCCAAATGTACTTTACGCAGAGCGCATTGCCACTTGCGAAAGGAGAGACGGAAATGTCGCTTTCATACATCGGTACAACAATGGAACGATTGGTGGCTCTCTCACGTGCGATACAACAAATATCCTACGAGAGCTTAACGTTTCAGACATATCGCGGACACGATATCTGCTCCTGAAACATGCCAAGCTCTTTAATGCGTGATGCGTTAGTTGAACCATCGAATTGAGAAATCGACATTACGAGTTTAACCACTTTCGATTAACGTTCGATTATCTCGCGTCGCGCGCGAAATACCCGCCAATTCAAGATAGCGTATCACTCATTGAAATAGTAATTCTCAAGCGATCAGTTTTCGATCGCGTTCGCGTATTCTCAAATCTACAGGAAACGCGCGATATGCATCATCGTAGAAAACTCTCTCAGAGCTAGGAAACTAGTGCGAAGAAAACGCGAGTTCTCGCACGAAGTTGCATCGTTTATATCGAACTGCGTTATCTTTACTCTTGGGAAACTCTTCATGTTTGATATATACTTCATATATTTTAGATTAGATTAGACACGTGTGTGTACGTACGTACATACACACATACATCATACATACAACGTACATACACTTAAAATTCTTTTTCTCTTTACGTTTTTCAATCTGTACTTTCCAAAGTGTCCGCGCATGCGTATCTGTTTATATATAAACATGTATATACACAAATACGCGCGCGCGCGTGTGTGTGTATACACACACATACACACACACACAGAGATACATGCGTACACCCGTGCAGTTTTGTTTACATTTGTTTACACTTATCTGATTCACTGATGTAAAGAACGTGTGAAAATCGGTAAGACTCTTTTTCTTTCTTTGTTTCGTAATCATTTGCTCAAGACATAATCTGCGAGGGAAAGGGAAACAAAAAAAAAAAAGAAGTAAAGAAAGAGAAGAAAAAGAACTGTGCTCGATAATATGAAATGTATCTTCGTCACGTAATGTAAGTATAATGGACGATATCATGAAGCAAATAATTGCAAATAATTTCGTTCCAACGATCTAGATCCTGTTCCTTTTACCTACATTATCTACAATGAACGTTTATTCGCAATCGCCGTATAAATTATGAGGGATAAATTTTATATGCGATTCACACGCTCTTCACTTTCATCATGAGTATCTATTAATCTCTCTAGAATAGAATACAAGCCTCGAGGTAGGTAACAACTGTGCAATACAGCTAAATAGCGAAAAGATTTTTCAAGATATATATGGCAAACCTGATGAGAAGGGCCAACCCGTATCTCGCCCTGGGTACCAGCGGACATCTCCCCCTCCTCCGAAGCTCCGCCGTCTTTCTCCAGCGTTTTGAATGCCTTTGATCTTGGATTTTCAGTAAATTCCTATCATCCACTCCCTGAACCGTATAGTTATGCCATCAATATGATTGAAAGGTGATTTGACAAAAAAACATTCACCGCTAATATCTAAAAGCATCACATATCGTGTTTTACAAAGGGGCCTAACATGAGAAGAGGACACGTATACTGATAATTGGTATATCGTTCTTTTTTTCAATTTTTTAATTTTATTTATTTATTTTTTTATTTATTTATGCATATCGCACTTTTTAATTTGCGGAACTATCCTATCACGTCCCCCATGTGTTGACAAGAATTATTATTATTCTCTCTCTCTCGCTCTCTCGCTCTCTCTCTCTCTCTCTCTCTCTCTCTCTCTCTTTCTCTCTCTGTCCAGCAATTTTTCGATGATATGCAGGTATGCCAAAAGCAAAGACAAGATATCTCTTCTCAGGGAACGCAATCCCACTAAATCTCCGCAAATTGAAACAGAGATAAGATAAACAAATAAACTAACATCGATCTTCACACTAATGAAATTAAGATTTCTCGCTCGGCGCATTACACATATGACACAAATTACAACGTTTACGGCTCGTTACTTCATCTCCCCCCCTCTTTCTCTTTTTTCTACCTCTTTCTCTTTCTTACACGCAATATTTTTTCTACCTCTTTCTTCTTTTCTCTCTTTCTTGCTTCAAGTGGTCTTGAGTCACGGTGAGAAGATTTAATAGGCTAATCGACAAGCACGCGTTCCGATCGGAACGTTCGACGGATTACGGAATGATCGCGATGATTAACGACACCGGAATCTCGGTCGAACCGCGGACTTGAGGGCGAGGGAACAGCTTTTAGATATATCGCGCGAGGCCTATGCGGACAGTTACGCGCGATCGAAATCGACTCCTCGCGATTGTTGCCTCGCACGGAACGAACAGGACACAAAAACACAAATTATGAAGATGCAAACTTACCCGTTGTTTCCGCACTCCACTCCACTCTGCTGCCCGCACTCCACTCCACTCTCTCTCTCACTCTCTTTCTCTCTCTCTCTCTCTCTCTCTTTCCCTCTCTTTCTCTCGCTCCTCCTCCCTCACTCTTCTCTTTCAACGATGTGCACGCGTCATCGCTCTTCAATAAAGATCACTGCAGTCGATTCCGTGTCCATGGAATATCGCATGCCCGAACTTGAGAGATAAGAAAACGCGTTTTTCTCGAAAGGATTTTTCGATCGCGAACAAATACGCGGAAGAAGCAATTGTCGTTTGCGGGGCTTCTCGTCGTGGAAGATCAGTACACACAACACCCAATCGCGGTGGCCATGATTCAATGCATGGCAGCGACACGCTCGGGCATATTCGAGAAGCAAATTCAGCTATAGAGCATGCGCGATTCCTGCAGTTTCAATGACGAGTGATTCGATTCTGCAGTTTTCGCATATAATGAAAATTATTGATGTTAAATGTTACTTCGTTTGTTGTGCATTCATTTATATTTCTGTATGACGAAGTCAATTTTCGTTTCATAATTCTTTGTGTAGAAGATACATGTGAAGTTAGGGAATTATAGCGCGGAGGCATATACTTTTGTGCATGGATAATTAGTGACTAGAGACAACTAATGATAACAAATACTCATTGAGCGTGTAGTATCTAGAGTGACTTTGAAGTGAATGTCTGTAATCTAGGAAATCAAGCCTTGCAGTATCATCGAATACATTCGATGCACAAATGAAAGCTCACTAAAGTTTTTAGCTTCACGAGAAAGTGACTAGAATTTAATTATAATAAATATAAGATTGATTTATCACAAATTATTAGAAGCTTATTAAAATAAGTACCCATTCCTATGCAATAAAGCATTATATTCACGAAAATCGGTCCGAATTCTCAATTCAAGGAAAAATTACCAGAACTTGGATCATGAACATACAGCTTGGATGAAATATTTCGACATAAATATGATGCAATAAATAATATATTATATTATATTATAATAAATGTAATAAATAATAATTAGGTAAAATATAAATAAAAATTTATTCGAGTTATCCACGCGCAATTATCAAATGTGACCATCCTGCATCTATTTGATAGAGAAATTAGGAGTACTGAATCTAGTTCTATGTATCAGTAATAATATATACGCATTACGTTATTGATGTTGAACGTCATTCTTTTAACTCGTTTCAATCCCACTCTCAAATCAATTGCTCATGCAATAAGACGCAGAGTATTACACACGAATATGGATAAGAAAAAGGCTTTGCTGGTAATCACTGATGGTTCAGAGGAGATGGAAGCTGTAATAAGTATCGATATCCTAAGACGTGCCGGGGTACATTTGCTATTTGCAACGATGAATGCTATTATCATTAAGCAATATTTGTTGTCTATTAGATATCGATCTAATGATTATTATTGACATGATGATATTATTGCTGGATAGGTTGATGTTATGATAGCTAGCCTATCAAATAATATTCTCGTCACGTGCAGTCGTAATGTTATGATCCGTACAGATGCCCTGTTCACTGAAGTCAAACAAGAGATCTACGATGCTGTAATATTGCCCGGTGGTCTTAAAGGCGCCGAAGCTTTCGCAGCTGTAAGATCATTTAGCATTATTCCTCATTTCTTGTCTTGTTACAAGACTGGATGCCATGTAAAACTTCTCTTTTACTAGTCATCGGAACTTGGAATATTGTTAAAAAAACAATATATGGAAAACCGAGTGATAGCTGCTATCTGTGCGGCCCCTATAGCTTTGAAAGCTCATGATATCGGCAAAGGAAAATCAATCACTTGCTATCCAACCATAAAAGATCAGCTGAGCAATGAATACAATTATCTGGATAATAAGATAGTGATAGCTGGTAACAATCGATTTAGATTTTTATCATTAAGTATATCAACGATTTTTAACTTGCATTTAGCTTGGTATCAATTCTAATACTTTTAGATAATTTGATAACGGGCCAAGGACCAGCAGCTACTTTTCATTTTGCCTTAGCTATTGTGGAGAAACTAATGACTAAGGAAACAGCTGGAACAGTGGCAAAGGAAATATTGTATCATGACTATCCAAACTAAACTTGCTCAATTTTTCCTCATAGCTTTGTTAGAATAAAATTTGCAGTATATAAAATTATTGTTTTATTAAATAGGAGAATAGTGTTTGTAAGTTCTAAATATGTGGCTAAAGTATAATTGTGAGAATAATAATTATGATAATAAATGCACATGTATAATTAAAAAAAAATCAGCAGATACAAATTTAATTTAAATTTAAAAAGTATTTTAGATATAATATAGCAATATTGATAATTATGCATTATGATCACAAAATATCACAGAGGATTATTATAGTCGTCAAGTATCTCATTGAAGAAATACATTCATCTAGTTACTATTCTCGTTTTTTTTCTCGATTAAATCACAATGTTTTAACTATGCAACAGATAAGAGTGCAGAAAGCACAGTTGCATTGGGCGGGAAACTCGAGGGATCACGATCGCCGACGCGTCAACAATTTTCGACAACGAAGATTCCGTTTCCTCCGTACTTCAACGTAATTCAATGCGAGCAAGAACGCGCCATAATAGATAGCCAATTTAAAACGACGCATGAATATATTTACGGTCACAATGAACGATTAGAAAATACGCGTGACGCGTCAGTGATGCCCGGTCTAGATCAAAGTATTTCATACGACACAAGTCTACCACCCACGCGCATCCTAATGTCCGGTGGGGGTCATGCCGCTGAGCAAGTGAAAAAATTTATCTTCAAATCACGGAGAACGCAGGGTGACGAGGATACGGAGAGTGGCGATAGCGGGGAGCATTTGGAGATCCTGATTCCCGAGGTGAGACGAGAATTCGTTTAGCGAACGCGTGACTAGTCGATTCCATAGACCCACGAGCGTTTGCTACTGGTATTACGCGCTATTTAGGTTAAGTCGCGATAGGATCGCTAATCCCTCGCGCGCCAAGTTATCTTTATTTCTTCTTTCTTTACATTTGAAGTATTACGTCCTCCTGTTTTCATCAGTATCGAAGATCTTCTTGTATATTTACTCGAACGAAGTATATCGTCGATCGTGATGTAGCACTAATCTGTTTTAGCGGTATCCTCATCAAATCATCATTATACGCATAAAAAGTAATTCATTGTTTGTCTATTGTTTTTGTAACGAGATTTTCTTAAACTATCGTGGAATATTTCTATAGGATTAGAGTTTTATCGACAATTATTATTATAATGCATTTATGAGAAGTTAACTCGAACGAATCACATAAGTGATCTCTGAAAGAAGTTCAAGAATGAACCATGTTTTTAACAAATATAACGTCATTGATTGCAGTTGCTGGAGGCTCATTATAGTTTTTACACTTGGCCGTGTGCCTCTGTATTAGCCTCATATCTCTGGGAGCATAGGGAGAGCTTACCAGGCAAACGAGTTTTGGAGATTGGTGCTGGTACTTCATTACCTGGTATTATCGCCAGCAAGTGTGGAGCCGTTGTGACATTGAGTGATTCTGCTACTCAACCAAGAACTCTGCAGCACATAAAAAGATGCTGCGAGTTGAACGGTGTATCAGATAAAATTCGCATTGTTGGCCTTACCTGGGGTTTCTTTCTGTCAAATCTATTCTCGCTTGGTCCATTGGACCTGATTATAGGTTCCGATTGTTTCTACGAACCAACGGTATTCGAGGATATTGTGGTTATTGTAGCATTCTTATTGGAGAAGAATCCACGTGCACGATTTCTTTGCACATATCAAGAGCGCAGTGCTGACTGGACTATAGAACATCTATTGAACAAGTGGGGACTTACATGCATACATGTATCATTAGAGAATCTTGGCACGAATTCCGAAGTAAATGTGCACGAGTTGATGCAGGATCATACGATACATTTGTTGAATATACAACGATCGGAATAAGCAAATTGTCTTATCATCTGTCATGGCTAGTAACTTCACGAAATCCATGATACATGTCAGCAATATTCCATGGACAGTGAATCGTCACAAGCTCGCTTTATATTTTTCCCAATTCGGTTATGTAAACGAAGCCTTTGTCGCGTTCGACAAATGGTCTGGATTTCATAAAGGTTACGGACATATAGTATTAAAACATGATTCAAAAGATTTGTTTGAACGTGAACATTCTTTAGAAGGGAAGAATTTGGTTCTATTTATGAAAGACAAGAAGGACAACGGTAACCATTACGATAACGATAACAATAACAATAACAATAATAGTATTAATTGAAGAAACTTTAGAAAGAATTAAAATTACGAGCAATGGCCGAGAGTGATTTAGCCTTAACAGATTTAGAGGAGACTTTTGACAAAGCTGCCAAATACCTACAAACCATGGTCTCTGAGTTAGATTCAGCTCAATTACTTGGATTTTACGGTCTATACAAACAAGCGACTGTAGGACCGTGCGATGTACCACGGCCCAATTGGTATCAGGTACAAGCTAAGCATAAATGGGAAGCATGGAAGAATCTTGGGGATATGAGCCGCGAGACTGCAATGGCAAATTATATTCATGCAATCGCGCGAATAAATCCATCATGGGAATCAGAGGCACGGATCGATTCGTCGGGTTGGACATCTGTCAGCAAGCTGTCGAATACGGATGTGGAATTGGGAGACGCGGATAAGACATTTCTAGATTGGGTAAAGGAAGGTAATGAGACGCGGGTGTGCGAGATCTTGAGTGGTGAACCCACGCTCGTAAGCACCCTAGACATGGACGGATTATTACCCATACACTGGGCCGCGGATCGAGGTCACGTTGATGTTATAGCGCGCTTAATCGGGAACGGCGCGGATGTGAATTCGCAGGATCGCGACGGACAAACGCCGCTTCATTATGCAGCAAGTTGTGGTCACGCGGAAACAGTAAAATATCTACTTTCGCTCGGGGCTCAATCTATAGCGGATAACGATGGCATGACTCCGAAAGACATCGCCGACGAGCAGCTCGTAACTCTTTTATAATGCTGCTACGTATGTGTAGCAACTGTTTTTATTCTCGATATTCTCTTCTATGATATTATCAATAAATCTGATGATACGAAATCTTATGTGAAAATCACTTGAGCGCCTTGTACATTTCCACTCAACCATCTATAATAGAGTAAATTTTTATTTATGTACAAATAACTCTTCTAATAATCCATTACATTCACAGCCTAAGCACACCTTAGATAAATGCGTGATTTGTCATTGGCTAGATTCACATGATTTATTCGCCACTTGATATTCTGCGAACAATACTGATATCAATTACAGAATAATTCCAAAATAGTTTAATATATATAAAGCACGGAGAAGAGAATGCAAGGTTTGCTGTTATCAATAATAATTAAGATCTAAAAAAATGAAAAAAACAATATAATTGATTTTTATGATTTATGATAATTTAGAGGTCCAGTTCTTTCATGAGTATAATTTATTCCATGACATATAAATCTTACTTTATAAGATTTCATAAAATATAATCATTATCAACATAATATATCTATTTTTTATTCATAAATTAAATGAATAATACTGCATTTTTATTCTTACTTTATAATTGCTATATATAATATTCTTTGTAAATTCAAAACATTTCAAAATGAAAAAGATTATTAATTAAAATTAAAAATTAATCGCATATGTAATTTGTCGCATGACGTTTCAAATAAATGTTTGTAAAAATGAATAATTACATTCTGTGCGCGTACGTAAAATATTTCTGGATCTCAATATCTCAATATCAAGATTTTATATATCTATATAGATTCTTAACACATATAACATAAGATACACATACACACACACATATATATATATATATATATATATATATGTATATAATGTAACGAGAATTCCTCATTACATATTAAACTTTTATGAAATTTTACAAATCTAGCATTCTCATTGGAACAAAGTACAACAAACTCGAGTTCTTTTGTATATACTATAAAACTTTATTTAAATAATTTACAAAATTGCGGAAATAGCTCTAAAAATTTAGAAGAATTCAAGAAATACTACAATGTTTCATTAAATCATTAATTAAAAATTAAAAATTATCGACATCGTCAAAACAAAAACAAAATAGAATGATTATATATACATATGCATATATGTATGTATATATAATCAAATTATATAATCAAATTCAATTTCTTCGCATTTATCTTAATTTAGTGATCTATTTTAAGATCAAGAGTTCGTTGTACTAAGATACTCCGTGTAAAAATCTATATTTAACCAAATTATAAAAATTCTTTTCTGGATATTAACAATAATTCAGGATCTAACATCAAATTGATCAAATGTGAAACGCGGATACATTTTTCTCTCGACATCCTCCAACGATTGACAAACTGTCCTCACTAATAAATATCACCCGTTAGATCAATTCCAACATATTAATTACGTCAGTCACGTCCTTACAAACATTAATCCTTTTTCTTCTCATTCGATGGACGTATCAAAAATTCGTATCGCAAACATTAATGCTGTCAATTAATATCTTATTATTCGAAGTCGATTATGTAATTGCACTTTAACGTGCATTCAGCGTTCACCGAGTTTTGTGCGTTTCAATGCTCACAATGGAAATCCAATCCAGATTCATTTCTTACTTCTAGAATAATTATGGAAGAATTTTTTTCTACTTATTTGTAATAAGTATAAAAATTTATAAGCTGCAAAAATATCGTGGATTGAGTACGAAATTAGATACCTATCTAAAAACGATCTGGGAATGATACGCGGCGTGCTAAAAACTGCCGAATGCAAAATATTTTTTTGAAATGTTCAAATACATATTTTGAGCGTTCATGCTCGTTTTTGTATAATAGATTGTGTCGAAACACCCCATCGGAGGTTTATCTGTTAGAATATAAGAAATCGTATAAATAGGGAGATCACGGGAAAAATAGAGTAACTTCGTCTGAATATTATCGAATCTATGATTTACACTCGCCTTGTGTTTTCTATAATCTCCGACATTAAAGGCCGATGTTTTTCCGTGGATAAAATCGTGATGCCTTCCGCTGATCAGAGATGTTCGATGACTTCTTTATACAGTTCTCGTCTTCATTCTTAATTGATTTCATTGGTAACGCGTATTGTCATACATGTGGAACGTCATTATTCGCGTAGGGACACTGGCAAATCCTCATCTCTTAAAAATTGCGAAATCGTCTTTTGCTTCGTGCTAAAGACAGATGTCGCTAGAGATTAGTGCTCTCTTGCTCTGATTTAGGCCGTGCAGTAGGCGGCGGCGGTGGTGGTGGTTGTGGTCTTGGCGGTCGCTGATGCACTCTCGGTGAGGCCGGTTTCTGCTGCGGTGACTTGAGAACCGTGACCACCGTGTTGGTCTGTGTTTGGACATCGACGATATTGCCTTCCGATCTGGTGCGTGTATGTGCCTTTGCTTGCTCGTGCGGCATGTCCGGCCTCTCAGGCTTCTCTGAACGTTCGACGCCGTATAAAGACATAGATGACGGTCTGCTGCCGACACTTGGGCTTCTCTGCAAGTTCGAAGTTGCCGTGTTGCCAGCACTCTCGCTCGGGATGGCGTTGTTCCCCCCACGCACTTGTATTATACTGACCTGTTGTTTGTCCACCGAGTACACATGAGCCCGTTCCAATGTTAAAGGCTGTAGATGATTTAAGAAAAAAACTTAAATCCTCGTAAATTACTGTATGACAAATGTATATATCAAATATGAATAGAGAGCGAATAGAAAACAAGCATATGTGAGAAGCTTTGGATTGGACGCTGTGCAATCTTTTATTTCACACAGAGCTTACGTTACGTCAAAATGTAATATCCGGGCAGTGTTACTTTCTTGTCCTCATTCGTAGTGACTATATTACAAATGATTATCATAGATACGTTTAAGGTTCGTCTTGTTATGTTAATCTCGATACTTACCCCTGGATCAGTTTCTACATTCTCATTGACAGCACGCGTTTGTTGTCTAATTAGACTTGATGGACGAATTAAGCCGGGTGGTCGTTCAGGAATTGCCGGTTTGCCACTTCTTTCGTTCGAAGACACATGTATATTTGCAACAATCCCATCTGGCTTTTTTCGCAATTCGACTCCTTCTTCTGTACAGTAACCAGGCTCATGAATATTAATAATATCAGTAAATATTTAATACAGTCTGATACATAAATAGAATAATATCTGATATAAATTAGCACCTGTACTATGCGTGATATTTGTTATACTTCTGGGAGCAGCAACCGGCCTTCTCCTCTCCAACGTAGTCGGCTTCTCTGTGGATACCGGTTTTGACTTCTGTATTACAACGTCACCATGCTCAATAATGTTGTCCGTAATCGATTTAACAATATTGTCGACTATGCTGTCATTCGATTTCTCCTTCGCGCCTGTGATATTCGCTCTTACATCCGCTTCGCCGGAGCTTGAAGCTTCACTTTGGTGAGTCTCCTGTGACCGTTCGGAATTATCGATGGAATGGAGGTCCATCGAAATTAATTCCGACATTAATTTCGTGTCCATTTCCAAGTGCTTGTCGTGTTTCTCTATGTTACTTTCATGTCGTATCAATTCAGTATCCACTTCGTGCTTTTGAACCTTGTACGCTGATACACGATTTAACGTGGACGTCAAGATTCTTGGTGGCTTATCCGGTGTTGGAGGTGGTTTGTCTTCTCTTTTTTCATGCCTATCTGATGTATTGCCACCCGGTGGTGTCGGTGCTGGTTTGTTCTTTCGCCGTGCTGCTGGTTTTGGACTGCCCTGTGTGGGGCTTTCGCCGTGATCACTCAGACTACTATTAGACATACATCGACGCATATCGACTGATTGATTCTCCGCGTCGTTCATGATACCGATATCTAAGTCGCGATCGAAATCCACTTCACCGGGGAAGAACCAATCCGCATATGTAATTAACTGTTCTACTATAAGACTAGAGTTGTTTGCTGTGCTCATATTCATCCTGTAAAATATCAAAGACCCGTATAAATATTTTCAGCACTTGCTAATAATTTATTAATCATGATTCAAGATGCGTGTTTAGAACAAAGAAACTGCTTACATTATCGTGTTTGTATTTTCTAGCATATTCCAGATCAGATTCGGTGCAATAACAATCGCAATATTCTGTGGCGTCATTTTATTTATATCATGATTCTTTGTGAGCATAGCTAAAAATTTAATTAAAAACCGCAGATTCTCCAGATTGGCCGGCGGTAATTTGTGGAGCACTTCCCAAAGAGCTCGCAATCTCGTGTCATTGTGTGTGATTTTCGCAGCGGTCATCCATTCTGGATACAGTCTATAAACAAACACGTTGTAGATAACGTGAATTATTGATATCTTGCCAGTAATAATCTATTGTATGCTTACTTATATGTTAATAAGGGTTCCGGTAATTCCCGTAGATATGATTTTAATGCGCCGGCGATGACATGCGGATCTTTATATTCAAGGGCTGTCGCTAAAGTCAAGCAGCAGGCATCTAAGCTCAACTTTATCCGTCGTGACTTCGACGCGGCGCCTGCTATTCTAAAAAGACCCTCCTCCTCTATACCCAAACGCAGTAGCGCGGATACACATAATTGTATGGGCAATGCAATCTTTCTATTTGTTACCCTAAGATGTTCCTCAAGGGGATATCCATAAACTGGCTTCATTTCGTTGTCATCTGTTATAATACGAACATCTTAGAACATGGATATTTTATGCTTTTTTTAATAAGACAGCAATTCAAAAATTCATAAATATAATGATTCATATATTCATATATATTGAATAAACATATTCAAAATAAATATCATAATAAAAGTAGTTCTGTTATTGTACATATGAAACTTACTAATGTAGTTTTCCAATCCGGGTATAAGATCCTCAAGGCAATGCAATGCACTTTCATGATAAGCTCGCTGAAGTTTTATGTACTGAATAATTGTCTGAGCTAGTTCAGTCTCTCGTGACATGAGCTGAAACATCTCTGCAGCTAATTGATCTCTACATTGCTCAACTTTTGCCTCAGCATCCTCCAATTCTTCTCTTAAATTATCTATTTTTGTTGCACCTGCACCTGCAAAAGTATGAAATTAAGTTGCCATAAAGGACATTCTTTTATATCCGACATTTTTTACAGATTATTGATTATATATTTACATTTTTGTTTCATATAAGAACATCATATGCGGAAAATAAATTCGACAAACTTATATTCTGATAAGCAATACAAATAGAAGAGATCTGAATTAATTTTTTTATTCTTCTTTTTCGTTGGCGCTGTGAATTTATTGACCAGAAGAGATTTATGAATAATAAAATAAATAAAATATCATGCAATAATTACCAGTGCTGTGTTTGATCGCTTGAAAGTATCTTGCTCTGGCACTGTCCATGTCCAAAATTAGACGCGTTAGATTTCTCTTATGTTTCAGTATACTCGGTACATCGGTATCTAAAATGTGCTGCAACGGAGCAGCTACGTACTGGTCGACTTTTGCTTCATGGTCCATAACTTCATTGGCCAATGACATTTCCATCCGGCCACATTCTACCAGCACAAAACTCATGAGGCCATCCTCGCCAGCATTCTCCAACATAGTTTGCCCGAGTATATACTCCGGGCATTTTTTCTAAATGATAGTTTAAGTTATGACATGTAGTGAGTGCTTGTTCAATAATCAAAAAAGAAATTCTAGAGTTCTACACATTTCGAGCGCGACAATTATCCGAAAAGTGCGTAAACCGAAAATTTTATTCGTTATTAATAATTTCAATTTTTCGATACAATTAATTTAATTACCAAACGTTTCTCCTTAAGAACCTGATCCTGTGTAATAGTTTGATTCGGTGGACTTCCAAGTCTTTTATTGAGACCTATAAGAGCTGCTTTGATCTGCTCGACATGCTTATCAGCAGCTACCAAATCATCCGTCAATACCTCTGTTCTACCAGCCCTGTCGTATTAAATAAAAAAACATGAAGTTTTTACTGTATCATTTAACGTGTCTCCGATTACAAGAAAATCTTATCTTTTATCTTTCATACACTCTGCGGTTTATCTCTTCTAATCTACCCAATATTTGTATGTGTGTTCTATTTTGGAAGAATTTAATTTGTATTCATGTTCGAGGTCAAATCACATTAGTTAAACATGACCTTTCCCAAATTTCAGGCATAGTTCTCAGACAAACTGCTTTTTGCTTATCAAACCGTCATTGCCCACGAATGTTCAATTCGCACACAATCGAATACAGAGGAAATATGACGTGATGTAACTTGAATCGATACATAAAATGTTATATAAAATAATCGCACAATCGCGATTGCGATTGCAATCGGATTCGAGTTACCTCGAGAAGGTCTGATCGGCGAGCTGCTTCACTCGGAAAAACTGTTTCTTCATGGTTGATCGATCTTTTCTAAGGGTCGAATCGCACACAATATAATTGCTTGGAGTCTAGTTACACACTCGCTCAATCGCTTTTATGCACCGACACCCTCGGCACGCTCACACATCCCCCACGAAATAGAACTCGATGAAGTATCAAAAATAAGAGGATCCTTCGTGTCGGAGCGGGAATCCGTCATAATGCTCGCGCGACGAGCGTCCCACGATCGTTGCCGACAATCGATGCGTTTATCGTCGATCCGTTCTCACGCACCATCGGTAAAGTCCAGGTCATAAGCACCTTCTCACCCGATTGCACCGACAGATTTGGGTTAAGTGAATCTAACTTTGCACTTTGCCTTCTCGCTTCCTCTCTCTCGCTCACTCTCTCTTTCTCCACTTTCGCTATCTTTATCTTTCCCTATCACCCTCTCTCTTTCTTTCTTTCTTTCTATCTCTCACTTTCTCGCTTCCTCTCTAGACTATAATAGACAATGAGCGAACGTTTATTTGGTCAGAACTGATACCCGGCGGGATGTCCGAGTGTATGTGTGATGTTGTACTTGTGATGTTTTCGTCTTAAGCCCAGGCACATCGATCGACTTTCTTAAGCGTAATAACCGTCATTACTTCTCGTGTTAGAACGTGAAACGATACTGGCGATACTCGCGGTTTATTACCCGCTCATTCGACGTGCAGTCTGAAACTTGCCACATTAAGTGCCGCGCGTACTGTTCTTCGCGCTGTTCACCGCCGATATCGTTCCTCGCGATTCGCTGACACGACAGTTTCTCGCGGATGCCTTCACACCGATAACGACGACACGCGCATAATGCAGCATAGCAGATCCGTCAAATCCGCGCGAAGTCGCTTGTCTTCAATCGGCCTTTTTACCCTTGAGACTCGCCCAAGATCGATCGACTGCTAGCGCATCGATCGCTCGTATCGATCGTACTTATTAAACGACCGACAAACGCGGAGAAATCGATCGCGATCGAGACTGAGCATACAATCGATAGCGCAACTTCGCGACTGCGCGTCCGACTTTCGTGGCGACGCACAAGTGGCTATATAGTGCCGTTGCTCGTGCGTTGCATGTTTTCTCTCTTGTACCATGTGGTCGCGATCTGCCAACAGTAGCGGTGTAGTATGCGACTAACTCGCTACGGGATCGCGCGCATGAGAAACGCGACGCTGATTACATAGGATTTTGTTATACGTAATATAGTTAAACGAGTATCCAACGTTGCCCTCATAATTGTTATAACCATGGATCGAGCGTTTATGAACGTGATTATTCTCAGCCTGGGATTCATGCTGGTTTTCACGGCATTCCAGACGATGGGCAATATAGAGGTGAGCGACAATAAGGCCACATATAATTACATGTTTTTCTTTCGCTATGTTCGCGCGCTTCCGCGTATTTCTCGCGTGAAGAAAACGCGCGTTTCAGATCAATTCGAATGATCGAGTCCCCGCAATGATAGTTTCGAGAGAAATTGAATGAGCTTAAAGTGCAATTTGTATTTGATGAAATTAGATACAAGTGTCGCATCTGTTTGAAATCGCGAGATCTTCGGAATTAAGCTTCCTCGTGAACATTGGAATTCAAGTAATAACAATAAGTAATACATTAGCTTTTGTTCATTGAATGACTAATTATAACAAATCGTTCAATGTAAATAATTATTAATAACTGTGTGTACACTATCTCACAAGCCCGTTTTCAAACCTGCGCCTGATGCGTTTGTCTGTATCAATGTTTGAATGTGTGGGATTAAGCGACAAATTGTCCAAGTCCTTTAAGAAAACTTTGTAGCTTTAAAAAGTGGATTTATTGTTATAATATAATATGTGCCTATGTGTATGTGTATGTGTGTTGTAAATTATTTTAATGTACATATATAATCCTTTATATAATTCTTCATGTATATCCTATTATGTATAATTTAATGTACTTGAACATATTAATGTAATAAATAAGCTATACAGACTCACATTTATAGAAAACTTCAATAACGAGTTTTCAACATCGAAAATGTTTTCATATAACGATCTTTCGTACGTGTTTCCTTTCATGACGCGAGCACTGTTAAATTAACGATATGATTGGATAATATCCAGCGATCAGCAGAAGTATCTTTTTTTAATACTCCTGAAGTACGCGGAGCAGAACTTTTATTATGTTTAGGCATTCAAGCGCGCAAAGAACATTTGTTCGTATTGCTTTCACATTTTTCCGCCGGTACGTTGACCTGGAAGTTGAATGTTGAATGTTCAGAATGCAAAAATCTCTCAAGTAAACAGGAGGGACACTAATCCCATGAAATATCCTACTCTTTATTTTTGCACCTTTATTTCTGCTTGCTCATCCTAAATGCACCGCAAATCATCCGCATTGTCTTCTGCAATCTTAGAAAGTAAAGTACGGCTATCTTCTTTTAGTCGCGGTTTAGAAAGTACCGCAAAAGGCAGAAAAAAAGAAACCGGTCGCCAGCCGACCAATGAGAGAACGCTTTCAAGTCGCGATATCGTTATCGATCGCGTTCAAAATAGCGCCTCGAGATTTCTGAAATTCACGTCCGTTGCGAGAGAATCGTTATGAGAGCTCCTTAACTTCGCCAACAGGTCATTCCTCGCCACGAAGAATGATATTAGTCGAAGCGATTGAATGGCAAGAAGCTCGGAAAGATTTCTCTTCCATTTTCGATGATCCGCGCTGGCAAAAATCTGATTTTCCTCTTTTTTATTTTTTTTTTTTTTCGTATCTAAAGAATTCACTTGTATCGTGTCTCGAATTTTTTTTCCTTTTTGCTTCGCCTCTCTCATTGCCCGTTCCGAAATAGCCTATTCTTGGAGCCCTTTCAGAGTACACGAACTAGGAACTTTCCTCTTTCTAATTAATCCTGCGAATAATCTATCGGACTCGATAGATCCTCGTATCGATTATTTAAAAAAGACTTACATAATATTGATGCATATTATCGAAGCAATTTGTGAGCGAGTGCAATTTTCCGTGTTCAAGCCTGTTAGCCGACTCGTCCGTTAATCATTACTGTTATCTGCGAAGTTCATAATTCAGAAATATCTTAAAATACGAGCACGCTATCTGCATATTTTTAATAACGCGCGGAACGTTATAATTGATCGCCGCGACCGTGGTACAACGATCTTTGTTTGCGCACAAATTCATCATTCGCGAATGACATCACGTTTAGCTGATTAGCTCGTAAAAGGTATAATAGATTAGTCAGATAGATAATGGCGTCTATCATGATGTCTTCTCGTTTTGTCTTGAAAAAATGAAATTAAAAAATTATATCATAAGAGCGCATAAGAGAATTTCATGAGAAAAGAACAGACACACTGAACACACTGAACTGAAGAAAGAACTGAATTTTTAAGAATCATCGCTTCGATACCTTCGTATTATCTCCTTGAGACGTTAATCCTCTATTTAACTTGTTCATCTCCCGGAAGGGATTTTAAAGATATCGATGTTTTCTTAATTGGAATTTCCTGATAATTGATTAATTACCCTCGTACTTGGACGCGTGATAGCAGAGAATGCTAACTATAAAGTCGCGCTTGCATTCTATCTTTTGCATTTTCCGAAATCCACTTGCATTCGAATTAAGGCGCGTTCATCCTTCGCCTTAATATTCTCAGCACGAATGATAACAGTTAATAATTTTTGTTGAGCCGTTCAAATCACGCGTTTGGCATCGTGCTCGATCCAACTCGTCAATGAAATCATTATCGGATGGAAATTAGCACTGTTCGTCCCTCATCCGATGACGTCGACGTACTGTTGGCTCATTCTAATCGGATTCGATTAAGTTATGCGAGTTATCTTCTGATTAAGGGGTACAGGGGGAGAAGAGGCGAGCGAGATGCGTGAACGGGATCAAGGAGAAAGTACGCGTGAACGTTTGGCGATCGATGCGAAACGAAATGCATCCTAGACGTGGCCGATAATTGCATCCGCCGAAACCTGTCCGAACCGACGCAACCGGTTCCCGAATTCGCTTCTCGAGCATACTCCTCGTTTCCATCCGTGTCGCAACCCGATGGCGATGCTGTCGAATTCTTGAGAAGTTAAGGCCCGGCCCGGTGACGATTTGCATCAGAAGATCCTCAAGCTGTAACATTTCCCGAAGAATATTGAAAAGGAAGATCATCTTGTTATTGGCTGGCTGATGTAACTATCCGAGATACAGCATAATTCGTACGACAATCCTTTCACTTTTAGACTCGATGGGGCGATCACGCAAATGCGAGAGAAAGGGAGAAGGATGTTGTCGTTGGACAACATTAATTATCTATGACGGCACATTCGACAAGCTCATAAATATCTCTCGCGGCTATTGATAAATATTTGATAAACGGCTGATAAATGTAGCTCGTTGTTGCGATAATTGCGATAGTTGCAATAGCGCTAGTCAAAATTATTATCAAAAGTGGATGCGTTTAATGCGTTTAGAGAGGCTCTTCAGCGACATACGTTATGCATTTCGTCTGAAAATATATCGCCACCGGAAGAGATATGACGAATGATAAGAGATGCGCTCGTAGAGGAATAAAATGTAAATGTATCACGGATTTGTGTATTTATGACAATCGTATAATGTATCCATCGTAAATATCTAGTTGTCCAGAGGCAGAACGAGGAAATGTTTTGCACTTGGAATTTGCATTTGCGCGAGATTCTCTCGAGTCTACAAAATATTAGAACGTATTTTATCTCTATAAATCTAGATAGAGATAAATACAGGTAGGTTTAAACGTTCATAAAGAGATATTTACTTTTATTTCAAATGCCATCTCCTAATACCAGAGCAAATCTTATCGTTATCGACGCGAATACTTTGCACCCGATTTTTATACATTCGTGAAATGAGGTTATTATATAAAAATATTTCATATGGGAGATATGTATATCGTTATCTCCGAAAATCTTGTTCGTTTATTTATTATCAATTATTTGTTATTTGGCAATCGTTATCTCTCTTATAAATTAGATTTATGCGGATGTGATAAATATTTATCAATCAATAACGGCCGATCGGTTCTTTTAGGACGCCACCAGTTCAAAGAAATTTAATGAGACTTTGATTTTTAGAAATAATTAAATAATTTGCGGCTTATAAAAAATTTATTTATATCATCGTGCATTCTTGGCATCGTTATAATGCGATCGCGGCAACAAATGATTGACGAAAGAATATCTTCTTTATTTTCCTCCGTGTTAAAATTCGCCTGAACCTTGTGACCTGTAAATAATGATCGCGCTGCGTGCAGTAAAATGATTAATAAAATGGCGATAAACATTACGTCACAAATACCGAAAACACTGGCGATTGGCGATAATTTTAAAAAACGCGGGATTCCTCATCATTAAACATTAGTCAACCAGACGGAGAAGCTGAAAATACGGCGTAAATAAAGCTGATACTTTCCTGTATGTGAAAGCGATGTTGAAACTATGACATTGCGTTCGATCGGTTCGATCCTAATACCAGTAACGATAAGTGAAATCGCGAGCAACGCGAGCTTCTTTGATATCCGTTTCCACTCTGTATTCCATGGAGCTATCCTTGACTGAAACGTAAATATATACCTGTTGTTGTACGTAAATACAGAAAAACCAGTTTCGGAAGAAAGGAAATACCGGAATTAGTAATTCAATGCATTCTGATGCTTGTGCTTTTATTGGCATTTCTCAAATTTCTGAGAAATGCCAGTCGTCCCGATCCTGTATGCTTATCCTGATTTATTTCAGCTTCCATTATAAAGGATCAGTCATTCACATGCGAATTTTTGCGAAAGCTTTTCCAGAAGATAGAATATAAAATGTCAATTGTAATTGCAATAAAATCTATTTGATTGTAAAATAATTTACGTATAATAATAATCTACATACAGAACTTCTCTTATTAATATACGGAAATTAAATACTGAAAACTGTACAGAGAAAAATATTAAAATATATCAAGCGTTAACAAAAGAAAGAGATGAAAGAACGATTCAATTAAATATAACTAAGTTAACAGAATTTGACTCCAAGATTAATTTTATCGCTCCAATCGTTTTCTTATTAAAGTTACGGATCCTTGAAGATTCTTACGCGTATGGAGAATGCAGAACAGCCTTTCTTCCCGCGAAGTATTACGGTGAACCTTTGCCGGTTGGCATTTCTAAGTCGGCCGCGCATAAGATGCAATAAACAAGGTCGAGTTCGTACATGTATGAACGTGCACAGAAAAACTATTGAAACTGTAAAATCACGCAATAGTCATATGAGAATGCGAGATATTGTAATTGTAAGCAATAACGGAATAAGGATAGGAGTACATCTGATTTGACTGTATCGGTCTGCTTTGTCCGCAGAAAACCATCCTGACTAGTATCCACCAGGAGATGCCAAAAGATTTCAATGGTGACGCGTACATCAGCTTAGCCATAATCTACGGTGTATTCGCTACCTGTAATTGGTTGGCGCCATCATATATCTCAATAACAGGTCCGCGCATAGCCATACTGACCGGTGCCGTCTGCTACGTCCTCTTCATTGGTTCATTTTTCTGGCCACACGATGTCCTGCTATATACCGCGTCAGGTATTATCGGCGTTGGTGCTGCGCTCATATGGACTGGTCATGGTCAATATTTGACGGAGAACAGCGATGATGATACGATGTCACGAAACGCCGGTATATTTTGGGCAATCTTCCAAACATCGCAGTTTGCTGGTAATCTGTTCGTCTTCTTCGTCTTCAGCAATTCAGTGACCATCGACGCCAAGAAACGGTTGATTGTCTTTGCTGTGCTCACTACGCTCGCGATAATCGGTACTTTAGTGTTGGGAATGCTGAGAAGATCGCCGCAGAGGTTGTCGCTGGGCGAGGCCGAGGGGGTTTCCAGCGCTGACAAGGAACTGCGGTTGCCGGAACCAATGCGTGAGAAGCCGTTGCTGGCCGCTTGGCGTGCCTTCAAGGATGCATTCAAGCTCTTCATCACAACAAATATGCTACTATTATCATTAACATTTATCTACACTGGTCTGGAACTCACCTTTTACTCCGGCGTATACTCTAGTAGCGTTGGTTTCACCAAGAAAATAGGGGAAAATCGCAAAAGTCTCGTCGGATTGTCCGGCATCTTCATCGGATTAGGCGAAGTCTTGGGCGGCGCGATCTTTGGTATCCTCGCGTCCAAGATATCTGGTAGGTGCGGCGGTTGGCCAGTAGTGATCATTGGCCTGTTCGTGCATTTGTTCGCGTTTATTAGCATCTTCTTGAACTTGCCAAACGACGCATCGTTCGAGGACACGGACAACGTGAGCTTTATCAAACCCTCGCAGATACTCGCGATGGCAGGCAGTCTCGCTCTTGGCTTTGGCGATGCTTGCTTCAACACGCAAATATATTCGCTGTTGGGAGTTCTGTTCGCCAAAGAGAGTGCACCGGCCTTTGCTCTCTTCAAATTCTGTCAATCAGTTGCGGCGGCCATCAGTTTCTCGTACAGCACCAAAGCTGGGCTACATGTACAACTCGCGGTGCTCTTAGTGACTATATTCCTCGGCACAGCGGCCTTTTGTTACGTTGAATACAAGACCAAAAAGGCGAAGAATGAAATCCCACAGGAGATTGATCCGGCGCTAGTCGATGCTAGTCGCGACGATTGATAAAAGCGAGCCCAAGAGTGCTAAAATTTCCTAGGACGTAAAATGATGCGCAGAATGGAATCATATGTGTGTGTAAATTGCACGAAAGACCTCGGTAAATGATCTATCGCCACGGTGGAAAATCGCATTGAAAGCATAGCGAATACAAACGAGCATCGAAACAAATTATTTTAATATTTTAACAAGATTTAGATACTTGAAGTGTTTTAGGTATTACGTAACGTTTGAGTTCTTCCATAATTATTAAGAATTTTTCACAATGTCGCATTTTAGATGTAACAAATTTAGGATACAGTATTTTTAATAAAGCGCATTTTGTCTTTAGAATAATCCTCTTCGGGATAATTCGAACGATCTTTCTAATGCGACATTACAAAAGGTCTCTATTACGTGCGTTTTGAGAATGCCAACATATGGTCCATTAAGCAGGGAAGATTTTCATGTCGTGACTAACTAGTCTGTAACACAAGTTGATCATATGGCTTGTGTTTAACTAGTCCGTAACGCAGTACACCAACCTTACGTCTGATTATATGCATGCAATGCATACGCGCGTGCATATGCATGTGCGACACATAACAACACGACACAATCGTTTGAAACACAATCGAATTATCCGCGATCAGACTTAAGGACTCTGTTCCTTCGTCAATCAACGCTTAGCACGAACATTGTGATGAATGTGGATTAACTAAATACGCAGATGTATGCGCAGGATGTATTAAAAGTCAAACACTTTTCTAGTGATTATTAATCTGTATAGTGAGAATCAAAATGCAGAGATTCTATTCGTTCAATAGAAATTAATTTGATAAAATCGAATTCTAAAATTAAATCGTACAGAGGCTATAACATGTAAAAAATGTAGAGGACACATTTTTTCTCTTCTGAAAATTTTGCTGTAAAATTTACTTTAAAAATCTGATTTTTCAGACATCCTTTGTACATTGCGTCTTATCCATACGTTATGTATCTTTTGCTTATATTTAATTTTAATTTCATTAACATATACGCGTATATTGGATCAATCTTATGCATTTAATACAATTTAGTAATGGATTAAAATAATTAAAAATAATAGATAAAAGATATAGTCAATGATGATCGAATGTTCTCCTGATAATCACAATTTCGCTGAAGAATTTACACTCTGCAGAATATATATGTATACAAGGATCTTTAAAGAATATCTTTAAATTCGAGCGCATTCTTATTTGTATAATTTTCAAAAGAGGAATTCGGCAGATTTTATACAATTTTTTATATTTACACGTTAAAATCTACTGCATTCCGAAATGTAAATGACTGTATATTATAAAATTCTTCTTTACAGAAGAATTTTATCATTCCTTGGACATGTACCTGATAAACGGCGATTGTGATCTATTTTGCAAACTACGTACAATTTCGATCATGTAAGCGATTAATATTGAGAATGATCATTATTGTTTTCATCATCGAGTAGTCTATGAATACAATTTTATGAAATTTATATATGTACAGTAAGAATTAATGATTATATAAGACATAATGTATATACAAGATCGATAAAGCGATGAGATGTTATTGATAACGACGATACGATTGTTGTTGGAAATATATTTATAATTCATGATCGTGTTTTTTAATACATCCCAATTCTGTAATTTCTTTCCCTAGTCTTACAAAAGAATTATAAAATTACATATTGTTTTACAATATTAAATATTTTAGAAATTATCTGCAATTAACTGTTTGCGTACTTTCAAAATAATTAAAATCTTTGTTAATTATCCTCAATATATTATCCATTCGTGCAATGAATCATTGTATATGGCTTATATATATACGATATAATAACACATAACTTACACTTATTAATCATCGAGCTGGCAGAGACAAGCAACGCCTCTAATAATCCAATGTGATTCATCGATATCCGTCGGTATTAAAATATATAGTATAAAATTGGAACAATGTCCAGTAGTGGCCAATACGCCACGTCTAGCACTTGTTTTATATACCGGGCAATGATAGACATCTTTTATGACGAATTTAGCTTTCACACCGGGTTTCAAATTTATGATTGGTAGCGTGTCGAAGAGTATTTTAGGTTTAGATTCATCCAGTAATCTTTTTTGTCTATTCCATCTAGCTCCTTCCAAGAAGAGACCCTGAAAAGAACATTAGGAATAAAAATTATTTGATAACGGAATACACGAAGCGAAGGCATGAAGATCATTGATTTTTATCTTGATAAAATTACAAAATACTGAAATTTGATAATTAAAGTTTCATAAATAACATTTTCATGTTTAAGACAAATATCAGACAGATCATTTTTTTAACAAAAAGATTAGTTTTCAAACTTAAATTTAATTGTAGGCAAATTATTATTTTAATAAGCAGAATTTTAATTTTGCATTTTAATTTATATAAGATTTATATATTATATATCAAATTTATATATTTATATATTAACAGAATTTTGTTATTACGTATATATAAACACCGAGAGAAGGAGTTTCATCAGTGCTTGTCTCGAAGGTGGTGATATCGAATTCGAAGTCCAACTGATCGATCGGTATTTTATGCATGCGTGCGTAATTTTGTAGCACCGCGGTCAAAAACGATTGTGTAAAAAAGAAACCCGATATCCAAAACACATTCGGTGCATCATAATCGACCCAGTCTTGTAGGAATTTCAATCTTGCTAGCAGATCAGTTATGTAGCTGCCAAGTGGCTTCAGCGATGGATACGATATTCTCTCCCAAACATGCGGCACTCTACCGATACTCAAGCTTCGATAGACTTCCTCCAAATCCGGTGACATCAACACCAGTCCTTTAATAGCTTTTTGCACATTGCTTAATGTTTCGTTGATCAGTGTAGTGAGATCGTTGAATTTTATAAGTTCTTGGCGTAATACTGTATTCATGCTATTCATGTAGAGTACGGGATATTTTTCCGACGCGGACTCGATATCGAATTGTGTCGGTATCTTGCCTAAAATCTCATCGGCCAAGGCAGAAACTATTTCATCCATATCTTTCTCAACACCTAATGAAGATTAATGGATTTAATCATATAATATTATAATAACATAACACATTCATAAATATATGAATAACATAATATAATATGGTATATATATTTAGAATTTATATCATTAAATGGACAGCATTTATTTCTATTGTATTGTTACTTACCTACTCCCCTGATTTGTGGCTGGATCAAAAGCGCGCCAATCAACAATTGTACCGCTTCTCGATTATCTTTTGCTATATCCGCATTCTCGTGTAAACCATATACTTCCGGTAATTGATTGATTGGTAGACTGCGAATATATTTCAGGCATCCTTCGTAATCGGTATTCTCCGGCAAATGATAAATCCCACTCGGAGAAAAAGAATATCTATGCAAAGAACGAAGAGATTATATGAAACGTTAAAAAAAAAGAGAAACTTATAAATCTAAGAACATGTTGCTTGAATCGGCTTGAATCATGATCGGCTTTGTTTTTTAATAAAAGTGCTACCACTTTTTATACCATTTTTATCATTATATTCTTAATATTACATTTCGAAAATCAGAAGAAAGCTGCTTTAGGTTGATGTAAAAGTATTCTTAATTTTTTTTATCTCTATAGTTTAGAAATCCAAGATGTATTACTGTCTATCCGTAATGACTTCGATGTTGTAAAAATTTTTCAACAGCGTATTCAGCAAGCGTCGATCCTTATCATCAGTCACTCTGCCTCCGTAGTTGCATTCTCCCGTCAGATATATAAGTGCATCGAACGGTACTTCTTCGTAATCGTTTAGAAATAACTGAATTAACAAAATAGTGCATTGCAAAATTTAATTTTGTAATAACATCGATTGAAAATTATAATAAAACAAATGTTAATATACCTGTAACTGCATCATACTGATACGTAAATCAGACTCGTTAAATTCATATGGTATGTTCCAACCGAGCGGCCCAAAGTGTCGCCTCTCTTGCACCACTGCATGAAAGAAGCATAAGGAAAACAACAAACATTGCCATTCCAGTATCTTTGTGCAGGCGCGGAAGAACTTGGAATCTGACACGGGATCATTTAGATAACTCCGTAGCAAGTTGTTCTTTAATCCTTTCGGTGGCTCGTTTGTTATCTTGACACCATTCTGTAATATAGATACCGGAAATCCTTCGGACGGATAGCTGGTCAGCCATATACGGAACTCAGGATGCGTCTTCTCGGGTACGATGGTCTCGTCGCATATTCTATCTAGTTCTTCCATCCACGATATGGCGAGATGGCAATTCTGCAAAATTACCCAGTCACCGGTTTTAATACCGCGCTCGATCATATCTACTGCGATGGGACCTTGACCCTGACCCAACGATATCGTCATGAGATTTTTCTTTGAGATTCCAAGATCCTCAGCGAATTTGATGAGACCGGCCATCGGATCGGAGCCTGGTGACAATATGAAAATGAGAGGCGTGATGTTGCTCGAATCGTCGTATGAGCTCTGAAGATCAAATGGTGGCGGCTCCACAAATGCTGTACCCATGTGATGGATCACGAATAACTGAACACCGATAACCAACTTGTCTATCCTCACGCATCTTAGAATCACGAGTTTCTGCAGAGTTTCACCCACTTTTTCGAATGGCTCTGGAAATGGATGATCTTGAGGATTTGGTAGATCGTAATATGCCTTCCATTGTGATATATCAGACTGGAAAGATTCTCTCAGTTTTTCAAGGCCTGGTAGCAAACTGGCTCTCACAATTTCTGACCAAGATTTGTCGGATAACCAAGAAGGATCAGGATTAGGATAAGGAATATCGAAAGCCACACCACCTGTCAGTAAGAAACTCCAAAGATCTTCGTCTAATTTATCAGAAGCACGTAGGAGGCCAACGCAAAGAACTAAGGAGAATATCAGTTTATCTTTCTCGAACAAAGAGCGGCATATATTTCTGTAGATGCTCGCCGTAAAGTAGGTATTGAGATTATTCATTCGCACATTCAGATCCTCGCTGTGTTCGCTATAGGCTATTGCCATGACATACAAGCGTAAAAACCATGGTAGCGAATACTGATACATGGGATCGATATTAGTTAGCTCAGAAATGCAGAAGAACAGAACCGCGCCGTGCTTCGAGACAGGTTTATAGCGACTGCGTGCTCTGTCTATTTCCTCTGAGGTTCTCACAGCAATCGTCTGCTTCATTTGGATATCCTCCGATAAAATTTTAGAAGTCGAAAGTATTTTAATGGCGGTTTCATCTTCAAGTATATTGCCTTCCGACTCTGTGAGAACTTTCAAGATTTTATCCTCGAGTTCTTTCAGCATTCTCCTGTTGGTTGCACTCTCTACTATCAATTGATCTTTTTTTTCTTCCAGAGCCGGTAGTTCCTTAGCGACAACTACACCCAACAATTGGTCATGCAGACCTTGAGGCGTAATCATGAAATTTAGCAGAGTCACTTTTACTGTAACTTCAGGCAGATAATGCGGATTCCGAAGACGTGTAGTGATATAGAATCGAAAATTCGGATTATATTCCAATACAGTTTCGCCAAATCTTATATATAATATTCCACGTTGTTTATATATATTTTTCAATAAGATAGGTTCTAAAATCGCATCGATCTCTTCCAGAATATTCTCTAGCAGTACTGGTATGCCCAATTGAATGCACATTTCCATTATTCTTACGTAATTGGGATCCGTGAGCTTAATAACCGCTAGTTTGTTCACTTTCTCCATACTCTTGATCCATTTATTTGCTTGATTCTGTGGATCGATCATGAGCGGCCATCGGTCAGCATGTTTCACGATTATCCCGTTTTCTATTGAAAAATTGTCAGCTGGTAATCCATGAATATTCCATTCTCTGATCTCCACCGCCTCGCCTAGTATGTCGATCAGACTAAATCGTTTACTACATGGTATGGTTGCTCTCATACAAGATATATGCCACTGATCAATTAGTTTGTTTCTATATTCTATCGTGAACGCGCCTAGGTAGGCTACTACTCCGGACGACAATAGAACGTCTCCGATCACATTACCGAGACTTGCGCCCAATATACTGGCACTTTCGCTCCAACGAGTCTTCTCATCGCTCAAACCGCTCAATAGCTTCTCCGCTCTTTCCAATTTTTCTGTGCAGTAATCGATTTGATCTTCGAGCTTCTTTTTCTCCCGCATACATTCAGCAAACTCATCATTCAACGATTGCAGTTTTTGCGTTACTTCTTGCAGGAGATTTCTTTTAGCGTTCAGCATCTCCATTTGTTCTGCCAAAGCGGCCTCGGCTTCCGCTAGCATTTCTCTTTTCGGCGCTACAACCTTGATCACACGATCATATACTTCCATAGCGCGCACCCATTTACATAGACCTTCGCACGCAGTCGAAACTTTCTTAATCGCTTCCGGTTGGAAACTGCGGTCATTTATAAATTTGTCACGTATGCGCTTCATGTATGCGGGTGGTATATTATCTTTGTCGAAGTTTTTCAAATGATCCAAGAACTTTATGTCGCCTAACAACCTAATGGAGGCTGGCCAATAATCATCTACCATCTGACCGGTAACCGGATCGTGTACTCTATCTGGTTTCACACCTCTCAACACGCAGATTGCTTCCATCACCAGCCTAACACCCGCTGGCGGAGCCTTCATCGCTTTCACAATCGCGATATCCGCTGGTTTTAGAGTATCCAAGGCCGCCAGAGCTGCTTCCAATGCTGGGGTTGCTTCTGCCAAATCACTCTCGCAATCATCCTTGATGGCTTGTGCTGCTGCAGCCGCTTCGTTCGCTAAAGCTTCATCAGCCGCTATGATCTCCTTTCTCGCTTCTACGTTAATCGTGTCTTGCTCGATACGGATCATTAATTTATTGCTTAGTTCCGATTGTGCCAGTAATTTCGGTTGTAATATCTGCAATTCGTCCTGCATAATGGCTACTTGACCGGCGGCGAAATCTAATTGCTCTAAACCGCTTTCGTAACGTTGCTGCTGCGTTGTAATTTGATCGATTTTTTCCCCATATAATTTATATAAGGACTTAATTAGTTGCAAAAAACTCGTAGGTGTAATGTAATATCGTCTGCCGTACGTTGCATAGAAATCTTCGCTCGTAATGGAAACGCTCATATGGAATTCTTTGCATAGTTGTACACATTTTTCTCGTAATTCCTCACCGATATCCAGATCCTTCAACGACATTCTGGCCACTTTTTCAAGAGCATCCTCTGGCCATAACGTATACCAGTCAATAGTACAACAATTAATAAGGGATGGAAACATCCTGAGACGATTCCGGAAGGCGTCTCCTATTGGTGACATTGTCAAAATTACATGCAAGTACTTCTTGATTCTTTCAAGGAAAAGATTATATAGCGCTATCGGCGTTATTTCAGCTTTTTTGCCAGCAATTTCACGTGCAATAGTCGTCATCTTCTCCAGTATTTCCGCTTTCTCTTCTACTCCATACAAATTTGGCACATCTGCAGTATTCAGAATTATATTAATATCCTCGATGAAGGATTCGTCGTTGATTTGATGATCGCCGAAAATGAAAGAAGTAGGCTTGCCGTCACAACCGACGCGTAGCAATAAAAATTGTAAATCTTCTCGCCATTCAATTGGTCCATATGCTCTTGTAATTTCAATTTGATGTATTATATATTCACACATGTTAGTTGCCAATTTGGCGCAGGAACTACGACCGGAACCGCCAACTCCAACAAGTAAGGCGTGACCCTTGTCCTGTTGAAGTACTCGAGAAACGCGAGAAATATGTTCAATGGCATATCTAAATAGCACCAGATTCATTGGCGTTTGTGAAACCGCGTTATATTCAACTAAATAATAGTCCATTTTCTCTTGAAGATCATCCAGATCCGTTACCTCATCATATATCTTCGGATCAACATCAGGCTCAAGATAATTTCCGAAAAAGAGATCGCGCATATTAGAGCTTGTAATGACTTTTTGGTCTTCCTTTAGTAAATTGGCAAGCACTTTATCCAATGGCTGGCGTAATTGATTATAGCATGTGTATCGCACCATGTTGAACAAAGTCTCGCGATCAGTGTCATCTATCAATCTATCATGAAATACTCGATATACCTCATGTACCCATAATTTAATTAATTTATCAGGGTCTTTCATTCTAGCGGCTGGTACTAATAGTATGCCACTAATAACTCTATTGAAATCACGCAAGTTGAATATATAATGACTTTTCGATGGCGTCGGCAAAAAGTTATTTATGGCTGCGAGAAACACTTCCAAAGTAGCGGCAACTACCATTTTACTCAGTCGTGAGACTTCCACAACGAAACCCTTGGCAAAATGCCAATCAAGGATTGAAGAGAAGATCTTTGTCATTGTAGCCTCCTCGAATGAATCAATACCAATCACGTACATATGCCGAGTGAATCGTGTTGTTATGACGTTTGAGCCACCTCCGGGTGGTAACATAGCTGTAATCAACAGCATGTCAACTACGTACAACATCGTAGTATCTTTTGGGTCGAACCAATATCCGTGATCTACCCATTGGCGAAGTAGTTCTATTGGTGGTTGAGCACCGTAAATTTCCACTTGCGGCAAACTGAGATCATCCACAAACAAAATGCATTTCTTTCCCATGGCTGGACCATATACTCCTTTTCTCCTTCTATCTAACTTCGACATAATTGTCTCCTGTGTCACTGGCGCATTTGTACGAGCGCTGAAATTTATGATATTTTCTATGTATTTTTCACGAGACATTGACATAAGATAATTCAGCACGATGACAGATTTTCCGGTGCCTGTCGGGCCTACAAACAGGATTGGTATCTCTCTGTTTATGAATTGATCCATAAAGAAATGCTGGATGCACATCTCGGTTGTTTGAATAATTAGATCGCTGATTTTCGCTGTTGGTGGTATAGATACCTAAACACATATACATTTTAAATAATAAAATATAATTTAAAAGTCAGATATATACATTTACTTTAATATATAAAAATCTATTAAAAACAAAAGTATCTAAAATGAAAATAAGATGTTTTATAGATTATTAATTTTATATAAATGCTTTTCTTTATATACCTGCTCTATAGTATCTATCCAAGATACCCAGTGTCCATTGTCCTTTTTATAGTAAATCCAATCATATACTGTGCCTTTATCCGGAAAAAGTTGTTGCTTCGTCAATTTGAATACTTTCGGCTTAGGATATTTTTCGATATTACCGAGCAACAATTTTCGCATGAATACATCGAAGATTTTTCTACTGTCACTGATTAATATCGAACACATGCCCCAAACTATGCTGAAGAGTAACACGCACTGAAGCCATAATGTACTCACTTGCGTTTCTTCTGCCAATATCATGCTGAACATTCTTGTGAAAGACTACAAAAGAAAATACAAAAATATATTAAATATATATATTAGATATACTAGATATACATTAAATACATCAAAGATATTAAAAGAACATTTCTATCTTTATTTATACTTATACTTATATGTTTACCAGGAACATATGTATTTCTGACGTCTCTATAAAAGTTTTGCAGTTTTGTCGCAGGAAATATAATATTGGTTCAATCAACCATTCAATCAGTTCGACGATCAGTTCATATTGTTCGTACAACAATTTTTCCTCGAGTTGCTTTTTGTAAGATTCAAAAATTGGCTTCCAACCCAATTGAGATGGTTCCATATAGATCATACCGCATCTGCTCACAGTGGCTGGCGAGGCATGTTCGAGATCAGCCGGTTCAAAGAACATATTCATTTTAGGGGACATTTGTACAATCTCACCAGACATCAAGCAGAGCTTTTTATTATCATCTAGCACTGTATTCATACTCTCAATCCAAACTGCATCCACTGGACCATCGAACACGATCCATTTACGTTCTAATGAGATGGATTGAGCGAACTCGCGAAATGTGTTAGCCAGTACACCATCTTTCCATTCGTGAGATAACGGATCAAAACTACCGTACAACTGATCCAAAGGCATAGCCTTAGGATTGATGACACGATAAATCGTGCGATATTCACGCAACGTGGCTCTTCGTATTCCTGACAGATCGCCTAGGGCATCAGCTAGAGTCTGATAAGCTTGAGTTTTGCCGCCTAGAGCTGTACCAACAATCATCAGACCATGTCGTACTAATAACATCTCATAAATCTGTACGATCTTCTCCAGGTACCAAACAGTAGCTTGAAGATTCCGTTTCTTCAGATTTATCTTCAATAAATCTATAAGTTCCTCGCGTTCCGGTTCTGGCAACTTTACGTCTGGGAAGAGATCCATGTAAATACCATTAAAGAGAGAGACATCATCTTTTAAAAATTTGGGCAGATTAACATCCACGATGGCACGTAGAACCAGAAGAGACTCATCACGTTCAGGAAATTGGAGTTTTAAATTGCCGGCTGCTATCAGCACAGTCTTGACTGCTCGCATACCATAATCGTAATGGTTCTGTGAGCTCAACTGTTCGGAGCACAATTTGTACGTGTGTACAATCTTCTCCGCGAGAATTTTCGCATTAGTAAAACCGTACGAATACAACGTGATCTCACCAATCATAGCATAATCCGGCACCATCATTGCAACTGTTCGAAATAGTACCTTCAGATTGTCTGGCAATTCTTGTCGGCCAGCATATCCTGGATTCATCGTTATGATGACGTTGCAAGTGGGATTCAATTTCAATTCGGTACCTTCGAACATAAATATCTCCAACCTCATACTTATGGCTATCTGTATTGACAATATTTGCTGAGCAATCACTGACAGAACTTCTAATTCAATTCTATTAAATTCGTCAAAGCATGACCAGGCACCTGATTGTGCGATACCCTTAAAGAACTTACCCATCGCTTTGAAGTCAAGCCCATCAGAGCAATTAAATACAACGCACTGTTTGGCCACAGCTTTTGCAAGATCTTTGGCTGTTTCCGTTTTGCCAGTGCCCGCCGGCCCTTCTGGTGAACCACCAAGATGCAGTTTCAATGCACCCATGAGAGTTCTATAACATCGGTCAGTTAATGGAGTTATCACTAATCTGGGTGAGTTTCCTAAATACTCAAAGGCATATATAACATCCGTCGTGATCATGGATACTGTGATGCAGTCATCTAACCAATAATAGCGAAGTTGCGCTATCCAATTGAAATTTGAAGGATCTTCGACGTTATTATCAATTAATAGTTTTACTACGTCTCGAGCGTGTACGTCTATCACTATCAAAGCATTTAATGTTATTCTAGCGCCAGAACTCAATTTGCCACGCACAAGTATTACAATGTCTTCTATTTGATCAGTGCATTTGTATATAAAACTCGCTATCGTGCCTTGCTCAAATGCTTCGTACACTTCGCTGGTCCAATGTATCTGACTGCTACAGACGACGATTTGACCAGGCCATGATAGTACCCACTCCTCACGATCAGTTTCGAAATAGGCAACTAAGCTTTCTTCAGCGATATCACGTAAGGAACTCAACATGAGTTCTTCCACTTGCAAAAGCCATCGTTCAACCAAGCCTTTCGCATCAGCTGGATAGATCTTGCCAGTAAAAGCCACATACTCTTCCTCAGACGATAACATGCCGACGATTTCCTCTTCTTTGGTAAAGCGTAATCGATTGATGCCTTCGAAGCATTTTCGCAAGTGTGGTTGTACTCTTTGCGGATCTTTGGTTTCGGACAAAATTTCCAAAAGTTCATCATTCGATAAGAAAAAAAGTCGCGGAAAGAACAAACGCTTCTTTTCTAGATAATCACTCAGACCTATCTGAATCTCGTCGAGCATTTGATTGCACATCTTGAAATCATGCAACATATTTGGCTTCGCAGTGGCATCAAGAACTCGTCTGTTTTCCGTAACATATGACATAATGTTTCGCCATGTCTTATCTATCTTACGAAAATTTCTTGATTCGGTCGGCATCTGGCGCATAATGTCTTCGCTACTGAATATTGGTTCCAAATACATCCATGTGGATTGACAGATGAGCCATTGATCGATGATATCTTGCATCGTTATTAGCTTTTGCTCCCATGATTGCATTTCCCGTTCAAATACCTTGATAAAGGGTGAACCACGCATAGTCTGTGCTCTAAGTACATGATCGTCCAGCAACATTTGTATGTCATCCACTGCAGTCAATATGTTTACTCCGGTATCGCGATATGGGGTCAACTCAAAGTACACTTCCGACCAATCTTCCTTCATCTTTTGCAGATTCACATATAAAGTATGCTCTTTCATCGCTGCCGAAGCAATCTCTTCAAGCTGCTCGATGTAAGCGAGCAGACCATATTCAATCATTTGCGACAAATTGCTGATATCTGTCGGTTTTATAACCACGCCAACTGTTTCACTGATAGCCTCCCAATGGCGAGCCTGTAAACCTGGTGTGCATATAATTTGCAATACCGGAATAAATTGTCGAAACTTCTCCACCTTACCGCGAACCATTTCGGCAACGCGTCTCGCACCTGGTATATCTGTAAGTACGCGTGACAACTTGTACAGAGTACGCCATGTGCTCTCAGTCTCGTCGCGCACTAAATCAGCATCCAGACCGGCGAATGGGCCATAGAACCATATATCATATTTTTCATGAAAATCAAGAGCAATATGCCAGAGTTTATCGAAAGTGTCCACTATGCTGAACATAGCCGGCAACTCCATATATGGACTCAACTCCATATCCAGTAAAGATTCTTCTGCATTGATTTCCTCAGCTTCTATACGAATCTCTATCATAATCGCAGAGATTTGTTCGATCTCTTGCACGGCTACCTCCATTTCATCCATCGTGAGAATCGGTGGATCCTTTCGTTTGAATCGCTCGATCTCAAATTGCATTGTAATTATTTTTTTCTCAAAGACATCCCGTCTTTTGCGGAGTACTGTTTCCATAAAATCTTTTCTCATGATCAATCTACTACTTGCTATCTCCATTACAACTTCCATTTCTTTCGGCCACGTAATGCTGCGTGAATTCAAATGAATGTCTTCATCCGTAAGCGGTTGATAATTAAACAAAAACAATGTCAATTCGATTGAACGTATTAATTGTCTCTTCAAATTGAACAATGTCGTGTCACGACTCTCGCATAAATAGTTATACAAATCGACCACTTCTTGCGTTGTTTCGGGCATTTTTGAGATAGTCTCCGCTATCTCATCAAAAACTATACATATACTGTGATTGTTAGTTCGTAGCTCGTCTGCAAAGAAATTGCATATTCTACTCCGAAGTGTATATAAAATTTCCCTCATTGTATCATTCACGAAACTGCAATCAATCTCGATCATATTTAACGGGATCTAGAAAGAAAATATTCGAATGTAAATCGCTGTCGAAAAAATAGATAATATATAATATAATATATAATAATAATATATAATATATAATATATAATATATAATATATAATATATAATATATAATATATAATATATAATATATAATATATAATATATAATATAATATAATAAAAAAACATAAATAATTATAATTATAAATAATTATTCTAAAAGTTTTTAATAAAATAATAGAATACTCTCGTTTTATGACATGACATTGCTAGAATCTAAAATTTAATCATAAACATACTTTAGACCGGAACATAGAAATCTCTCTACGTAAAACGTCATATGCTTTTATCTGTTGCTCAAATTCTCGTAACAATGGTGGTGGCTCGATTTTAAAGAAATCATCCAGTTTCTTCTCAGCCACTCCGCTCGTAATATATAGCAAATCTTGATAGCAATTAAGATAATTACTAGGACCAAATGAATGCTTAATAATCACATCTAATACATCGTTGATAATAGCCAATATCTATAATATTATGAAAAGACAGTATGTTGATAAACATATTAATCTATCATGCGCAAATACTTAAAATTCGATAAAAATTTTCGTATTATTTCTTATTACCCTATCCTCATATCGCGAAATGGAGAACAAATAACCCGCATCTTTCAATTCCGGAAAAAGAATAGTTTCAATTTTGGGTATCGTACAGCCCACTTTGATGATCGCGTCAAAGCAACGCGAAATCATTCTGTGCAATTCCAGAATGCTTGGTTCGCATTGAAGTGCCATTGTACCCAATTCCGGTTTCACTTTCACTGTTATGAAAGGAGTTCTACAATGTAATTTTTGCTGAATTGGTATCCATCAACAGATCGGTAAAGATCTCGCCCTGCGCGTATCGTCGATTCTTACTCAAGAAATGTGAGATCCTTGTATTCTCCTTCAAACATGTTGCCGGCTTGATATCGCTTGAAAAAAACTCTCATATCTTCTAATGTGTTCATTACTATGATTCGCAATTGCTTTGATAAGAGGGAATTGACACTTCTAAAATACTTTTCGATCAATGCGGTAGATGCATCAGGCTGCATCTCGAAGTATTGCGACCAAGCGCATTTTTTTTCGAGAAAAATCTCCGCTATATCGGCCAACCATTCTTTGATGAGAATTTCAGTGGTCGTGATACATAGAGTATTCAATTTCGGTTCAATTTCCGCTGCTGGTACAGGTAACGTGCCGAAATCTTGCATATGAATTATTCTCATATGACAATATCTAAAGCAAGAAAATTGTGTTTTTATTTTATGATATTTTACAAAACACATCACGTAAATACTTAAATCACGTAAATTGCTTAATTATTTGGCATATAATCTTACTTTGAAAACCATAGATCGCGAATGTCTCTTAGTATCATATTTCCGATAAAATAACTGTGTCGTATCAAATGACCTGCTGTGACTTTAGACTGATGCCAAGGTACTGGTGCACGAATGCACAAAACAGGAAATTCAACAGGTAGTGTCTTGATAGATAACCGTTTCCATTCTTCAGGATCCATCAGGATGTAATCTACTATCGCGCTACGAAGACTTCGATTATAATCACTAATTATTTCTGGTTTCAAGCTTTTTATTATTTTGTTGAAACTGTAAGATACAGATACTTCTGATTATTTAAAACTCCGCATAATTATTTATTGCAATTTATAAGATATTATATTCAAACATTATATTAATAATTTTAAGGAATGTTCTTACAAACTAATACTAAAGTTTTATTATATTCAATCTTTCTTATTTGATAAGAATCCAAATTTTAAAGCATGCATAGATTATAAAAATGTGTATGTACATGTGTGTGTGTGTGTGTGCATATATATGTAATGCACTTACTCCTTGCGTTCTCGCAATTTACCAATGATATGCTTCTTTGCTTCTTCGATATTAACATAATCATAAGGTTGTAAATGATGATCGCTTATACAGTAATCTCTGAGATAGACAACTTTATCAATATCTTGAGGTCTAACTAATCGTTCTTGCTCACTAGTCACTATTGCCATTAATTCAGCTAATTGTTCTTCGATTGACTTCGGGAGCTCAGTCTCGGCATAACGTATCATCTAAATATTAAAATTAACACTATTTTCAATATATATTTGTTAGATTTAATATATATTTGAAAAATAAATTTACATATATTTATATTTGAATCTATCTATGATATATTTCTAAAAAGAGAATTACATCATATATTTACAATGTTTTCTATTACCTCCCGTTCCAACTTTCTCTTCATTATTCTTCCTTTCTGTATGGCTAATTCTCTCTTCTTCTGCATCTTAGCCTTTCGGCTCTTTTTTCGCAACCAGGTACCATCTGCTAGATCTCTCAAGTTTACTATATTCGGTAAGGTACCATCTTCCTTTTCAGCAGCTCTTCGTTTAACTTCCTCATTATGTCGTTCAATAAAAATGCGAGGAGGATTCACGAGCGTGCCATCAATTCCGAATGGATGCCATAATGGTTTGGCAGCGCGTTTGATTAGGGTTTTGCTTCGACACTGATACGTCCCCGGAGTAAAGATACTGCCAATGCTATCACTGGGTTTCACATAGATGTGCCAATATCTGTACGGTACAGTTTTCGTCCACGAGAAGTCCTGTATCAATATTTGCTTCACTTCTACTTCTTCTACCGTTCCGCATACTCCCCCTTCAGCCATATTTCTATTATTCAGACAGAATATATTAAATTCATAATATTTATTACGAAATTAAAATGATAAGCATATTTCTTAATATATTATCATTATATAATTATATAAGTATTATCCAGCTTTTTTCCGTGTTTTTATATCACTTATTGTATATAATAAAATATAATGAAATGAATAAATAAATTCTTGGCACAGTTTATTTAGTTATCTATTTTGATATGTGGTTAACAGATCAACTGTCAAGTAATTGACAAGTATAAACAAAAAGAATGTTATCTCTAGCTCCTTGGAACATTAGATATATTACACATATTTATATTATGTAGCTATGACAACCATTGCCAACGATGATTATCGGACATGGCCGAAATGGGAAAAATAAAAAAAACATATTAAAATTCGCTTACATATATCTTATCGTTTTGATTTCATATATATATATTATGCGCAATATATTATATATTACTATATGCATATATTATTAATATTTTTCATGCATTCTTATATTAAAAATATTTTGTTTATTGTATACAACTTTTATGTACTCAATTTATATAGAAATATTAAATAAAATATTCTTAAATTATATAAAATATTATATAAAATATTCTATTTGTGTCATATTGATTTCTGATACTTTTTGGCATTTTATCACAAAATTGTCAGCGTATATTTTTATCTATAATCATCTTTCTTCAGAACTAGTTGATGGTAAATTATGTTGATGAAAAAGTGAAACTTCTTCATTTTCATTGCTCTGATTAATAAGTTCACTATGTTCGGCAAGACTAATCGTATTATTAACGGCTGAAAAAAGTTAACGAGCAAGTTGTTATTAGTAATAAAATGCATTTATAATGTGTATCAAATTAGTAGTCAAATATAACATACGTTCTACAGCAAATTTAGCGAGATTTTTTATGAGAAATTGCTTGTCTTGTGACTGTAAAAGAAGCATATCGGATAGAATTTGCAACATTTCCTTGCTCGCTTCCGCTTTTGCTCGCAGACAATAGACCGCGATGCTTTAACATAAAAATATTTTATGATAATAAATATTCATTTACATCATGATAATATATAAAATATTTACCACATGACGATTAATATTGCAGCGCCGGTTACTGGTCTCGCGAGCTCCGTAATAACGTTCCAGAACGTACTATCTCTTTTCAAAAATAATATTCCATCGACGATAAAGTCCCAAGTATGAACATGATTCCTAAATGGTCCACAGTCATTGCTCTCCACATTTGTGAGAACATATCCTATCGTCAACAACACGCCGATCATACCGAGAAATGCAAGTGCAAGGAACAGCGTTTGCATTTGCGCTGCGCGCCATGGTTGAGATGGCTGTTGATAACACTTTTTCAGCTGGTATTTCTTCAGGTAAAACATGAAGATTAGTTTTACTATAATTATGAGAGACATTAGCGGACTGAAATAGAAGCCCATCCAGAAGAGAGTTTGATTGTATATGAGATTCAGCGTGCTACGAGCAATATCAAATTCCGGTTTGCCGATCTTCATTGAAAGTCTTTTGTATAGCATGAAACGGATAAATTGTAAACATGCTCCGAGTATGGAAGCGATAAAATCCAGCACGATGAGTCGATATATTTCTTCTCCCAAATCCGTTTGCCAACAATGCGATGTGCTGTGCATTATCCAAAAAGCGAACAATGTTCCAATTATTGTTGCGGCAACTGCATGATTTCTGATAACTGCCACGTAAAGCTCTGTACGTTTATTGCTATAACGTTCTAATAATGCCTAAAATTATTAATATCGCTATAATAAATGTTGTTTGCGGATATATATATAGACACGTATATATGCATCCGCATATTTCAATAATTAAAAATATTTTTACAACTAAAGAAAATATAAATGCTCACTAAGTAAGAAATAATTGCTGGAAAAGTGTGAATGATAACAGTAATAACAATTGGTACGATCATTGCCGAGATCGTTCCAGATTCTTGCTGGTCGTGATGATCTAGTAGCATCCAAACGAGTGCACCAGTACAGCAAATCATAAATAAAACAACAGCTGTTACAGCAAGCTGTCCGACAATCAATGAACACCTGGCGAGCCAATTCAGATAAGTACGCTGTCTCATTTCTGCTAATAGCTCTTCCAATTCCTTGTAAATAGATGCTGACTGCAAAGCTGCAGTTTTTGGTGAAGATATGCTAAAGTCCCATCCACAAAATATCTTATTACTGTATAAATCATGTACTTTTCCACGCAATTCAACATAAGACTTTCTATAAGAAGTTATAACTCTAAAAGAAAATTTATCACAATTGTTAAATAATCGAAAAATATTTGTGATTTGACTTGGTGTTCAATGATTTTATTACATACTTAACAGAAAGTATAATAAATGTGACTACATAGCACAAAAGCAGCGTTAGAAAATAGGCAAATGGAATGCTATATTTGGTTCCAAAGGAAGTGTCTATTGTGCCATTGGAATAAAAGCCATAATACATTATTGTGTGGGAGAAAAAACCCTGTAAACCAAGGTGATGTGCATATTACTTAAAACATGCTATCAATATAATAATGTATAATCTAATGACTGTACTTACACTGCCTGTTAAAAAATCCAATATTTGAATATCATTTGGTATATGTGTTTGATCCAGTGATTGCGGAATAACAATAAAAGATATACTATAAATACAAAATATCTATAGTTTATTTTATCTAATATAATATTTAGTAAAATATCACTGCTAATCAAACAACGGTAAATATGTTTGTAAAATTTCGTTTTAATTTCAAATAACTTTATACTAGATCAATAATTTTAAATTGGACCGATAAATTTTGTTATTTTTTGCATTGCTCTGCAATAAGCAAGTGAAGATACACATACCTCAAAATACAGGAAATTACATTGAGAAAAAGTAACCATCTTAGGAACTTGAAATACGTTGCTATACCACTTCCACTATGACTCTCGATGCTTTTTATTGTCTGATGCCATAATTTCATTATTACTAAGGAGTTTTGGAGAGCCATCCGCATCTATAACAAATTTAAGATTATTTTATTAATTCTTTAATATACAAGTAATAAAAATAATTTCAGAAAAAGATGACATTATCACCTTTGTGAACTTCAAACTGATGTTATATTTAAACCACTTCCAATAACTGATCGACTTTTTTCTTGTGCCTTGAGTAACAGTCGCTAATAATTGTGATTTGACAGATCTTTTTACAGTAAGACATTGTGGCATTGCTTTCAACGTTTCCATTCTAAAACGCTCCGATGCAGGATCATTTTGCATGAACCTATTACTGGCTTGCAAATGATTGGCAATTGCATTAGCGCATTCTTCATTTGACATTTTGGTAACATTGCGCATTCGTAAAGTAGCGTATGGAATAATGGAGTTCAGATACTCTGGCATATTGTATTTGTTACTTTGCCCTAGAAATTTAATACTTCGCTTCATATTCATCAATGGTATCAATGGTTTTATAAAATCTTAATAGATCAGATTTATAGTATAATGCTTACTTGAAAACTTAACTGGCAACAATTGTTGCATTTGAATGTGTTGATCGGAAAGTTTGCGATTTTTTATTCGAGTAGCAGCGGACATTCTGTTGAAATCATATAATACTATAAAAGGATTTTGGAGAAAATACATTATATAACAAAAAAATGATTTTGTTTATATAGAATATACTCACTCTCTCTCTCTCTCTCTCTCACTGCTCTGTTAATAAAGAGCAACTATTGATCAGTGACCGTCATTCTCTTATGAGTAATAAAGGCAAACAATAGATATGGACATTTTTATATTACAATCTGTGGGAAACAATTCATGTATAACAAAAGTAAAATCTGGAATAGAAAGAGATTATTATACCGGATATAATTAATCATCATACAAAATATTTGCTCAATCACGCTTGAATCTCAGGAAATAACGGAAAATTACGCATATATATCAATTATTCCATCATAATAATTCGATATCCTTTTGATCGATTTTCATCGATTTTATGACATTCAAACTTTAATGTTCAAAAATAATTTTTCGTATTTACAATCATATTTGTGTTACGTTCGAATGAGTAACAATTGCTCTCGTTGAATGTAATTTACTTTAATAATAATGCTGATGTTAATACATTTAATTTCAAAATTAAGTATACTTCATATGCAATACTCTAATCAGTTCTAACCTAATTTTTTTCTTCTTTTACTCAGTAATATCTGGGAAAAAAAAAACAGTTTTATGTTACGAGCGCGTTTCATGAAAATGAATAAATATATTAAATGACTTATTTATCATTATTTATATCGCGTTAATTATATTGCGAATATACGGAATGAATTCATTCAATTAAATTAATAACGGCGCGCAGTACAAATTTAAATTTCTGCGCGCCTTGATTATGGCGCATATTCAAATATTTGTTTAAATGATTAAGAATTGATATTATGTATGGAAAAGTGAGCAATTTAAATGAAAGCTTACAACAATAAAAATTTCGTTTAACTCATCATTGAATCATTCTATTTATATGAAATATAATCCTATTTTACGAAATGTTTAACAATATTACTTACAAAGAAAAGATTCATTTGATCTTTTCTTCAATCATAATTACTTGAAAACAACGTCTAACTGTACATGACATTGTATTTCAAATTATATTTCAGAATAAAATCGCAATTGATATGCCATTGAATTATCCCTCCGTTTTCTGTTTTTATAAGTTGATAGATGTACGATCAGAATACATATACGTAATCTAGATTTGTCTCTAAGATATTTTTTATTCGCTTTATATTTTTTAAGAAAAAAGATTTATCTCAATATGTACATTTTCGATTTATTTGTTATTAAATTTTTATTATATAAATTGTATAAATTACATAAATAAAAAAATTATAAATTTCTCGCACATTGTTCAACGTTGCAATTTATTTATAAATTTTAATGTGTTTAGATAAACTACATAAAGAATAAAGAAACTATAATTTTTCGTACATTATTCGACGCTATAATTTATTCGTTAAATTATAATAGTCGCATAAGCGACGATGTCAATGACATAAAATTTGTAAGTTATTTTATTCTAATTGCCCTCAAAATATATTTTTGATTCGTTTCTAAGAATGATCGAATAGGTGGGATAAAGTAATAAATTGTAGTGCTTTATTAACACATTATTATTACGAAAGACTTAGATTAAATAAAAAATATTTTCAACATTGTCATCGTTTCAGATTTTTCCTTGAAGAATCTAAAACATTAAACGTTTCAATGCTGCTTCGCAACATGTGAAATCCAATATTTGATCTTTGCCAAACAACGAGACACATCATCATTCTTTTTAGAGTGCACTATAGTATTATCCTTTTTTCCCGCTTATAGCATGAATATAATAGATTATCAATATTAAGATTTAAAGTATGTAAATATGTTTATAGCAATTTAGAATTAATATATAGCTTTCAGTCAGTGCACCGCATGATTGATTTGCTTCTTTAATCTCATAAAAAATCTGTAACATTTTCACAAGCATTAAATATATGTATAGTTTTTTAAATAAATTCTTATCTAACTGACTTATTCTTAAGTTTAGCTTGATCAATAATCGATAGTATTATAATAATTCTAGCCTGTCTACAATAATATCTAGTTTTTATCGCTAATAAAATAAATAACCGTATTACTTACATTTTTATCATGATGAATAAGTATAATGTATAGCAGTGTCTCACCACATATTGTACTCAGTATCATCTTGATCAAATGTTATGAAAAATCCGACTAGAGTTGAATATACAACGACATTACCTGCTAATGTCAGGTAGCAAGCACCCCATTGTATCTATATAAGAAATCCTTAACTTTTAATCAACCGAAACCAAATTATTTACTTAATGAAATTTGATTTGTTATTTATAATTATTTTAATGGAATAATCCTGTGTAATATATTTATAATAAAGATATATGAATAATAACATACTACTGGATCATGAGATGGGGACCGTGCCAACACAATTGGAAGAGCGAAGGATGATACCACGAATCCCATGGTAATAAATATTGCCAGCTCTAAACATGGATTACTGCCACTTCCTGAGTCATCTGTATAACGGCGAGCTATTATAGTTGGAATAGGCGCTAATATATAGAATAGTACCACAAAGAATGGCCACCATACTCTGAAAGATATATAAATTATGATAATATCCTGTATATAATATAATAATATTCCAAAAATGCTATGTATATAAGGTAAATCTATAAATAAGATATTTACTTGTACATTGGTAATGCACAGCCAAGAATGACAAACGTCATTCCAATAGAACCAGCAAATGCGAGTAGTACTAATCTGTAATAATGATGTTTCTGTCACTTTTGTTTAACACTTATCTTTAAACAACAAGAGATTACAAGTATTGTTCCCATTAATTTTTTCGAACAATGTTTTTTATTCTAATTTGTTCATCGATAGAAATACTTACGCTGTTTTGAGGCAGAAGATCATCAGAAAGAAATTACATGAAATGAAAAGAATATAATTAGTCTTCATATATTACATGTTAAAGAATATCAAGTATATTATACATCTTCTTCCATATATTTATGTAATGTTACACAAGTAGCTATATGTTTCACTTTCGAATTACAAATAATTGAAATATATTAGAAACTTATCCTACGACAATGAATGATTGTCACTTTGAAATAAGCAATATATGACTAAATAATGCGATATCATATCACATAATTCTTTCAGATAAACATTTTTGGAATTGCAAGAAATTTAAAAATTAAGAGAAGTCCGATATGTTCTCCTCTAACTTAATGTGAAAAAATAAATCAAAAGTTCCTGAATTAAATATAACGCAACTTAAAAGCCGGGAATTGTGCCTGTGCAAATGTCAAATGACAATAACAACAATGGAAGATCGAGGTTATGTTCCGAGGAGCGATTTTGCAGTTTTCACATAACGTCCATGCGACGATGACATTTCTCGAAAATCTGTGCGACAGTGAGTCGCGTGTTATATGATCAAAAATACGCCGAATAACCTTTAATCCCGGCCATCGCTGATCGATTTGACAACTACAACCGTGTTTATTGAACTTTCTGCATAGACTATGCGTGACGCAAAGTGTCTACAGCTCTATGCATTTGCAATGTGCGAGAAAGACAGCGAGCAATGTACTGATATACTTGACAGTAGAATAGTTCGTTCACAGACGCATCGCGTACAGAAAAGTCAACCAATCATCTCTCATTACGTATGCCATATAGAAAAATATTAAATTCTTTAGAAATATCTATCTTTCAAGATTAGCTACTTCGATCGATCAAGGTTGACATAATGGTTAATCATATATAATATATGAAAGGTCTGAAGTTCTGTGCATTTGCGATGTAAGAAACACAGCGAACGATATGTTTGGCAGCCAAACATAATTCGTTCATAAGCGCGATGCACGCAGTGCGTGCCATCAATCATGTTTTATTACATGTTCCATTTTAAAAATGGATATTTGATTCTTCAAAAATATTAATCTCTCAAGATTAATTAGCTCAAGATTCGAGCGAATTTCCTCCTTTTATCTTTGCTTTGCTTCTCATTGGCTTCGTCGTACACCGTCCCGGAAATCTAGTGACGTATGCGTATGCATGCATGAGAACATGCCTTTCCGCTATGATTTGGCAACACTAGAGGCGAGCGTGAGCCATCATACAGTTTCTCGTTGCATTACTAACTGAGACTTTGTCGCCGGAATTCGTGCGTGTATTGGAAAGATCGTACGCATCTTTTTGCGTGAAGACCAACGAGATTTAAACGATGAGCGATCCGAAGAGGTAAGAGAGACCGTGAGAATGTCGCGATACGACCTACCTACGACAATTTTCATCCCGTCTTGATTCCTTGCCAATCGCTTGGATACCCGTGTGCGGATGAAGTGAAATAGTCCACGGCGACTCAATTTCACGATGTCATCATGTCGACGGCGACGCTTTGTTTTCGCGGATCCCTGCGACTCGTCGCGATATCGTGCGGTGTTCCAACATGCACGGATTCTAAAATGGTCGCTACTCGCGATTCGCCGAACGATACCTCGAATTGCGGCACGCACCGACACAAATCACGTTTATCAATTTATCGGTCCGATCATGGCTGGTGCGCGGGCCAAACATGACAAAGAAATGTTACACCGCCACCGTTAACTTTACTGTTGCGTGATGTAATTGCTATTGCACGCTGTAGAAACGTCCCTTTTACGTGGAAATTAAATGTGATTAGGAATATTTTTGCGGTACAATGTGGTCGCCTCTGTTGCGTGGTTGAAATTCAAAATGTTGATCAATTATGCATTTCATGTATTTCTTCGCTGTGCGTTTCCTGTTTATAACTATCCAGAAGGCCAGTAAGCCCAGAACTGTTCTATCAGATAAATGAGAATATATCAGAATATACTGTTATATGTCATATCTCTTTGAGATATTATTTTTTCGTCAAATTTTTTATGTGATTTTAATGAACATCGACAAAAGAAATTAATATTTTTTTATTGATGTATTAATTACAAGTTATTCTTGGTTCATGATACTTTAAATTTATTTTTTTTTAATATAGAATGTGACAGTAGAAAGGTAAGATACTATAATATAATATATATAATATATATATTGACCTAAATTTGATTTGACCTTAATATTTCTTTAGTGGTGAAGATTTGGCGACTGCTATCCTTCGTAAGAAGGACAGGCCAAACAGATTGCTAGTAGATGAAGCCATCGCAGATGACAACTCCGTAGTGGCGCTTTCCCAAACTAAGATGGATGAATTACAACTGTTTCGTGGAGATACTGTTCTGTTGAAAGGCAAAAGGCGCAAAGAGACAGTGTGCATTGTTCTTTCTGATGACACCTGTCCTGATGAGAAGATCCGCATGAATCGCGTTGTCAGAAATAACTTACGTGTACGTTTGAGCGATGTTGTTTCTGTACAGGCATGTCCTGAGGTAAAATACGGAAAGCGCATTCATGTATTACCAATGGATGATACTGTGGATGGTCTTACTGGGTAAATTTAAGATTAATCATTTATATTAATTTTATATTTTTAATACAGCATAACAATTTGAAATATTCAATTACATAATCAAAATTAACTTTTATAAAATCAATTTTGTATACTTTGATAAAAAACTAATTTTATATAGCATGAGCAGAACTGCCCTGCAGTTATCCTCACTGTAACTGCTCATATATATTTTTATCATTGTAGAAACTTATTTGAGGTATATTTAAAACCATACTTTCTGGAGGCATACCGTCCCATCCATAAGGATGATAACTTCATTGTACGCGGTGGAATGCGAGCTGTGGAATTCAAAGTAGTAGAGACCGATCCAGGACCATTTTGCATCGTGGCACCTGATACAGTGATACATTGTGAAGGTGATCCGATTAAACGAGAGGTCAGAAAAATATACAATACTTATTATATCTATGATATTGATGCAGAAAGTGAAGAACCATTTGTTTGCAGGAAGAGGAAGAAGCATTGAATGCCGTTGGTTACGATGATATTGGTGGTGTCCGTAAGCAGTTGGCACAGATCAAGGAAATGGTGGAATTACCGCTGCGTCATCCATCTCTGTTCAAAGCTATCGGTGTTAAACCACCGCGTGGAATACTGTTGTATGGACCACCAGGAACAGGAAAGACTCTCATTGCTCGTGCCGTGGCAAATGAAACTGGAGCATTCTTCTTCCTTATAAATGGCATGTGATCTGATGATTATAATTACTGAAAAATTATAGAAAAATATTTATGGAAAGACAATTTGAAAATCTATCTTTTCATATATAGGTCCGGAAATTATGAGCAAATTGGCTGGCGAGTCTGAGAGTAATCTTCGGAAGGCATTTGAGGAGGCTGAAAAGAATTCTCCGGCTATTATATTTATCGACGAACTTGATGCTATCGCGCCAAAACGTGAAAAGGTTGTCCAAAATAAATGATATTAACGTTTCTTCATAAATCGCACTTCGAAATAGAAATAAAAATAGAAAACATCTTTCTGATTTATTAGACGCACGGTGAGGTAGAAAGACGCATTGTATCACAACTTTTGACACTAATGGACGGCATGAAGCAGAGTTCTCATGTTATCGTGATGGCAGCTACTAATCGGCCAAACAGTATCGATGGGGCACTACGTCGCTTTGGACGTTTCGATAGAGAGATCGACATTGGTATACCAGATGCCACCGGTCGTTTAGAAATCTTGAGAATTCACACGAAGAACATGAAACTTGCCGACGATGTTGATTTGGAAGAGGTAATTTAAATCGTTAAATTTTACATATTACTAAAAATAAAAATTTTATATGATCCTGGAATTATCATAAAATTGTTGTAGATTGCGGCGGAAACTCATGGACATGTTGGTGCTGATCTGGCTTCCTTATGCTCCGAAGCGGCTCTCCAACAAATTCGCGAGAAGATGGATCTCATTGATTTAGAAGACGATCACATAGATGCAGAAGTATTGTCTTCCTTAGCTGTGACCATGGAAAACTTTAAGGTGAGTTATCGTTTTAATTTTATATTAAATCAATTTTCGTATCAATTCATTTAAAATTATATCGTTTTTTAAATGGGAATCTCATAGTACGCAATGACGAAGAGCAGTCCAAGTGCGTTACGTGAAACGATTGTAGAGGTACCAACAGTGACCTGGGATGATATCGGAGGTTTGCAGAATGTTAAGATGGAGCTGCAAGAATTGGTGCAAGTAAGAACAAACACATATAACATGTCGTATATATACATGAATTTACACATAATGGCATATTTATAATACATTTCTTCCTCGCACAGTATCCAGTAGAGCATCCGGATAAATTCTTGAAATTTGGCATGCAACCGTCAAGAGGTGTACTATTTTATGGTCCACCCGGTTGTGGTAAGACTTTATTAGCCAAGGCTATCGCCAACGAGTGTCAAGCGAATTTCATCTCCGTGAAAGGTCCCGAGCTGTTAACCATGTGGTTCGGCGAGTCCGAAGCTAATGTTAGGGATGTATTTGACAAGGTAAATAGCAAATTTCGTATTTTGTAATAGACAATCCAAAATTAATGTAACAGCGGAACTTTATGATTTTTATATGAAAAATATAATTATTTTTTAGGCAAGATCAGCAGCTCCTTGCGTATTATTCTTCGATGAATTGGATTCTATTGCAAAGTCTCGAGGAGGTACTGTCGGTGATGCTGGCGGTGCGGCGGATCGCGTGATAAATCAAATACTGACGGAAATGGACGGCATGGGCGCGAAGAAGAATGTGTTCATCATTGGAGCGACGAACCGTCCCGATATTATTGATCCGGCCATCTTACGACCCGGTAGATTAGACCAGTTGATTTATATTCCATTACCAGACGAGAAGTCCCGGGAAGCGATATTCCGCGCTAACCTTCGCAAATCGCCTGTAGCTAAGGTAAAAGTTCTTACAATTAACAACTCGATAATCATTTCAATTATGTACTCCTAAACTTGATGTCGACGAAGAAACATTTATTATCGCGCATCTTAATATTTTATAGGTACATTTTGAAATTAGTATTTTAAAAAAGAAATATTTTTCTCTTTTAGGACGTAGACCTAAGCTATATAGCCAAAGTCACACATGGTTTCTCCGGCGCTGATTTAACAGAAATCTGCCAGCGTGCATGCAAACTTGCCATTAGACAATGCATCGAGACCGAAATCCGTAGGGAAAAGGAACGAGCGAGTAATCCATCCGCGTCTATGGATGTAAGTATTTCGTAAAACGCAGCATTCTGTTTAGTTTGCATTTCTTGCATCATTCCTGTGTGACTCATATCATATGTCAGCACTTATCGTATCGCATTAAATCATATCAATGAATTAGCGAAAAACGAATATTATCATCAGCAAATGATTATCAGGATAGAGTTTCTTTTTTTAATCTATTATTCATTTCTCTTTGACGCATTATAATAAGTTATTATAATGTGTCCTGATTGCAAGAAAGAAACTTCTCTTCATGCAATCGCATATTAATAATCTTTACGCAGCTTTTGAGGAAATCGAAAGATATATACAATTATATAGGATTAGAATGATTAAATTCAAATAAAAATATAGTCGTTACATATATGTTAATATAAGTTTCTCTAAGATTTCTGCTAATTATTTATTCTAGATGGATGAGGATGATCCTGTACCAGAAATAACGCGAGCTCACTTCGAAGAAGCGATGAGGTTCGCGCGTCGTTCGGTATCTGACAACGACATTCGCAAGTATGAGATGTTCGCACAAACACTTCAACAGTCTCGAGGATTCGGAACTAATTTCAGGTACGAGTTCCCTTCAAATTTCTATGTGCTATAATTAGACGAGCGAATAATTTTGCAATCGTAATTTCGCAGAACTACTCGATATACATGTGTAAATGCGCTTTCAACAAAAAATCTCGTTTTATCTATATCTTATCATTAAAAGAAAAAAAAAAACCATTGCAGATTTCCACAAAGTGGAGCAGGCGGTACTCAAGATACCACGCAAGGCGATCAAGCCTTCCAAGATGATGGAGATGACGATCTCTATAGCTAAGTTCTCTCGTTTCCTTTGTATGTGTCATTACAGTGAGCATACGACAAAAGGGCCTGTCTGTTATCACCTAGCGTTTTACACAGGGATCATTTCTGCGTGGTATAATCGACATGAAGAGTCATGAAAAAATGAATGAGATAACGGAAATTTTATATGAGATACATAAAACTTTGTGTTTGTAGAATACGGGGACGCGGATCCCCTTGATTTATGTAGTTAAGAATTTTCGGATATATAAAATATCGATCGAATCTTATTTTCTGTCATATGATCATTTGTCGCATTATTTAACTGTCTTCGCTGACGAAATTTCACGTCTTTGGCGTATTATTTAGCGTACCTCTACATTGTAGTTTTCTTTTAATCAGGATGGCAACATGGATGCCGTAAAAATATAATTGCTATATTGATTGGTATAGAAGAACAGCAACCAGGTTGTTACACAAATGAAAATGAAAAATAACGCTTCGCCATGCGTAGAAATGCGCATACCGTTTGTCGCAATTTTTCTACGCAATTTCCATGTAATGAGCTTAAAAGTTGGAATAGACCCTTTTGCTGCATTATCACTGTACTCGTCAAGAATATACATTCTGTTGTTCACATTCACAAATTGCAGTAATGCAGTAATATAAAAGTTTATGCCATGTCGATAAAATTATTGCAATTGATGATGATGATAATGATGATGATATATAATATGTCGACGATTTTACAAATATTCCCTTAGTAGTAAATTAATCCACATACACGACCAAAGAGCCTTTTTAAATCTCATTATTCGATTCACACATGGGACTATCGCGATTACGACCGTTCACAGTTTTATAAACGTTGGCAACTGCCTATAAGTTAAATAAGATTTCTAAATACGAGTAAAAGAGTGTTCAACTTTCATGAGATTGGCAAGTTTTTGCCAACGCTATTGATCGTGCAGCTGACTTGTCATCTCGCATTAAATCCGACAATGAAATTGTTTGAAAAAGGAAGTAAAAAGCGCAAGTAATCATTGCTGTTAGAGAGAATTGTTCTCCCACTATAATAAAGGAAACTCGATGCACGTTATCAATTTTGCTGAGAAAAGCAATTATTTAATTTCAGTACACATTAATTTTTTTCAGTATGCATTATTATTTAATTATAAAAGAAAGGGAGAAAGTGCAACATGTAATCTACAAAATATTCTATGTGTTATTGACGTAATTCTTTTACCGTATCATTTTCATTCCCGCTTAACTTCGGCGTAATATTCAATTCTGCATACAACAGGAATATTTATTCAAGTATTAGGAATACGTTCGGTAAAATCACATTTATTTTTCTTTCAAAAAAGCTTGTAACGATTATATCGCTGCTTATTGCGCAATACGATTCATACGTGATAATATCAGCACAAGTTTCTATACGAACGGAAAGTTATAATAGTGCAATCTTCAATGAAGAAAGCATGACCGATTTATAGAAAATCACCAGTGATTTTATTAAATAAAAGTGGGATTTTGAACCAGTCGTAGATAAAAGGAGATTCACAATGGTTTCTTTTTCTTTTTTCATTTTGCAGACCAGCATAATCACGTGTATTAATAAGAAATTTTATATGACGTTCAAAGCTTAAGCCTTAGCACGTTCAGTATGTACATTGATTATTAACGCTTTTTTTATTTATCTTTATAAAAGTAAGATTATTTACCAAATAAAACTAGTTAGTATAAAACCGCCGTAACAACATGACACATCGCGTACCTACGGTACGATTGTGCCGAATATCTCAATTTGCACGAGAGGAGAAACTTTATATATATATATATATATATATATATATATAAAGATATATATATATCTTTTTTTGCGATCGGGTATATAAGATCCATTAAATTACATGTACGCTACGAGGAATTATAATAGAATGTGGTTCACTCAATCGTACATAACAAAACATCCTCACCAATGTCAGTGTCGTCCTAAAAACAGTAAATTGGCATCTCGATCAATGGAGAAATTTTCAATTTTCTCAATCGAGCTCGTGAGCCGGTAGTAAATGAAAACACAGAAAAAAAGGATGTGTCGAAGAGTTTCTGTTCCTATATAGTTAATTAGCTATTTATACAAATTACATGTCATGACAATCTCCAATAATCAATTTGAAGAAGAAGCTTCGAAGGAGATTTATCGTATATCTGATACGATTACATACAACATCCGCCCGACAAAAAGCATAAGATACAGCATGGCAATGTCTGCTAGTAAAATATAAAATCTTCGCTTGAACCATAATTCGATACATAGTTTCGAAAATTATCATGGGATATGAAAGACAACGTGGCCACAATTTAATACATGGATTTTAAAGGAAATGGAATGAACTCCTCTTTTCACGTTTTTAATATTACTTACAAATCCGTTGTCGTATCGTATTTCGGTATCATAATCATGTCATAGTAAAAGTTGAAGTACTTTCGAATTCTAAATGCCAACGAGGTAACGTTACGAAACGAATATTTTTGGCGAAGTTGTACAATCTGATCGCATTCACGTATTTCTTTCACAAGAAGATGCATCATAAGATCTTACATTTTATACAAAAATTATGACCGAAGCTCATCATTTGACAATTGCCATATGTTTTTACATCTTCGTCCGAAGAAAGATGAGCTTTGTTAAATATAGAAGACAAAAATTTTATCATTAAAAAATATAGCAATCCAATGTAATATGCTATGAAACATAAATTACGAATTAAAACATTTCAGATCTGGCAAAAACTTATTCGTTTTGCGTGATCTTTAAATACGATAGAATAAAAATCAGGAAAATCCAATTTTTATTTATATTTTTATAGTTTTCACATAAATATTTGCTTTTTCTTATACGAATATGATCGTTTGTAATGTAATGACGATCATTCGACATAAATTTAATAGCAATATATTTTTTGCCAGGAGTGGATATGTCAGGATTGGAACGTACTCTTTATATACCAATTTATAACGCAGAAAAAAAACTAATCGAGTTTCTGAAAGAGCTGAATAATCGATTATTCAGTAAATCGATTAACACATGCTTTCCAACTTTCTTAAGACATCTAAAATTATCTTAACTTATTTTCTTTTGGTAAAATATCGTTCTCTCCATCCATTTAAAGCGAAGTATGGCATTCAATTAATAATGGCGCGAAAACGATTACACTGATTCATGATTACATAATTATCAATCACCACGAGTCAAATCTTGAAATTGGCGTACATTGTCCTAAATGTCTTAGATTATAGTAAAAACGCATGCTTTCCCTATATATAGCTATAATTGTAAAAATAGTCTCGCTATAGTAACGCGAGTAACGCTTCTTATGTAAATTTCGTGTAAAAGATCTCTCATCTCTCGCAATCTCTGCAATGAACGCTGATAAACAAAATCGTCATCATTGGATTACTATATTCTTCGCGCGACCTTCTTGCCAATGCGACGTTCATCTAACAAATGATGAAAAAAATTTCTAGTTAAAATTTCTAATTAGATAACTCAGTTATATGACCGAGAGTGTTACTCGGAGATTATCTCTTATCTCTCGCCTCTCCTGTGTAGTACGCATATTTTCTAAATTTTGGCATGCAAAGAAAAAAGAAAGGTCGATAGATTTCCAAGTTGTCGATGAAGCTCTTGGCAATAGCACATCTCGTTGGAGCTTAGCGCGTACTGGATATGTAACATTCTCGGTAATATTGCCTACAGGCTTTTTGGTTCTATTGAACTCGGAGTACTGGTTGGAGTCTGGCCGTCTGTGGATACTGGATATCTCTTCCTCTTCCGATCGTACCTCCCTTCGCCCTTTCGTCACAATGTTGCTCTTGCATCGATTTTCTTTTTTTTATCTTCGTTTGCGTCTTGAGCTTTTTGATATGCCTTTTTAATTTGCGTGTTACGCTCAGTCTGTCCTTTGTGTGACAGGTGGAAACTCTGTATCGTCATCCAAACGGAATGGACCGCTGCCTTTTGGTGGGCTTTCCGTCGCCGCTATCATCTCTTGATACTTCTCTGACTCTATAAATCCATTTATATTTAGATTATCAAGTTTCCGTCTTTATCGTATCATCTCGAGCGGATATAACGATAAAGATGTATACAGACGAAATATCGGCATGTTCAATGATGCATGATATATTTTATGCATTCAGATACATTCCGATTGATTGAGTTCTCATTGGAATTCCTGAATTTCTTCAAAATCATGGATCGCTAGAATTAAAGTATAAGCGCTTCGTGAATTTGATCAATTCGGTCGACTCTATCTGAGTGCAAATAACAAATATTTCATTAATCATTGTCTACGTCACATTGCACGTGAAACACATTCACTGAGATTGTTGGTGATACTGAAAAGTAATGATTCTTACTAGAAAAAAGAAAAAAATAAAATCGTAAACACTCAATTTTCTATTGCATTCTATTTTTGTTGTAAGTAATATGAGATACAAAGTGGCTATGAATTAATTTTAATTAATTAATAAAAATTATTCTTATACAATTATAGACGAACTTATAGACAGGTTTATATAAAAATTGTTCTATGAATATAGAATCATAATTCTACATACATAATTTTGTAAAAAACAAGAAAAAGAAAGAATATTGGTGCATATTCGCGATGTGAATGTTCTCTTACATAGTCAAATTAGCGTCAATAGTATATACAGGGATATAAGAGCAGAGAAAATACGAAAAGATATTTATGAAATTGGGTAGATTTAAATATTATCGGTCTTATTTCTTATTATCGGTCCATATTTAAGATACTTTCAGATCGATATCATCTTTCTTCAGTAAAAGCATAAATTATTCACTCTCTTTCTTTTTGACCAGCTTCAGTGTAGCACATTTTAAAGAAGGAAAGAGAACGAAAGAAGATATAACTTATGTTCTTCTGATACTATATCCCTCATTCGGTTTGAGCTTAACATATATATTAAAAATATCGTTGAAGGAGCACGTTATATGTGTACTCTTTATGAAAATTGATGAGTAAAATCGTTCTCAAGAATATGCATCGCTATCACCTGTTGTATAATGATAATTTTAATACTGCATAATCCATATTAACAATCCTATTAAGATTGCAAATTAGTAATTATTCATTAATTGTACAATATTGTTAAAATTATTACAATAACAGTATCTGTGAAGTAGTTTCTTCCAAAACCAAACTTCTTATGGGATTTCGGAAGACTTTTAATAATAATAACAACCGAATATATTCATACTGGATATTATTGCAAAAACAAAATAGTTTACGCATGCTGGATTCATCGCGAGAAAGACAGAAGCTAATATCTGCATGCATGTTCTGTGCACACATGTGTCATATGTACATGGTTCCTAAGTTCAGTCTGTAGTTAATAAGCGTAATAGTTTTGTACCGTTATTTTTGTAATATCGACAATCATAATATGATTAAAATTATGTAAAATTATGATCAGGTTTGTATTAAAACAAGGATATATAGGCATCGAGGGATGAAAAGGCACATTGTTACTCAGCGTTTTGCTTTTATTCTTCCCTTCGCGGCGTGTACGCGTGGTAAATGCGCGGACGCTGATAGTGAAGCATAAAGAAAGAAAGAAAGGGAAAAGCACTAAAGGTAAAGTAAGTGTGTATATTTGTGTACAGAAAATGAGAGCGAAAACAAAGAAAATCAAAAGGACAGTATAGAGGACATACCAGTACCTGACATGGAGTCTGGCGAGCGGCCACGCAACACACCCGCGTAGCTATTTATGCAGGCTTCGGTGGAATATTAAAAAGAAAAAAATTGCATCAAGTAAAGTCAACTTTATCACGGCTCTCCCTCCCTCCCTCCCCCTTCTCACTCATATATCCTAAGCCCCTAAAGAAAAATTATCTCAATTATCTATAAGGGGCTAGAAGCGAGAAAAAGAAGACAAAGCAAATTATAAAAGTACTAACGAGAGGCATCCGGACACGCGCGTACACGCACACGCATAGACACACACACACATACACGCGCGCGCGCGCGCGCGTGGCCGATAAGTTTTTCGGCAAAGCTGATACTGGAGTGAAACTTGAGTGAATGCTGCAATGTAATATTTTTTGCAAGTGAAATCGATACGAAGCAGCAGTTTGCTTATTGCTATGACGCGATAAAACGTACAAGTATCGATGAGAACGGTTCCTGTTCGAACGAAAATTAATATTTATAATTGATTATAATATTTTATCATTTGCGCTAGTTCACAAAATTCTCTCATCTCTATCAGATTTCATTTCTTTTTTTTAATAATAAAAGGATAATTTTGTCGAAGACAAATTCATCGTGTATATAATTGAAAATTGAATTAAAAAATTGAATAATTAGCAATTACAATAATTGGAAATCCAATAAAGGAGATTAATAGTGATGATTGAACACAAGAAATAATCTTTTTTTATTGTGTATAAAATCAAATAAAATAATTAAAAATAATTAATCAAATAGGTATACACGCGATACATTCAGTATAATTTTGTGACATAAAATATCCAGATGTTGCCAGTATCAACTGTATGTGTGTATGTATGTGTGACATGCTTTAAACAAAGAAGGAAATATTCATAATCTACTCTGTTAGTGCTCAAGTAATTACGGAACTTATCACGAATATCACAAAATTGCAATTTTAAACAAAGTAGACGAAATAAACTCTGTTCACACACTCAAGCGTTCTCGATATAGGTTATACAAGAAAAGAAAAAGAAGTTTCGCACTAGTACATTATACTATCTATGAAATTAATTGTCAGTAATGTATCTTTATCGTCAGCTCGCTTCGACTGATTTAATATATGACTATCAATTTAATTCTATTACTTTCTATACCTGTATTTGTACTATTTGCTGCTGTTCCGGAATTTGAACCACCATCCGATTCATCTCGTTCTTCCTTATCGTCTAATCTGTAAAAAACAAAGCTTTGTTATAAAATATGCAAATATTTTGAAATTAAAAAAAATAGTAATTATGGTTATTGCAATGTAAATTCCTATTTTAATGCATTTTGATGCAAATGTGACACAAATGTAACGTAAATTTTGACGTTATCGTAATAACCCGAGACGTGAAATTATTGGTCATTATAAAAATAGAGTAATATGTATTAGTTTTTATGGAAAACGAAGAAATTATGCTGTACTATTTTTAAAAGTGCTTTGAGATCTTATAGACTCTTTAGATTTACAAATATCGAGTCTCCAATTTTAGATATAATAATATTACAGATATAATCATTGGAAACCGAACAGATTAATTATACAAATACGATTAATTATACAAAATATTTGTAAGATATTACAAACCTATGCTGTTTCATGAGAGTGCAGCATCCACTTTCCGTTAAATCCACAGAATAGACGTACAAATAACCGTCAGCACTAGCTACTAACAGTTTTGGTATTTTATGCGATCTTAAAAAAGAAGAAAACATGAGAAGTGTGCATCTGTAGTGGTATATGGATTTGTGCATGATACATGATATGTACAAATTAAAGACCTCCGAATTCTCCAAATCTGTGAGTACTTACACGGTGATGGCACAGACATTTTTCATTCCTTGAAACGGTAAATGAACGCTAGCGAAAGCACGCCCTTGAGTAAAAACATCAGTTACTTGCGACGGCAGATATGTAGCCGACGCTGTCACAGCCTTCGTCAAGTATCCCATCCAACTTTGCGCTTCGTCCGCGGTTTGTTTGCTTGGTCTATAATTAACACAAGTGAATTTTTCATTGCGAGAACACGCGGAAATATTTGACTTACGTTTCTTTTGGTTCTTCTAGTTTGAATATGTGCACGGTTTCTGTGTTACTGGAACAACAAAGCCACATGGAGTCCATACTGAAAGAGAGACTGTTTATCGTGACGCATCTTTTGACACCGCGCCGAAATTCGAACAATTTTGTAGCCTCATGTACCTAGAAAGATACCAATGATCGGTTAGCAACTGGATTCGCATTGTTAAACAAATTGATAAAGGATTTGATATTAAGAGAAGGATTGTACAAATTTCAAGGATATATTTTAAATCTATGATTATAAAATCTATGATTTATCTTACATCAAAAACTCGGATTACGGTGCCCTTTTCGGAAGCAGTTGCCACTTTAGTGCCAGTCGAGTTGAAAGCGATCGCTGCCAATGGACTATCATGCGCTGGTATCATTGTTTTAGCTTGCTGTTTTAGTATGCATGAAAAAATGTGCAATCGTTAAATGTTGGGGTTTTCGATAGATCGAAATTTTCAATCGATTGAAATTTAGATTCAAGATACATACAAGATGGATCGCATCGAATATCTGCACTTCCCCAATCGTGTTTGATCCCGGATAAGCTAAATAACAATTGTCGCTATTGGGTGAGAGTGTACAAAGGCCTGTGAGATTAGGTGGGGTGTCACGTATTGTATGCAACACTCTCATATCTCGTATATTGTGAATGTATAACGATTCTTCCAGACATACCACTAATCTCTGAAATAAGTGAAATTATTCTTCATATGCCCCTGATATTGCTGGAAATTATTAAAGATGCATGCATTCTTCATAACGATATCCAACATTGTAGTGCTTTCCTAATATTGAAGCGATTCAATATCAATTCGATTTCATTGAAGCGATCATGTACTTTATACAAGCTGTTTGTTAATGTAAAAAATATAGAAACAAACTCGATACAAATGCAAGATGTTGATGTAAATACACATCCAGTATGCGTTCATACCTGAATTACTATCTGTGTTTGTATGCTTGCTGTGTTTAAATGCTTGCACTTATAATACTGATTTATCCATGCAAATATAAATTTAAAAAAATAATAACTTACCGCTCTGTTGAGTTTCACAGCCAAAATTGTATTTGAGTAACTGTAGTTGCATATTTCTGTTCCTTTCCTAAAGTGACACACTGTGAGCGTGCGAGGGGACTTGAGACTAACGATCGCCACCAAACTACTGCTGAATAATCGCTCGACAATGCATATGTCTTCCAAATCTGTATCATCTCGAAACATTAATAAATAACCATAAGGAGCCTTCAAGAGACTATTACTATTTAAGATCATATGCAATTTAAATTTAAATTCAAACAGCTATTGCAAGTAAGAACAATAAAATACAATAATTGCAAGTAAGAACAATAAATTGTTACCATTTTCATATATCTTTTCAAGATGACCAGCGGAATTGATGGAATAAAGCTTATATCCTGACTTTGACCCCACTGCCAAGGATCTAAAGAAAATATTCGAAATTTTATAATTAATACTTCACGTAATCGGAATACGTTTGTATCGATCATATCTGAAAATTACAGTTATAACATAAATCCTATTATTTAAGTAACTTTTATGTAGAAATTGTATTTTAGAGTCTTTTTCAGTGCTTGCATGTAATCTTTGTTCTTCTATCTTATTATTGTTAATTCGCTTATTATTATTAACAAGCACGCGTATATGAAATAAAAACAACAGAACGAATATGCAATTGCATATTCGAGGAACAGGAGCGAGAGTCCTTGGATAAGACAACGCAAGTGGAAAGGGCAGGCAAGGCGAGATTGGCTCGCGAGTATGCAATGACATGCACACGAGCATACATGCGTATGTGCGTGCGAGGAGCATATTTTTTTCGCGCGTTATTACAGCGCGTTATTACAGCACGATCGGTCACGGTTGCGGAGAAGGTTGTCTCCTCGATTAACACGCAATTAATTGGTGAAAGGGGGAGCGAGAAAATGACGCAGGCGGAGACGCGTCGACAATATCGTGCGACGAAAACATGGAGCGCGCGTAAAGTCGCGCGATTTGGCGCGAGCGATGAGTCGCGCGAGGATGCGCGAGCTGTTCGCAGTAAGATGGATGTACAAAGCCAACAAGACGAACGAAGCGAATCGCGCAAAATTTATAATTCACAATACATTCATTGCTCGAAGCAAACGGAGCAATCAAAATATCAGAGAAAGACAGTCGATATATTCTGACGAGGTTAGACAAAGACAAGAACGAGAAAAGACAAAGGCGATAATGGAGCAAAAGAGAAGAATAAAAAATTGAAGAAGAAGAGTAGAAAAGAGGGGACAGGAAGAGGTACATGGAGATGTCACATAGTGGGATATTGTAGAGGAATATTCTAAAAGAGTGATGTACTTACGTGCAGTCCTGATTAAAGTTAACGAAAAAAGGACCATTATTCTGCGCGTCGGACGTCGTCTCGGACGTCTGATTAGTTGCGAGGTTCATTAGTCCTGATATGCTGTATTTTAATCCTTGCGTTAATACATCCAGGTTGATCTAGTGTTCGGGGATGGCGCATAAATTATGCGATTGGCGCGTGTACGGACGCTCGCCCACAGTTGCTCGTGCACAATGCTTTGTAGCACTTTCTGACCGTCTCTGTCTTTCCGCATTCGCCGCTGCCGTTTCCTTGCTACACTTTGCATTCACTTTTCGCACGCGTTAACACAAGGACCTGCTTAATTATCTGCCCGTCTGTCTGCTTACTTATCTGCTTGACCGATCGACTGACCGACTTGCTAGTTTTATCCAATGTCGTGATTCTTATTAGTAATTGCACTTCGCTATCGTTCCATATTGAACAGCTGACAGTTGCAGCTGCTGCTCGGAACGGCGGAATGCGGAACATTAATCCATGTTTCGTGCACTCCGTCGCCATGGCAACGCGCTGTTATATTCCTTCATCACTATCAGGCCCATCTATATGAGATGTTATAAATGGATTTTACTTCCGGCACTTCTGGGGATCTTGACACACATAGGCTATCTTTCTTTCATTAGATTGTTATGAAAAAATGAAAAAATGGTTAAAAAATTGGGAACTGCTTATTCTTATTGATTGATTTGATATTATGTTATTCATTCCTCAGTATTGTATTTAACATTTCAGGCTTATCTATAAAACTTAAAAAAATATCAGGACGATGAATAAAATTCCAAATCACCGTGTACGAATATTCTCATACGATACATGATGAAACAAAATATCCAATTCGGAAATAGAAAACGTTGATGATGCTTAATGTATGAAACGTTTTCGACAACTAGTGACAGCTGGTGAGCGATTCCGTCCTCTACAGATGCGAGTTTTTCGTTTTGTCGAGTTAGAGTGGCGCAAGACGCGATAATCAGCTGGCATGGCTGTCGTAATCTTCGTAGACTAAGAGGAGGCAAGTTCCTGCAAATAATTTCGTTCCAATGTATCATATTCTGAGATGACAACCGATTCTTTGATCTTTCGATACTCGACAGCTTGTCTCAAAAATGTTTCCAACTTTTCAGCGTGATCTTCCTCACTGTATTTTTTGAATCTTCCCATTTAATAATAAATACATAATAAACACACTGAATTATTTACGTAGAAAATTTTCAAATATAAAGGTAAGAAAAAACGCGATTTATTTGTTTTCTTTTCGTTATATCAGTTTTTAAATTATCGTCCTTAAATCTATCATCCTTAATTATCATCCTCAAAATATGCTAAATATAAATATAATATTGTAATATATAATTTAAATATGTGTTTTATAAACAAGCAGTAATGCATCCATAATATTATGACTTATAACGGTTTTGATTAGGTGATGATTGTAATAATGGTACAATAAACTTTGTATATTTTAGATAAATTTAATGATCCCATGGATGCGTGACCAAATAGCAGAGGCCTGGCATAACAGAAAAAGTTCAAGGACAGCTGATAAGCAGTCCTTGACCCTTTCTTCTGTCAACATAGGCAATCCTGTTAGCAACATGCTCATGCCAGTGCCTAACCCACCTGAAAGCTTCTCTGTTAATATCATCAGGTTTGCATTATAAATTGCTTTATAAATTACCTTATAATTATAAATTCTTTGAAGGATCTACTTTGGCAAACGTTAAATAATGTAAATATTTTTTTATACAGTTTAGAAGGCAAAGTAGCGGGTATTACAGTAAAACCAGATTTTACTATAGAAAATATAAAAAAATTAGCTATAATGCATTTCTATGGCGAAGACATAAATAAACCCATTTCATATTACCGTTTAATTCATTCAGGCAAGTTTAAACAACTTGTGGATGAAAATCATGTAGATGATGAAAATATCAATGAATACGGTAATTATTTAAATTGCACATATTAAGATATTAATATATTTTTGCATTGTGTATGCTTGCTATAATACTGCTTGTATTATATTCATTTATTTTTCATTTGTGTTCATTTACTATAAATCAATGATTTATCGTCTGTAGATGAGTTGTTATTAGTAGAAATTCGATCAACTGTTGTACAAGAAAATCTCTCAGATGAAGCTCTTAAGGGTCCAACTCTAGAAGCAATAATTCAAGCTACAAACAATATTCCCATTCGAAATATACCGAAAGTTATACCACCTCTAACGGAATGTATTACCGATGTAAATATATCTATTACAAGAGAATTAATAATATTGAGAAAAATGTATTTAGGACCATTTAATATTTATCAAATTCAGAGTCATCATTTTATCTTTATAATTGTTTATAGATCCAAGGTGAGATTCGTAAGATCTTGATAACTCTTGTACAAGTATCTGCGAAGATCCTAATGTTGAGTTCAGATGCCAAAAACTTGTATGATATAATCAAGGATAGATTAGAAGTTCGGTGTAAGCCCGTTAATGATCCGAAAGCCATAAAAATTCTTATGGAAATGGGTTATCCTCAAAAGAAAGTCCTCAAAGCATTACGTCTTCGAAAGTAAATATCAATACTTTTAAAATGACTAAATAATTCAAATATATGTTATGCATTATATGTAAATATACATACATATCCGTTCCAGATCAAATATAACAGAAGCTTTGGAATGGCTAATAGAACATCAGGATGATTCAGATGATTCAGACAATGATATAGATTTTCTATCTACAGATGCAAGAGCAAATGAAAATGTTGCAGGTCCTAGTTCCTCAATAGGTACTAAAAAAAAGTTCTTGAAAGAAGCATGTACCGAACTTTTCAAAATAGGTAACTCTGTAAATTATCTATATTCTGTAATTCTTAAATATATATTTCATTTAATGTAGAAAATAAGATTCAAAAGCGGTAAAAAAATTATATGGAAAGCTATTTCGAAAATTACATATAAGAATGTATTAATCTAGAAAATCAGGATCAAAAACAAGAAAATTTAGTACATATCGTAGAAATATTCTTAGAAAGTCTCCGACAATATAGAAAAATGGAATTTAAGCTCAATAAAAAAGCAATGCGCTCACTTGTGGAAATGGGTTTTGAAGAAAAAAATGTCATAGGAGCGTTAAAAATTACTGGAAATGATCAAGCCAATGCTGTAAGTTGTTCATGTTCTTTAATTTATTGGAGATATATATTTCATATCTTTAAAGTGGTTTTTTTGGTAGTGCGAATGGTTGTTGGGTGAGAGAAGGCCTAGTTTACAAGACTTGGATGAAGGAATAGATACCAATGGGCAGATTTACAATGCAATTATGGGTAATCCTCACATTCAGCTTAGTCTCACAAATCCCAAGGTATTAATTGGTAAGATAAAACTCTATAAGATTTTCCTAAATAAAATCCTAAATAAACCTAAACTTTTCTTTAAATCTTATTTTCTATTTTTTTCAGCATTCTTATCGATAATAGAAACGCCTGCATCGGCAAATGCGTGGCTTAATGATCCCGAAGTTTCACCTGCGCTTAGCCAGATATCCAAAACATATCAAGCTGAGAAACATTTTATCCACATGAATCGTTTTATCTAGCATTCCCGCGAGGTCTATTCGAGCCTTTATGGAACATCGATATTTTTATATAAATTTACAAATAACTTTCGCAAAGAAAAATTTCAGATATTGATAAATCACACAATGACTAGTAATTATTTGCTTGTAATATACAAACATTGACATTCCTATGTGCATCTTCTAGTATATTGTAATAATACCACAAATATTGACATATTTGATCACGCGCAACAGTCTCTATGTGAAATTGCTTGCGATATTGAAAATTGTTTTTAATATTGAACGTGCTACTTGTTGATAATTGTTAGAAAGAATGCGAACAAAAGAAAAAAAGGATATGTGTTTGACGTGAAGAAAGCAATTATTCTTTTGACGTGCGATATAAACTCTCTTAATCAATCAAATTCCAGCATCAAATATTGCTTTTCTCTAAAAATAAAAAGCTAACTAAATATGTGCTATAAAATATAAAATATGAAACGCGATTGTTATGGCTCTAAATTATTGCCTTTGTTGAAATAAATATATTGCTTGAAGTAATGGAAAATTCTGATTATTTTTTAACAAATCAAAATATCGCTTATTAGGATTTCAAAAAAACAAACCATTATTGAATATGAAATCTCTTATTTTATACGATGAAAATAATACTTTGTTGAATTGTTAGCATTAATTCGAGTTAAACATATGTTTGATTTATCATTGAGCGTACCACTGTCATTGGGTAGGCATATTAATTCCAATAAATTTTGGCAGATGTCGCGTCCATACCACGAGCACATTTTAGAAGAAAAATCAATAGAACATAAGAAAGTTTTAATAAAAGGATAAATAGTTAATAAATAAATATTAAGGGAATCGTGTAAAGTAACTTGGAAGCTAAGCTAAAAATATTTAATAACCTGTTATTACAGCTAAAAGAAACAAGAAATTATATTTCATATTTTGTTATGTGTTATAATTTGGATTATCAATAATGGTTTATTATTTCACAAGCGAAGGTGACTTTTATTTCTTAATGGATAGAAAATTCTTTGTAAATTATAAATTTTATAAATATAAATCATAAGTCTTTTAAAATTATTAGTTATATTTTTTTACTATTTACTATTTTATTATTGAAAGGTTAGAAAGATGTTAAGACCTTATTTATTTCGAATTGCAGTGGTGCAACCATCCATCACATTGTTTATGGGAATTGACAAATACGAGAGTAAGTCGGGAACAATGAACACCTATAATTAGTAATAATATTTTTAGATGAATTAATTGTATTTTTTTCTACAGATGAGGATCTTATTAAGTGGGGTTGGCCAGAAGATGTATGGTTTCATGTAGACAAGTATTCGTCAGCCCATGTATATCTCCGACTTCGACATGTGAGTTTAATTATTAATCAAATATTCGTATCCATAGTTGATGCAGAAAATGATATAAGATATATCAATCTTCTTTCTTCAAAATAACAGGGTCAAACGATAGATGATATTCCTAGTACTGTATTAGAAGATGCTGCACAATTAGTAAAAGCAAACAGTATCGAAGGAAATAAGATGAATGATATTGATGTGGTTTACACAATGTGGTCAAATCTGAAGAAGACGCAAGGCATGGAGGTTGGTCAAGTTGGCTTTCACAAGGACAAAGATGTTCGTAAGATTCATGTTGCTAAGCGGATAAATACTGTTGTGAATCGTCTTAACAAAACGAAACATTCGGAGCAAGCAAACTTTAGAGCTGAGAGAGAAGAGAGAGATAGGAAGGAACGAGAAGACAAGAAAAAACTCTTGAGGGAACAAAAAGAAAGAGAAAAAGCAGAAGAAAAACGGCGTCAAGAAGAAGCAGAGATGAGGTAAGTCAAATTAATTATTAAAGTTTAATATTATAATCACACAAATATGAACTGTTTTTTAATTATATTAATCATATTTTAGGAGTTATAATTCCTTATTTAATACATCTAATATGACTTCAAATATGGATAAGAGTGGATATGATTCCGATGATTTTATGTGATGAAACTAAAATAAAATATATAAAAATATATCTTTTTTAAGAATAATTATTGAACTGATTTAGCAATTATTTTTTTAACAAATTTTCTTTTACGAATGTTAAATTTTTATAAGTATAGATATATGAATCAGTATGCTACATAAATATATATTGTTATCATAATAGAAAAAAAATTGATAATAGAATTATAAATTTCAATAGAAATATTGGTTGTTTCACGCTCATTATTGATATCAGATTTATGGATATCCGGTATATACATATACAAAGTGAATGTCGATATATTGTATTATATTTTAGTAAAGTAAGAAAAATAATTTATTATACAAATTTATATTTAATACAATTTATCTAAAATTAATCTAAAAGAATACATAATTCTCAATACAAATCTTACGATTTTATAACAAAGTGACATTGACAGCCTGTAATGCATTAATTATCCATGTCGGATAATCCTTATCCGGATAAACTGTCAACATATAATCCTGTATAAACTTAGGGAACCTTTGCTCACTTATACTGTTTCGAATGTCTCGCATCAATTTCATTTGAAATGCAATGTTATGCACGGTCAACAAATGACACGATACTGTCTCTACAGTAGCGATTTGATGGAGATAAGCGCGCGTATGAGTTTTGCAAGTGTTACATTCGCATGATTCGTCTATTGGTCTAGCGTCCTTCTTGTATTGCGCCTGCTTCAGATTGAGCTGTCCTGTTCTTACCAATGCGCAACCGAATCTCTGCAAATTCAAAACTTAAATACCTCGAGCTTTCATATATTATGTAATAAAAGTTTTGTAACGCGTTTTGTAATTCATACAGAATACTTACGGCTGTCCTCGTAGGAAATACGCAATCGTACATGTCGATTCCTAGTGCGCTACACACGACTAGATCTACCGCAAATCCGACACCCATCAAGTATCGCGGTTTATTTTTCGGAAGGATGTTTGTCGATAAATGGACCATTCTCCAAAAGTCGTCTTTACTCTCACCGCCACTAAAAGCGGTGAGCTTATGAGAGTTAAGTTAAAATGATATTTATCATAGAATTTATTTATAAAGATATTTATGTAAATATTATTTAAGTCTTTATCCTAATTTAGTTCATTAATAGTAGCGAATGATCTCATCATCTACCTCAAACCTCCTACAGCGTATCCGTTCACTTCTCGTTCGGTTAATTGGCGTGCGCACTCTGATCGTAATTCGGCATCGAGACCACCTTGTACAATCGGAAATATACTTTGTTCGTTTGGTCGTTCGTGTGCCAATAAACAACGATCCAACCAGCGTATCGTCCTGAAATGATTTATCGTATCAGATATAATAAATGATTACATAAAAAATGATATTGAAAAAATGATTAATATCAAATTATTTAACAAATAATTGTACCTATGCATTGCTTGTTCCACTCTTGGTCCCTTCAAGGTAGTTTTGACCACATCGTCAAGTTGCATGATTATATCGGCACCGATTGCATTTTGAATTTGAATTGAATGTTCCGGTGTCAGCATACACTCAGATTCTGTGAAATGTTATAAAAAAAATGATACAAAATAATATAATAAAACATATTGAAAGTGTGTTTGATTATATTATTGAAGTATTTGAATATATATGGTTGCGTACAATACCATTATATGGCGATTTGAATTTAACACCTTCTTCCATTATTTCAGCCAAGTGTAACAGAGAAACCATTTGGAAACCACCCGAATCTGTTAACAATGCCCTTTTCCAATTCATGAACTTGTGTAATCCACCAGCTTTACGCAAAATATCTGCACCCTAATCACATAATATATTATAATAAAATTGTTTGCACAATTGTTTGCATATAAATTTCAAAATTTTACATAGTGAATCAATTTCGAATCAAATTTGAAATTTGATTTTGAAATTTCACATCTGAATCAAATTTTCTATTGTATTCAAAATAATTCCAAATAATTCCAAATAATTAATAAATATATAATGTAAAAGAATTTTAATTAAATTTAAAAGTTTTTGAATTTCGTAAATTCATAGTTTTAATATTAAATAAAAATTTGTATTAATTTCTCTTAGTGACAATGCATAATATCTATTTTTACAGGTCTAGTTCCCAAATGATAGGTATTGCCAAGAATGATTTGACAATCTAACTGTTCTAGTTGTTGTGGCAGCAATCCCTTTAACGTTCCCTGAAAAAAATGAAGAATTTGTCTTCTACATTTCAACAAATCATCTTATGTATTTTAAACTAGCGCAAAAGGAAGAGTTTAATAAACCTGAGTTCCAACCGGCATGAATACCGGCGTATCTACATGATGATGAACAAGTGTCATCCTGCCAGTTCTGGCTTTAGTAGTTTGACATTCAGCATATACTTTGAATTTCAGCGGCTTTTCCTCTTTCGCCATTTCCGCTGATAGTTTACCAAGTCCTATATTCGACGTTGCACAAAATGACTTGTATAAAAATCTATACATAAAGGCTAAATATATCTATTTTCTGTTACTTATAAAGAATAAAAGGTTATGATATAGTTATAACTGCTCCACGTGTATATTCTAGTTGCACTTATTTTGCTGCACTTTGTGCACGATTTCCATGTATACAACTTATGTCGTAACTTACGACATAAGTTACGAGTGCACGGCGAAGAATGAAGTTGTGACGCGATTGAGCCGCGTATTGACAACGTGAGCGTGACCGGAACATAACCTTAAAGCAACGCGGTTGCGTTCGAGCGCGGTAATTGTGCTTACAGATGTTTCCATTATGATCGTTCCGCGCTAGATGCACAGCATCGATGCACAATGTAACGTATCGTATGTTCGCGGAGAGGTTCGATGCACTGGCGATAATAGCGGTCAATCGGCGAACATGAAAACCGAAGTATCCTGGAAACGGCGCTTCCTGCGGAAACGGTTCAAATATATGTTGCTGTGCGTGTTCGTAGTTGCCGTGATATTCGTGATACATCAGTTATTCTACTTCAGGGAACTAAACCGGGCCACCATGGGCAAACTGATTTCCGGTTCACTGCGCGACGCGCACCGCGTCATCGTCGGCAAGCGGACGTCCAAGTGGGACGAGCCGCAACATTCCAAGCTCGTGCGCGACAAGAATGGTCGTACGGTGTCCCTGCGTGGCACGCGGGACCAGGACATCAGTAAATATCTTCCTGATGCAAACGGGCGATTCGTGTGCTTTGTTTCTAAGAAGGAGATCGATTTCTTAAAGATCAACGATGATTATTGCGATTGTACGGTAGACGGTAGCGACGAGCCAGGCACCAATGCCTGTAATAACGGTTTCTTCAGCTGTGAGACGAGCTCGAGAAAGTCAGCAGGTATTACGATTTGTTACTGTTTTTACATCTTACTGTGATTAAAATTATACCAAGCTGGAAGATTTCTATGGAACGAAATGAATTGCAGCAAAGATACCATCATACAAAGTCAATGACGGAGTCTGCGATTGTTGTGATGGCTCGGACGAATGGGCTGAAGCTGTGCTGTTACGTGAACCTAATGGTAATTTTTAGGATTTTAATAGTCTGTTTGTTCAATCATATAAACGTGTTGAGTTATTTCAGCATCATATTATAATATGTTTATTAACTTATATGTTTTCTTACAGAAGCGGGAGGTGTGATATTTCATGCTGTTAAATGCCCAAACAGATGTTAATAGGAGGAGAATCAACAGTAATTTAAGTCACATGAAAGTGTTGTTATTTTTTTGTGTGATGCATTACACGGACTACTATGTTGTGATAAAAGACTAGTGCATTGTGCAAAAACCAAGTGCAAAGTTTGATAGGTAAATGTTTGGGAGATCTTTAATGTATCAGACTTTTATGAAAGGATGTTTATTTAACATCGTTTTATACATGAAACAATTTAAAAATTATCGGTCAGGATTATAAGAAAAAATAATAAATCCTTAAAATTAGACTCCAAGTTTAGAAAGTTATTTCTTTTTATTTCAATTTTTTATTTAAATAACATTCATGCTAAATAACATTTAGCAATATTTATCTATTTAATTTCTCAATTTAACTATATAACTTTAACTATAACTAATTTATCAATTTAAAGAGATGACATTTCTTTATCCGATACGTGTGAGAACATTAAAATGCGCCGATAAACTTCGTGGCTTATCATCAAAATGAAAAACTCTTTGTACAGATGTACCCATGCTTTGTAAAGTTTCATTGAATTTGTTTTCTTCCTCGCGGATCCATGGCCGGAATTTGTCTCGGATTTGATACGGTGTTACATGTATGTGAGCGTTTATTTCTAAGAAAGAAGAAATATGATCATGTTATTTTGAAATAATTTTTAACTATTGAAAGATTTTAATCTAGATCATCTTACTTAATTTAGCAAAAGATTCAAGTATATCCTGGTCCGTGATCCACGTATCTTTGGAACCATTGTGTCCGCCGTCCAGCCACCACATATCCTTGATTAGTTTGATGAAGTTATTTATATCAGTATTATCGTTCAGACTTTGATCATAATAGTGAAATTCATATAGAAATTGATTCAAAACTGCGCATCCCTTACTAAAGCCGATCAGACTCAAATTTGTTGCTTCGATATCACAGTTGAAATCCTAAAGGATATCATTGTGTAATAAAATATATGCAATGTTGTTGCATATGAATCGTTTTATGTAAATTATGTAAAATATACTCTTTTATCATGTATTTATAATTGTAATACGAATTATAAATATGATTAAATGCAATCCAACAATACATTAAAATTAGAAGAAATAATATTACTAATTTGCATTCTACAAATTCTAATCTTTTTCTTTAATACATACCTTCAGTTCTAATTTTTTAACGCGTTTTAGACAACAAAGAAGGAGTGTTTTTAAATGTATTAAAGCCTTGTGCATCGGGCAAAAAATTGGTGTACCATAATTGTCGCTTGGTACAAAGTTATCAAAGCAACTAAATACCCCACTACTATTTATTGTCATTCTGAAACAAATACAAAATCATTATATACGTAATTTTACATCTCAAATTTCACTTAATCAAAAGCGATCAATGAAATCAAATTATGATTTCATTGATCGCCTTATATTAAATAATCATAGAAATATTGATAAAAATATACAATGCAATATTAAGATATATATCAAATTTTATATATAACATTGCAATAATAAGTATCTTACCTGGCCGGACGAATGAGGAATAGATGATGTCTAGGAAACTGTTCTGAGAGTATTGTTGCAGTGTTTTCCAAACTCCATCTTATATATATTTTACTCTCTTCATCTTTCATCATATTTTCTTGAGTATCCTATAAGAAGTTTCAGTATAATTTCGATCAGATACGAATTATACTATTATGCGGATATCAATTGGTTTTGTTCAAGTATATCAATGTTTCTTTAAAAATTATATTGTATATTGATATCTTATATAATTTATATTTCAATAAGTATTATGGAATATTCTTTCTTTTTTTACAGACTGAATTAACATAAAGAATAATATAAAAATGTCAAACATTTAAAAAGAGATATTAGGTATATTAAAATATATTATAAATGCAAATATCAGAAAAAATAATAAAGTGATATAATGATACAGCAATTTTTCTGTTTTATAAAACATGTATGTTGTCCTAAAACAATTTCTTTTGAAGGAGTCTCCTCGCAGCCAAGATTGGATAACTTTATAAGATATATATGAGAAAAAGGAGAAACTTTGAATTAAATTAAACATTTTCTTTTCGTAAATGATTAATCAATTCTAGGACATACCTGGATGTCACCACCAAAGAATACGAGAAGATTCTGCGTTGGCTGCAGTTTTGGTTCCATGTAGAGTATATCGTTGTTTCGTACGGATATTCCGAATATATCTTTCCATATAGAGATTTTCGATTCCATTGATTATTATCTGAAAAGGATTATAAAAGTGATATACATACAGCATTAAATATAGCATGAATCTAACATACTAAAAGAGATTCGTCTTCTTTGATAACGGAGCAATAAACGATCGCTCGTACGGACTGGGAAGAAACCGAAAATAAATAAATGATCGAAATAAACGAATTGGTCGCGATTGGTATAAATAATTCTTTCGTTGTTCGCTTCGTCGAACCTCACCGTTTTGAACTTTGATTACATTGACAAAATCTATAACTCTCGATTATTTTGATTGAGAATCGTTTGACTCATTTGCTCAGTTTATTTATTCCTTGTCGCACAAATCATTATTTCATTTCAAGTTTATATTTTTCTAAGTTTATATTTATGTCAAACTGGCAATTTGACAGTTATAATCTATAAGCGGGCTACGTTTATGGCACATCTTCATATGGTAACTTAATAATGTTACCGACTATACATAAGTAAGATTTGTTAATTTAATTGAAAATACAACGTCAAAATGACGCAGGAGTTCCGAAGAACAGCGTTATCCCGCCAACCGGCGTATCTCGATCGTCCATGACAAGATGATGCAATATAGCGTCCGTTTAAATGCCCTCAGATGTAATTTTGATACTTCTAGGAAAACCGGCGTGGCGGTATGTCGTGGTAACGTTTGAGGATTTAACCTAGAGATATATTAAAGACTGTACACGAGAGCTCGCGAATTTGATATACTGAATCTATTCTATGAGTGCATAGAATAGATGCATATTTATAAACCCCGTCTGTTTCGTAAATGTTGATAACAATGAACTTGCGGTCAGCGAGTACGCAGTTCCAGTTATCGCGCTGTTTAATAAACATGTTAATGAAATATAAAGTTGGTCATATCGCGTTCTGCGGTCATATCACCGTGACATTCATAAGTGACGCTCCAAATCTCGTCGACAAGAGCTAGCGGTGCTTATATAAGATTCTTACGAAGAGAAGAAAACGATAGAGCCTTCAGAGGATTCTCCCTCTCTTTATTTTGATAATTGTGCTTCACGCCAATAGAATTCTACTTTTGGTAGAGGAGGATCTTATGTAAACTAGTATTGCGTAAACTTGCGTTTTTCGATTTCTGCATTTTGAATCTTGAATTATTGACGCATTTCCAGTAGCGAGACGTGCGGCGTCGGATCATACAATGCAGCAGGAAGATACAGTCGATAGGACAATATGGAATCCATGCGATGTATTTTATCAAAATCCACGTTGCGAGTATGGACTGATCGTATTGAATTGTCCCATCTACTGGGACCACGACTGGATACTCCGGGTCTGGCGACAAGGTATAGATAATAAATTGAAACTGCGCATATAAAATAGTATAATAAGGGAGAATATAAAAATATCAGATGCAACAGAGAAAGAAGAATATAGTAACAGAAATGAACAAAATACATAGCATATTATTGCAATAATCTTGTCGATGATTCATGCGATATATAATTTATACGTAAAACATTTATTATCTATGACTATTCATCTGTATATTTAGCTCGAGTCACTGTTACTGTGGATGGTGGTACACACAGATGGTTAAAATATCTGGAGAAGCGAGAGATAAACCCATTGAACAGCGAGAACAAGCAATATATGCCTGATCTCATTACGGGAGACATGGATAGTTGTTCGTCAGAAATGATCGATAGATTCAGAACCGTAGGATGTACCATCATTGAAACAGCCGATCAGTCGTATACGGATTACACCAAGGCCCTGCAACAAGTTGCGCAGTATATCAAGAATGCCGGCAATATAAACGTAATTTATCTATGTTGACCCGATTAAGATGACAATATTATAATGACAATATGTACATGACAATATTATATATGACGATATTCTTGACAGTTGGGTGAAATATACGTACTTGCAGAAACGTCGGGCAGATTTGATCATATCATCGGCAACATCAACACGTTGTACAAAAGTGACAAATTTATAGGAAACGTGAAGGTGACGTATTACATCCTGCATCTCTTTTATGTGTTTATCCGTTCTTGTTTATTTTGTTCATCTGATGTCCGATGAGAAATTATTGAAGATTCGAATTACTCTACTTAAATCCATGAAATGTTTTTATATTTCATGCATGCTCATCAAAAATATCTTCCTTACAGATAATACAAATTGCGAGCAACTCTCTGACATGGATGTTGAGGCCTGGTTTGCATGATATTCACGTACCTAAAATTTTGGTATATCAGCAATCGTGGTGTGGTCTGTTACCATTTGGATGTCCGGTTAATTGTATAACGACGACCGGTTTGAAATGGAATTTATGTACGTTTTGACTCTCGCATTGCATCTTGAAGCAGATCATTTTCATATTACATGAAGCTGCAAGATAAATTATACTGATTTTATTCATATTTTTGTACTTCAGACAATTCAACTATGCAGTTTGGCGGTTTAGTGAGCACCTCGAACACATACAACAGTTCCAAAGTTACCGTGAACACGGACACACCGGTAATTTGGACTATGGGTATCGAGCCCTTTCAAGACTTGCCAAATGAAATGTCTGCATTCACAAGTTGTGAATACTAATGGATGAATAGATGAAAATAGTGAGTTCATAATGGGTTATGAGTGCTCAATGTGAATCTAATATATTTAATGATATTTTTTATTTAAATAGAAATAATATTGGATGAAACAGGATTAGGACAACAGGATTAGGATTGAAACAGGACAAATCATAAAAATTTTAAATTTTGGACAAACATTTTAAACTTCTTAAATTTTAGTTCTTCAAATCTTAAAAGAATTCTAAAGTCGTTCGTTTTATCAGATATATATATTTCTTATTTATACTAATTTTTTTATTGGTTGCATAGAATTATAAATCCTAGTTTCTCTCTTATAACTCCGTGCTCTATGGGATAGTAGATTCGTTTTAGAATTCAAATATTATAGAGCTCAAAAATCAATAAATTGATTATAACAATAATGCAGATTCATCAATTTGGTTCCATTTAAGTCGTGACGTTGGAATTATGACTAGCGTTAGAATCCCTTTCATTCATATTCATTCATATAATCATTTGCAATTATTATTAGACTTCTTATGATCACGTTATTGTATCTTATTGCGCTATCGCAATTATGAATATAATTTATGCGAGTTCGGATTCCTACAAAATTTTTTATTTTATGTAAAGAGCTTATCATTAAAAAAAAAAAAATATATATATATATATATATGTATTTCTTTTATTTTTTAATAAAATGTTATCTAATTGATTAGTATCATGGTTCCCTTGTTATTAAGTTTTATGTACATTCCTGTGTTAATTAAAGGAAATAAAAGATGTAATTTATAATGTTAAGTTTCCTTGCGATTATCGAAATTGTGATGCGCGAAATCGCTTGTAAATAGATACCTCAATAATCGATATACCAATCGTATATAATAGTCGATGACATATTATTTCTGGATTTAATTAGAAGGCAATAGAACTTAAGGCAATTGAATTGTAAGAAGTTTCTGTCCTCATTTATATTATTTATATTTATATTATTATACATTTACACATATTATACGTTCATTATTTGTGTATTATTTGTGTTACACTATATCCTCGTTCACTTTGCGATATTTATCTCGTGAGACATAATGACTCAGACGAGACAAAAGTTTGCGAGACGCCACAGAGATGTTTTATCTGTGAAAAAGATCATTTTTCAAGTTTTCCTCAAGCTTTCGCATGAATGAATTACTCCTTACATCGACGATATCACCATCATGTAAAACGCGTGACATAAGATGCCACATGGCTTTTACATGGCTGATTTACGTGTACTGCAAGAATGCATAATGCATGAATTTTTATTATCATTGTTAAATTGTTTTCCAAATGTTTCTCTGAATAATCCGAACAACAATATGCGAGAAATACATGTGCGCGTTTACTTGGCAGCTTGGCAAGATAGCCGAATCGAAATAGTATCTCACGCACCTGCCGCGTTATAATCATTCGCGTGCTTCGCAACTATCGCGCGCATTTCTCATGATAATAATAATGATAACAACGATAATAATAACAATAATAATAGCAGTAGCAATAATAATAATCAGCATCATCGTCAGCAGCAGCATACAGCTCTGTACTGGCTGCTGCCACTGGCAGCAATCCGAACACTGACAAATGATCAGCTGTTGCGAGTGTTTACATGATACTCGTCATCAAGTATCGGACCGGTGGATGGTGTCCCGGCCACCGCGTGGTGGGATCGTGGCCACCGTCCAGTCCTTTTCGACCCGTCGTGTCGCGCGGTTCTCCACGTGTGAGTGCTTGTTCTTATCGTGCTTATCAGCGGGCGCGATACGCCGCCGCTCGTTTCCGTGCAGGTCGCGAGTCGGCAAATGCCGTCGTGGTCATCGTCATTGTGGTCATCGTTGTCAGCGTCCGCACCTTCCCGCCCTTTCCAGAAACGGGTAAGCGGTTGCGATTGATACGCGCGTGACGTGTCGGCACGTGCGACGCGACATGTAATAATTCTCTGTTCGAGAATATCCGAAACGGATGCGTGATGAATGAACGGAATGTGTGTGTTGGTTGGGTGAAGAATTGAAATTATCGATACTACGGCTAGAGATCTGCGTCTTTCCGGAAGAGAATTGTTCGGCGAGAGAAAGGAAAAAAAGAATGCAGAAGAGAAAAGTAGATCGGATCGAGAAGATAGATTATTCTGGAAAACACGTATATTGTTATCCGCGAGACATCCAGGAGACATCTTTTTTTCGAATCCTCGAGAATTGTTATCGCTCGTCTAAGTATCACTGAGAATCATAATCTCCAGACGATTCCCTAAAGATCCGCGCAATTTTTTTCCCTTGCGAATCCCACGCGAATATCGCTAGATCAGGAAGACTCGAATCTTCGAGACTCAAAAAGAATTTCAAGCTTCACAGGTCAGTTACCATACATTGTCATTCCAGCCCCAATTCTTAGTCATGCTTCCCGGAAAACGCACAAATGCATCTTTCGGCCATCTGGACTTCGCTAGACACGCTTTGGCGAACAAATAGTCGAGCTTGGCTCCGGTTGCCGTGCCTCGAGCTACGAAAATGGTGTCAGACACCGAGTGTAAATAACCTTATGAATGTAAGAATAGACGTACGAGACGAATTGGGTTTATGTATCTCCTGCTTCGTTCTGGGGAAAGCTTGTGACGACCAGTCGACAAAGACCCCGATTAAATCAGTAGCGAGTTTGCGCTTGCTGTGCTCGCCGCGACATGACAGAGACATTCGAACAGAAATGCCAAGTTTTTTCCTTAACGAAATCCTTTAATTAATCGGTACACTTGCAGGCTAAAATAGCAGCAGAGACTTTAAATCGGAATCTCATACCGATCTGAATACCACTAAAAATTCTTTTCCGAGCCTTCAAAGAGCCTTGAAATCCAAATATCGAGTACTTCGCGATTCATTCTCTCGTTTGAGCTCTGATCTGAATGAGACAAGGCAAGGCTCGTGTAATTTATTGGTAAGCTCGTGATAGATAAACACTTTGGCTTATGGTAGATGAATACTTTAATCCTCAATAAATTATATCATGTTTATGTACATTCACGCATCGAACGCACGTGGACAGTCGCGCGCGCAGAAAGCGCGGCAACTGGCGCAAGGTCCGTCCCCGCGTAAAGTCCGCCTATCAAATTGGATTTGGACACGAATTGAACTCAACGAGCGTTATAACGTCCGCGATTCACTGACTTACTGGCCATAAGTTCGTTTATAGTTTTGCCTGCATGCTGTAAATCCGAGTCTGCGTTAAATGCCAGTCCGGCTAAATCCCGCGCACAACACGGGAAGTCTTAGTTCGTCTACGGCGGATCTATCGGGATCTTATTTTCGCCTATGGTTAATCTTCATGCTTGTCTCTGCTCTCTGATCTCGCACGTGCCAAGCTAAATAATTGGCTAGACGCGTCTCGGTGAACGATTAGTCGTAATCCGTCTAATTACGGAGCCTCCAAGCACGAACGCGCGTGCCTGGCATCAAAGATCTTCCAGCATCGATGGTTTCTACAATTGTAGGAGTATCGAAGAAGCAACGTCAAATTTCTAGAAATCAGGAATATTCAGGAATAATGAGGAATATTCAGAGTATTTACAACTCCTTGAATCTTCCTCCTTATCCGTGTCTGAAAAAGATCGAAGACACGTCGCGTGAAGACGTATGTTTTCGTATCGTTTCAAGCACGAAGATCAAAGCGTGTTCAGCGGGATGTCGTGGCAAGTTATGCAATAATGCAGCATTTCTACTTCAATTTCGGAGAGTAGCCACGTTCGTGGAAAACACTCCTATATTTGACTTCCATGTTTGACTTCGCCATGGGAGAAGGAGAGCATACCCACCGCATTGACGATCATTTACCGAGCATATCGGTAAAAATTGCAACTATCTTGTAAAACAAATAAAACGCCGCGAGTGCGCAAAGTTGCACAAGGGAGAGATCGGTTTACGGTTTTAACGGTTTACGGTTCCACAATGGACTCGTTCTTGCTAGTTGTTAGAATATCACGATAATACAAATATAGAGGTTTACATGACACGCGATATATCTGGAAGCGTAGTGGATATCACGAATGGATATACTTGTCCGGTATATCTCTACGCGGAATTACTTTTGCAACGACAGTCATTGAAAAAGTCTTTCATCTTTGCTCGATTGCCATGACCAAGCTGTCATTTTATGCACTTTATACATTCAGATATAAATAAAACGCTCGCGGTATCGATTCTTGCAGAACGAAGGGAACGGACCAGAAGGGTGATACGCAGAAACTATAATCAATATTGATTGGGGGGAGTCAATCGTTCGGACATATGTCATGCTTATCAGTTAATGAGCATGAGCATCCAATAATAGAAATTACAATTCGGAAATGCGCGAAGACGAACAATGACTCGGCGGGAGTTGTTGATTTTGTATAATTTTCCCCCGAGAAAAACATTGGAGAAACATTGTCACTCGTCATTCGCCAATTCCCGAGTACCCTTCAAGTACCTCTGCGCTCCAAATTCTGAATTACGATTCCAGTCAGAAATCGAGGCGGGAAGTTACGCGAGAGACAAGATTTTCTCATTTTTCTGCCAGGATTAGTAAAATAATTTAAATAAAGTAGCGGGCGATTATCTCATCATATCTTTTGAGACGGAACAAGATATCATCTCGAGATGTCATTTCGCTTAAAGCAAATGAGATAGTAAAATGAAAGTAATAAGAATTGATGGGCTAAGTGTCGCACAAATTGATCAAAGAGCTCGTGGATTAAAGGCGACTTTCTGGCATCTGTCTGGGACATCCTGCATCATAGACCTTTGCATGACTGCGAAGTGAGGTAATCGCACGATCTATAGACCGTTTCACTGTCTATACGCGGTATACATGACTCTCTCGGTTGAGTAAAAGTAAAAGTTCGATGGCCCCGTCCTGTATGGGATGTATCTGACTGCTCGATCTAGCTTTAGTCTCATCTTTATTCTTTTCCGCATATGAATGTCTCTGTTTGGCATTCTCCTGAGCTTGAACTTGATCTTTGTGGGAAAACTCCCACGAGAATCCAAACTCTTTGACTTGCTTCTTATTTTCTACGTTTTTATCGTTTACCGCTTGCTGCGGCCAGTCATTGTTCGATTAATTAATCTCTGCGGATGACTCATCGCGGCGAGAAAATCTAGTGATTTCTCGATGTTCTTATATACGAAACTTCGATTATTATTTAATCGTTGATTAAATAATCAGCTGGTTAATCATTTTCGCAAAATCGTCACGATTTTATGTAGATGTACGACACTAATGCAACCAAACGGCAATCCATGAGCCTTCGTTTCTGCTTTGTCGCTCCTCCATGCTTTTTTATCTTCGTTATCACCTGGCTTCATTTATGAAACTTTATTTATTATGAGATAACTTCTCGAAGGTTGCAAGCCTGGCTGCTTTATCTCAAAGGTATTCCAACCAAGTTGGATGATAGTTTGATGATTTTTATATGCGTTGCAAATGAGCGCGATTATGCGCGTGATGGAGGCGAGGTTTATTTAGAATGCGAATTGTTTGACTTACTCTATCATGGAACGCTCTATCGTTGATCTACACGGGAGCACTCCGTGCTGTCCGCGCTTAGATCTTAAAACGGATCGCTTATAATCAATCCGACTTGTTAATAGTATCAAAATAGAAATAGAGCTCTCGAATTAATTCGAATGAACGCCCATACTTCCCCGTTTCAACGTGGCATCACTAGCACGTCGAGCTGGAAGTATGTTCATTTCATGGAAAAACAGAAAATCTCCACAGCAAAAACCATCTTTGCTGCATTTATTAAAGATCATTCTCACTTATTATTTCTCGCGCGACTCAAGTGAGCCGGAAAATCTGTAGATCATCATTGTATCTTCGATTTACAGCGTATCAACGTTCCATTCTGGATGACTTTTAGACCATTTAACTTTATCGGTTGAAGACATGACTCATTTTGCAGCTCTATCTTAGTCAACCGGAAGGTAGAAGAAGAAAAATAACGGTGACAGATAATTTGGATCGTTACGACATGTTATTTTATTACCGCTAAAATGATCATGCGTTTGCATTAACAATATAAACGTATGATCATTTTAAAAATAATAAAAAATAAAAAAAATACGGTAAAAATAATAAAATAACATGTTATCACGCCGTGTTATCATTGATAAACAGAAAAAATATCCAAGAGTCGGAGTCCAGATTTCGCAAGCGATTCGATCATTTCGTATGCCGAGGGAAGACATCGCAGCTTCCTTCGTTGCGATTTCGTCAGACGGTTCGCATCATTAGGGTCACTCGATGGCCGATTGACGTCCAAGGTTCCTCTTGCTGCTTAGGCATTTTAGACGTGTACCCTCGCGCAGATCTCTCTCGCCGATCACTCGCTTACTCAATTTGGTACGCGATTCCGATTGATATGCGAGGAGCGATGTGCCTGGCGCGAATAGACGCCATCATCCGGAGGTAACTAAGCAGCTAGCCTTCTGAACAGACGCGAGTGATCTGACAATAGGATCTGACAAACGTCGCCGACGAGGTCCAGCTGCGAACTCTGAGAAAACGGCAATTTATTATCTTGATTTTGCGACTGGTTTCGCTTCTTCCCGATGAAGGTTCATTTATATCGGAAAGCCTGTGGCTTTATCTTGATGAAGTTTTCTTCGAAGAATAAGCTGAAACGCACATTTTAACGCAGCGCTTTGACGTGGCATTCGGTTTTAATGTTAAATTTAATTCTGTAAGACTGTAATAATATTTGTTTCTTTGTTAATACGACAAGTTTCTCTCAAATGCTCCGTCAAGTTTTATTATTTATATTTCGGTTTTATGATATATATTTATAAAGAAAACGCTATCCGCGATTATTCTATGCCATGCTGCATATATGTACAAATGCGAGCCAAATGAAAAACCGCGGCGCTGACCGAGTTTGGCAGACGGCATTAAATATTTGAGTACTATTCCAACGGTTACAGTAATATTGCCCAATTTGTTACGCAATACATATAGATAGTACTGTTGCGTAGTGCCAATACAAATTTGTTGAAATCATTTAAAATAACCGGTGCGTGCAACTAAATAGTTTAACGAGCATCGAGCCGAGCAAGTTTCGCTGGAATGAAATCAACATAAGATATCTCCATCCAATTCTCATTATACTTTCTATTAAATATGTTTTTTTAATTAAAAAACGTTCTCGTTTAAGAATGGAGAAATGAAGGAAGAGAGAGAGAGAAAACGGGGGGAAGAGAGAGGACAATATTAGATGTAAAAAAAAAGCGTGCCATTGTAGAAAGAACAGAGTTGGATCTAATTTATGGCAAAAGTGCATTACCAAAGTATTAAAAACCTTTCCGAGAAACGAGCAATTTACGATATAAATCATGATACCATCATCAGTGTATTATTATTAATTGGTAGCACGCATGTAGCGTACAAAATCAATGAAGCAAAAAGAATGAATCAAGAATCCACTCTCTCTCTCCTTGCATCATTTTCCCACTTTTCTTAATCTTTTTGCCTAATTAAATAAACTTTTTCTCACAAGGCCTCTTGTGAAGTAAAGAGGCCTGTCAAAAATTGCATCTCGCGTCCGTTCAAAGACACGGATGCGGGTTAAAAGTTTTATTTGTCATAAGGTTTCAGCAACAGTACTCTCACTAAACGATCATTGAATACTTTGCTCCCCGGAGACAAGGATGGAAAGAGAGCACCTCTGCTGTCACTTTATATATTTTCGCATTGACATGCCGTTTGCGAGAAAGCATTGCCATCTCTTGGCAATACTAGATAACTAAATCATATAGGGGTTTCAGCCAGCGTGGTCACGAGTGCTCTCATGCGTAATTGCTTTTATGTAATTGATTATTAAAATGATTAAAATCATTGAGTATGAAATTATTCGAACGATTCGCATATTCGTGCACATTCGCAAACTTTTTAATGTGAAATAAGGTAGTCCTAAGGTAGTGACAAATAAAGTTTGCAGTTTGCAAGTTTATTTCCATTCAGAAACTTTTCGTGCGGAAGAGTTCAGAGCAAGAGTCGCTTTTTAACGTTACTTCGATTCAGAACTAATACCGATCTCATAGGAAATAAAAATAATCGACGAAATGTCTCGCTGTATCGCGATTATGCTAATTTGTATCGAGATTTATTATCGAGCGGTCGGAAAGCTTGTTCGCATGAAAGCGAAGCACGCGGCAGGAATGCATTTTGTTGCGTTCATTTTCATATTACGCTCACACGATCGACCATTATAATATCGCACGATATTAAAGTTTTATCTGAGCGTTTAGTCGACGGAAGTCGTAAAATTACGCTTCATACCATGGTCGATGGAATGCCTGATTTTACATGCAAACGACGGGCGTTCGGTCGGCTAGCATTACGCATCGCGCTGATAATTTATTATTTATATTTTACGCGAAGGTGCTTCTGTTTACGAGCGGCTATATTTAAAACGGCGGCATTATCGGGACGTCAGTAATTTGAGTCCTAGCTAATCTACGCAGGAGACAAAAGGAACTCCGAACAAATTCGCCGATTAAATAATTTAATATTTCATGAACGCTTGTCTCGCGACAGCGCAAACAGCCGTGTAATCGGCCACGTCACGTGACTTTAATCCATGCGCATGAGCGTGACGTCATGCTGGAGGAGCGCGTAATGTAATAACGCTTGCTTTAACCTCGTCGTTTCGCATAACGAAAGATGTTACTGGAGATACACAATTTGCGTAATAGTTGAGTCTAACATCGGAGGCCGCTGCGACAACCTAGAAACAGAAGGCTGAATTCTAGCCTTACCGAATAAGAAAGTAATCGGCGATTTCGATCGGAATCGATCGAGTGATTCGAATTCTCGATAGATGTAAACTTCACTTTGCACGAAGAGCGATCGAATAATCGCAGATGTCTCTCGTGCAAAGCGATATTTTTGTTATTATTATCATTAAGATCATCGTTAACTTCGTCGCGCGCGCGTAAGGATTGATGTTCGATTAATTTCAGATAGATTCTTCCCACGACGGAATCTCGATTCGATATTCGCGAGGACGAGAACGTTGCATAATCGCGCGTCTGTCGGCGAACCAAACGCGAATCGCGTCGAAGCGATTCCGATAGGTTCTTTTTTTTTCTTCTTCTTCTTCTTAAAATGCGTAAAGTGATGCAACCGCGGTCGATTGCGAATGACTTTTTCGAGTAGCGATTTCTCCTCGAATCGCAGCTGGCTCGATGATTTTCCGAGGCATGCCTGCCGAGGATGCACGTTACGTTATAACGCACGTTAGGCTGCACTAACGATGCGCTATAACACACGTCTGCATAATTATATAAATTATGCAGCCAGGCGCGTGCAGCGGGGCGACAGACGTTAAGTAATCGGAAGATAACGAATATTCATACGGGACGTGCTACGTAAAGACAAGTGGCGGCGATTTATCATCGTTGCCCTTATCTGAATGCACTCTCTCTCGAGAAATCTCGGGCGTGACACTGTTGCAAAGACACAGAGGAGACGAGGAGGTCGAACGGTAACTTTTCTCGTCATTTTTAAGCCGGAGCATCCCTCGGCAAAGTATGAATCGGCTTTGGCGATAAACGGCACTCAAAGTGTCGGCTTTGGCAATAAACGAAAGCGTCGACGCTTCCGATGCGTTGAACGCCTCGTTGAAAGATCGATCCCTTGTTGAATCGCGAGGATCGATCATCCGCAGCTCTCGATCTCGCGGGAGAACGCGGAGCGCGAGAATTCAACGTTTCGCGGATAACGCGCATCGACAACGAACGAAGCTATAAATATCATGTTGATCGCGTAATTAATCGCCGATTACAACTTGTCGTGTTGCGATTATCCGTATATCGATCTTGCCGGCTCATTCTTCCGCATATCTTTTATCTCCTGTCTAGATCGACGCTAGCGGAATTAAAAGCGTTAGCAGTGTAAATTTCTCAATTTATGCCACGCGGGTAAAGGCGCGTCGCTTCTGTCGAGCGAATTCTACAACCGAACGCGTTGTCGCAAATCATTTCCCTCGTGATTGATAAGATCAGCCACGATTAATAGAACGAGATTCGTCGTGATGCAGCGTACATGGCGAACTTATTTTTCGTCGAGACGGTCACGATATTACGTAATGGAATATTATGTAACAAAAAGTACCCCTCTTGTTTCCCGGCGCTTTCTTCTCTCCCTCTTTCTCTCTCTCTTTCTCTCTCTTTCTCTCTCTCTCTCTCTCTCTCTCTCTCTCTCTCTCTCTCTTTCTCTCTTTTTCTCTATTCATGAGGAACTAGCTGTGAGATCGGAATACCTTGACTTGACTTGGCTGGACCGATCTGCATCGCAGTGGCGGAAGTTGCAGCGATTATTTCCTGACATCGATCTTAATCGGACGCATGCGAGAAGCAGCGCATCAGCGGCGATCGCACAAAAGAGACAGCGGCTCCGTTAGAATTCGCGCTCTTATCTGCTTAACAGGAGATTGTCACGAGTTCTGATTCCCTCTCCTTACCTCAGTCTCCCCGTCCCTCCCTGTCGCCTTGCATCGCGGAGGTGGAGGTTTTATTCGTGCGTTCGGTCGGATCTAGTTAAATCAGTCAGCGAGTGTTGCACCTGCATGACGATTGGGGGGCTGCGGTCTCTTTGTGGGGCTACCTGATCCTGCACATCTTCGTCTGCGATCGTGCAAGGTGTATTGTCGATTTTCCGAACGAGGTTTGTGCACGCTTGCTTCTCCTCTTTTTCATCACGAGAAAGAAATCTGTCTTCTCTCTATCTCGTCCTGTCGCACCTGTCTGCCGAGATGATCGAGAGTCCTGATCGACTCTTGATTGAGCATTACTCGGAAACACGCATGTGCGTCTGTGTATGTGTGTGTATGTGTGTGCACGCGTTCTCTATCTCGAAGATACAACGAAATTACAAGGAGATTACAGAGGAACGCGCTTTATCTCCTCATCTCATCTCTTGCTTTCTTCTTTTATCATACATTTTAGCCTCGTGACGACTTTGATTTTCCTTTCTCTTTCTTTTTCATTCGATCGGAGCGTCGCAAGTGATGATCGTCACCGTAATTAAGGTGCCCAACAATCGCGTCTTCCTCTGTTTGCTTACGATGGCTTAATTATCGACGCTGCTGGGAAATCTTAATTCATTGCCCGTCAAAGGCGACTAATGAACCGAGCGCGTCTGTGTTTGAGGACGTTTCTTCGGGCATGCAAGGCAAGAAGCCAACGCTTTTGCTTGTTATCTCTGCTTGTTATTGCTGTACTCTCGATTGCTTTCGCGGTCAAATGTTCCTTGCTCCTTTTCGTTTCTATACCGCAAGAGTATCTTTCATGTTGGGCTCTCGCGTGCGATTCGGATTCGTTCAGAGATGGTTACCGGCACTCGAACGGAAGTATCTCTTCTCTAGAATTTCTGGGAGACATCTATTGGGCGTTACGTAACAGCACGGAATCGGCTCTGGGAACCACTCCTTGGCAGATTCCTGTCATTTTCTACAAACGTATCATGTCAGCATCGTGTATACTTTTCGGCGAGACCGACTGATCAGCGAACTATCACTGATCTGCTTCCTCAAACTGACGAGCGCCTGATCGTTTTGCGTTTCTCATCCGGGGATGAGAACTGCAAAGTATCCGAGGCTGCATCCCGAATCGGAACAACCGAACTCCGAGCGGAAGTTTGCAAGAATCACTTGCATCGCCTTGCCGAAGATCATCGCATCCGAACAGCGCGTCTGTTAGATCTCGATTCAGATTCGATTCGCGTCGAAGCGAGATCAAACGCAAGCGCGGGAGGCTCGTATTGCTGTCGTATCGTTCGATATATCGTTTCTTGAATTAATTCCATGTTCAAACGATCGGAGACGATTATCTCGCAGGCGCGTGACTGATACCGGCAACGCGTTTTCATCGTACCTGAAGCACGCTGAATCTATTCAAACGGCCGTATCAGCCATGCGACAATACGACGTCATACAATTGAGCAAGATCATCGTCCGTTCCCCTCTCTCTCTCTCTCATCATCATCGCGCTTCTAACTGCGTTCTCTCGCATTGGCGAGGGACCCACTTGGATCCAGTGGGCGAGGTCGCGGGTCAGTCGCGCCCGTACCATTGTGTTCGCTCGAATCCGCTCCGCGGTACCGTATTATGTAACCCCTCTCCTTCCTCCCCTTCCTTTCTTCTTTCATTTCTTTTTATCCCATTTTCACATCGATCAGCGTAACGTTTCTCGTTTCGCCGCGAGCGCGAGTGTGACTCGACATCTTCTCGCAGTTCGACATCTGTCCGCGTTCTCGCGATTGGTCGCGGATCGCTCGCGAATAGTTTCTTTCCGCCACTTGACACGGGATTGATGAATCCGATCGATCCAGGATAGTTCGGCAATCTGGGTGGCCGGCGGAAGTCGCGTTTCCGAAAGGCGCGCGTTCCGCCGGAGATCATCCGGAATTCCGGCGCGCCGTGAAACGCGTCAGAGGTGGTGACCGCGGCGTCAGCGACTGATTGATCGCGATTGATAATGTGCATACTGCGTGCGATAGCAGCGGCATTCCAGTAATCATCGATGCGGACCGCCAACAATTGAAGCGTCTCGCCGAGACAGCGCATTCGTCACTTTGTGTTTTTCATACGACCCTCTCTCGCGTTCGTTCGGGGCGCTGTCTCTCTCGTTTTTCCCCCGAAGAAAGCGCGAAAGCGAGCTCTCGCGAGCCAACGAACACTTGGATAATCAGAGGATGCATAATTCATGCTTGCAGCTGTTTTTGTCTTCCTTCCACTTCGCTTCGTGAGAGACGACGCGGCTAAATTACTTTCCCGTCGTTCGCTCATCGTTACGTTATTTCATTTAACAACTCGCGACCATCTTCCTTTTGGCCAATATTCGTCGAGATAGACTGAACGATGTCACGTCGAGCGATGACAGGCGGCCATACGCGAGGAACCTGTTGCTCCAAGCTTATTAAAGTTACAAGCTAATCAGCGATATGACCGGTCGCCCTCTCTCTCTCTCTCTCTCTCTCTCTCTCTCTCTCTCCCCTTTTGTCTAATCGTGTTCTTCGTGCTTTTTCTCCGTTATTTTCTCTTCCGAGAAAATAACTCGATCCGTGATAGTGGAGGCCTTCGGAGTACATTGGATATTTCTTTACGAGTTTCTTCTTTTTATTTTATCCCGCGGATGAAAATAAATCGTCGGAACTAATTCACGTTCGCTTATGTTTTGCCGCGCAAAAGCAGCGCATATTTTATAATTTCGCAGGAAACCAATGCCCATCCGGGCCGCGGTTTTATCTATTTACGTATTTTCATAAGCAGTCGTTTCGTTCGGAGCTATCACACGCACGGTTTCTCGAGCGAATCGTACGGATTGATGAACATACGCTATGCATTTATCTATATAATGATATCTTACGATTCTCTCTTTTTTTTTTTTAATTAGCGACCAGAGCTCGTTTCTTCGTTACCTTGAGGTCAATCGTCGGATTTGATCGCCTCGCGAATGTAGATCCTCGGCGTCTGAATCTACAGGTGGAGAGTACGTCAGCGGCAACAGAAGAACATTTTTATTCGTTTTATCGGAAACGCGTACGGAACAATCTTCCGCTAAGGCCATGTTAGAAAGCCGCAAGTCGTCGCGTTATTCTGATTTTCTCTATTTTCCATCGATGCAATAACCGGAGCCTCTTCCCTTATCTTTCGGGGGATACATGGAGTAATGAGACGAGCCACTTAGCCAATTGCTGCTACCGCTCGCTCGGATAGGACGCGGCGTTCTTGCGACACGCGATTAAATTTAGCGGCATTCTGGACACAAGTTTTGCCAGCGCGTAGAAACACTCTCGTCGCATTACATTGCGCTCATTGTGTCCTCTCTTGACGCGGAATAAAACATCGCGCGTGTCACGTATTATTAATGGCCCATATTATGTGCCCCGGACTGACATTGGCGTTGAAATGCGGCCGCAACAACAGGGAAATGCCCGTCATCCGGAGATATATTTGTCTTCTTGTTAATTCCCCCGTAGTTCCTCAGAGAGAGAGAGAGAGAGAGAGAGAGAGAGAGAGAGAGAGAGAGAGAGAGAGAGAGAGAGAGAGAGAGAGAGAGAGAGAGAGAGAGAGAGAGANTTCTTGTTAATTCCCCCGTAGTTCCTCAGAGAGAGAGAGGGAGAGAGAGAGAGAGAGAGAGAGAGAGAGAGAGAGAGAGAGAGAGAGAGAGAGAGAGAGAGAGAGAGAGGGAGAGAGAGAGAGAACAAGAGAACAAGAGAGGGGGAAACAAAAATCGACCGCGGCTTGGCGCGGTAGAGCAGCCTATTCTTCTCGCGTGTCAACGCAAATGCTCGCTTGGGCAATCGGACCTTGAAATATCAATTAATCGCGTTGATAACGCGTCGGTATTTCGACGTCCCTCTAAGATTCGCCACGGGTAAGCGCGATAAGCGCTGTATCGGACCGGAGTAATCCGCAAGAAAAGCAACGATTTTTCGAGCTGCCTCGAGCTGTCGCTCGTGTGGTCGGTTTTGACGGGAAAATCTTACGTAGGAGGGATCAGCGAGGCGCTGTGCTTTTCCGATAGGAAATAGTGTAGAGCAGTAACTGCGATGGACTATCGCGGCTCAAAGCAGCTTTGATTGCGGATTGTGGGCGATAACGCGACAATGCCGCGTCAAGTCAGGACAAGTTCCTTATCGGAAAGTCCGACGATTGCAGCTGCTTATTAGTTTATCATCCTGATTTCTTATCCGAAGCCGAATCACGGGGACCGTGACGACACCGTGAAAACACTGTTTTCCGCTGCCGCGTTTCCGGGAAATGCCACGAGCGCGTGCATGCGCGCAAGGTTTGCGCGAGCGCTGCAATTACACGGATAATTCAATGGAATTATCGCGTAACCGACCGCTGACCGATCAGAGCGAGCCGATCTTCGTCGTCGAATTAACCGGGGAAGTAACCTTCGAAGTCTCTTACGCGTCAGCGTGAGAGAAGCATCCGCCTCGCCCACGTGGAAATGTTAATTATGAGGCGCTTCGCGAGGTAAATGCGACGTTGGCCTCGCCTGTCATCTCTCGCTGGCGAACACGATAAGAAGGAGAATTTATCATGACGAGAGGGTGACAGGGAGTAATAATGAATGCGAGTGCACCACTTTCGCGCGCGTACTCGTCTGTGGTATCTCATCGTGCATTCGCACTTACCTGAATCTGCACCGATCGCAGCGGTATTGATGCGATGACGGCAAAATTGATGGGACAGGAAAAATATTTCCTTCGGGTTTTCGACTGAATCCTCATGTCGCTGAATTCTCTCTCTCTCTCTCTCTCTCTCTCTCTCTCTCTCTCTCTCTTTTTCTCATTGCCGCAATTACCTGATGATAGCTTACGCATTGTTCTCGTTGCACGCTTCGCTGAACTAGAATCCGTGTTTGCTGACGCACAAGGCGCATCGCACGTGTGTAAATTGGATTTCCGATAGCGCCACTTCGCAAACGTCGCAGTCATGAGATCCCAACTGATCCATGAGCAAAGAAGAGCAAAATAGAGCGAAGAAGATGCACCCGCGATCGAGAGTCGGTGGTTATTCGCGCGAGCGAGCGAGAAAGACCCACCGTTTCGATTTTCAGCGTTCTTCTGAATTTCGTCCCTTGCGCGTGACCCCTCCGCGGTTGCGTCCTTCGTTTGCGTCTTCGTGACCTTTCTGTTTAGAAAAAAGCGGGAAAAAATGAAAAAATGAAAATTGCGTAATTCATTTATAATTGGCGTACGCGCGAGTACCGAATCTTTCGCGTCTCGAGCATCTCGAGCTCGAATCGAAGCGATTCTTAACGCGATTCTTATCAGCGAAGATCATTCTTTTCGTTCAAGCATCTCATTCAGATGTCACGAGCGTAGGAATTAAAAGACCGCAGTAATTAAGCGCGCGAAGATGAACTCATATTGTTGTCGAGTAAACGACCTTGTTTCTTGTTTTGCATTTTTTCTTACATCTTAGATGATAAATTTATCAATCGATAATAGCATGCGTGCCGTGCTAACAAGATATAATTTCGAGCACAATCGTCTTATCTAGTATCAATGTTTGCGCGATACCGAGAGCGATTGTCTGCGACTCGGTCGTCGGTTAAGAGACACGGTAATATCTCTGGTCTCAGGCATTCTCGTTACATTCTTAATTCTTTTACTTGCACTTTCCGACACGTGCTCGCAGATAACTCACGTCGATACGCGTGTACACGTCGATGCTACTCTCGTGCAATATTTATCCGAGATTGCGGTTCTCTGAATTCGCGCTGGAGCGCATCGTGCGATTTCCCGAGAGTCGATCCACTCAAAGTCGCTACTACGTAAGATAATTTTTGTTATCGGACTTGTAGCTGATCGTCCTCGCTTATCGCCATGCGCTCGTGACGCGGTCTTCGATACAGTCTGAAAGATTGAAAGATTGTACATAGAAATCGTATCGTTTCTCGCCGCAGGCCAACAACTGAATCGTTTTGAAGATGGGGGCGATGTTCAGGAGCGAGGAGATGGCCCTTTGCCAGCTGTTCATCCAACCGGAAGCGGCTTACCTGTCCGTCTCGGAGCTCGGGGAAACGGGTACGGTGCAATTTCGCGATGTAAGTTGAAGCGATCGCCATCGATTCAGGGTTTAACGCGGTACACGCGTCCCCATGAACACCATTTCGCTGGCTCTTGTCGTCGTGATCGCGATTTAATTCGTGGACGTTACCGAATGTTCGGCCATCCAAATTCCAGCTGAACGGCACCGTCAACTATTTCCAACGGAAGTTCGTCAACGAGGTGCGACGATGCGACGAGCTGGAGCGCAAGCTTCGCTATATCGAGGCGGAAGTGAAGAAAGACGGCGTGCCGATCCCGGACAATCTCACGGAATTACCGCGCGCACCAAATCCGCGCGCTATCATCGACCTCGAGGTAAAACCGAGTCGTGTTAGCATCGATTTCGAGAGTATCGATTTCCGTCGATTCTGTCCGGATCATTTCAGCAATTTACGACGGTAAATCAAACGAGAGGTTTATAAATATACGCCTGCGAGAGTCAGAATCCTTCGTAACGATGCCACGAAGGATTTTGCAAGAAGGTCATGTAATTCATCGATTATAACGGAAATGGATACTTGCGTTATAAGTTATTGACTAATTATTGATTTGCTATTCATGATTCTATCAAATGCACGAGTTATTATCTATAGAGTAATCGCTTGTAATCGATATTTAGCTCAGTCGCATGAGAGTCGCACGTTTAATCGCATTAAGACTTTACTTCCCTCTGCAACAGGCGCATCTTGAAAAAACGGAGAACGACATACTAGAGCTGAGCCAGAACGCAGTGAATCTGAAGAGCAACTATCTCGAGCTGACGGAGTTACAACACGTGCTCGAGAAGACGCAAGTGTTCTTCACGGAGGTACCTTAAGTAGTTCAGTAGTTTTTGCTCGTAACGCCGTCCCCCTTCGTGTAATCATCTTATCGTTTTGTCGAAGAGTCAAGATTCGTTTCTTCTTCTTCTTCTATATCAACAGGAAGAAGCCAATGACTCGATCACCAAGGCGCTCATTAACGAGGAACCACAGAATCCAGCTATTACGATTCGCGGGCGTCTCGAGTAAGTTTCTTGAGTTTCTTCAGCAAGTCGCCAATGCCAACCAACGCTGTCAGACAGACTCATTCTCGGCTTATTAGAGTCAAGCGATGCGAGTCACGTACTTGGGAAACGCGTTTGAGATGATGCTTGAAACGTCGTTTTATCTAGAATGTTTACAGCCGCGAAACGACGAGCAGTTACACGGCGTCGTAACGTGCGCCGTACTTACGTCTATTTATACGTGTTGCAGATTCGTTGGCGGTGTAATAAATCGCGAGCGAGTTCCAGCCTTCGAGAGAATGCTTTGGCGCATATCCCGCGGAAATGTGTTCCTGCGACAAAGCGAGCTTGACAAACCGTTCGAGGATCCGGCAACGGTTAGTGCCCGGAAAGAGGAATCGCTTGCGATCTATCCCTGCGATTTATCCCCCCTGTGATTTTCATCTCGTTAACCATATCACGTTCGCGGTTATTTAAGCAGAACTATCAGAGCCACGATTGATCGGGAGACTTTCCTAAATTCTATCGAACACTTGGGAACCTCGCACGTGCGTCGTCTGATCTCTCCTTTATCCTCAGGGTAACGAGATCTACAAAACGGCGTTCGTGGCATTCTTCCAAGGGGAGCAATTGAAGAGTCGCATCAAGAAGGTCTGCACTGGTTTCCACGCATCGCTGTATCCGTGTCCGACCAGCCACGCCGAACGCCAGGAGATGCTGAAAGGCGTACGGACGCGACTAGAGGACCTGAACCTGGTGAGACCACTGTTCCGAAGAAAGCATAGATATTAGAAAGAATGAAAATAACTGCGCGACGTGCAAATTCGTATTCGTCTCAAATATTTAAGATCCTGTTGCTAGATCTAAGTCTAACAGAGTTCGTTAGAGCCTATGAAGCTAATGTAGCTGATCGTTGTATCTACGGTCTCTTTCCTCTGTTAGGTATTGAATCAAACGCAAGACCATCGCCAGCGTGTTTTGTACAACGTAGCCAAGGAATTGCCAAACTGGAGCATCATGGTGCGAAAGATGAAAGCTATCTATCATACGATGAACCTGTTCAACATGGACGTGTCGAAGAAATGCCTCATTGGGGAGTGCTGGGTGCCCATCTCTGATTTGGGAACGGTGCAGAACTGTCTTACGGAAGGATCGGTTGGTATATGAATATACGTATGTATAATAAGAAACATTCGATTGGATTGTCACAGCCTTTTCACATTTTTATGATTAGTTTAAATATTAGCTTAAAATGTATGGCAAAGTAGACGACAATGCTACGAGTTGTGAGGATCAGCTGGCAACGGCGTATCAAATAAAAGCGCGTGCCTTTTGTCGCAAGAGTTTCGTTCACCAGGACGATTCAACGAAATTAAACATTACACTCGATCCGATCAAAGAGTAACAAAGCGCGACAAAGAGTAACAAAGAGTATCAAGCGGATCTCCGCTCTCACAGCTGCTCAACGAAAATAACTCCGAACTTTTTGACAAACAAGTTCGCGTCTCCTCGCGACGCGATACTTTAATATTACAAAATCGTTTAATATTACGAGATCGTGATGCAGAGCACGACTCAAAGTGTCGAATGACGAGCGAAGAAACAGAAACGTTTGGCTTTTCTAGCGCCTCTGCGGTAGCTCCATACCATCCTTTCTCAACGTGATCCACACGGACGAGAATCCGCCGACGTTCAACAGAACCAACAAGTTCACCAAGGGCTTTCAGAATCTGATCGATGCGTACGGCATAGCGTCGTATCGCGAGGTTAATCCGGCCCTTTATACCATCATCACATTTCCCTTCTTGTTTGGCGTGATGTTCGGCGACGCCGGTCATGGTGAGTCAATTGGTAAAAATTGCGGCAAAACGACGTAAGAAATTACTAGATGCTAGTATCAGTTACCGACATTGCTAGTACGTAATAATACCAGCATAATATCGTAACATCATTAATTCTTATGATATTAGAGAGAGAGAGAGAGAGAGAGAGAGAGAGAGAGAGAGAGAGAGAGAGAGGGGGGGGGGAGAAGGAATAGAGAGAATGTAAGAAACGCATAGATTGTTGTTTCGTCGTTGCGTGACTCGCTTGTATGTCGCATCAGGGCTGATATTGCTGCTGTTTGGGTTGATGATGGTGCTACGGGAGAAGAAATTCCTAGCTGAGAAATCGGACAACGAGATCTGGAATTTGTTCTTCGGCGGTCGCTACATCATCCTCCTCATGGGTTTGTTTTCCATCTACAGTGGTTTCATCTACAACGACGTATTCGCAAAGTCACTTAACATATTCGGATCTAGCTGGCGGGCCCAATTCAACTACAATGAGACGCGGCTGAACAAGATAATGGAACTGTATCCGGTGGCGAATGCGAGTCATTATACGCAGATGCCTTATCCCCTCGGTATGGATCCAGTCTGGTCGCTCGCTCACAATAAGATCGTTTTTCAGAATTCGTTCAAGATGAAGCTGTCGATCATATTCGGCGTCGTGCACATGATCTTCGGCGTGTGCATGAGCGTCGTCAATATCGTGTAAGTATTCCGCGTACTTGTAATCGTAAAGCTACGTATCGCGGATTGTTTGCTCGCGGAATCGTAGCGAGCAGACGCATCGATTCTGATTCTGGTGCTAAGAGTCCCGCGAAAAGATTTCTCGATGATCAAACTTGCACATTCTATCATCACGTCGCGTTGCGGTCTCGTTTTAGGAATTTCAAGAGGTACTCCAGCTTGTTCCTTGAATTCTTCCCGCAATTGCTCTTCCTTATCTTGCTGTTTCTTTACATGACTGCCCTGATGTTCATCAAGTGGATCTTGTACGACGCTTCGTCCAATGGTGAGCATTCAACGATCGATCATCGAGCGATCGACGTATCTAGACGGCTAATTCTAGATGTTGTCATGTGCAGATGAAGGCTTCACGCCACGTTGCGCACCATCAGTCTTGATCACATTCATCAATATGATGATGTTCAACAAACAGCAAACCGATGTTCCCACCGGTTGTTCCCAGTATATGTTCAAAGGACAGGGTATCATGCAGAAGGTTTGCCTCTATCTCGCCCTCGCGTGCATCCCGGTGATGCTCTTCGGGAAACCATTGTATATCACATATATGAAGAAAAGAAAATCTCCAGGGAAATCCTACGTGAGTAGCTCTGCATTGATAACCGTCAAGTGTTTTAAAAGATAAAAAGTTGTTGGATAGGTCATTACTAAAATCTGAGATTGAACGTTTCTCTCCTAATCGCGAACACGAATGATGTCTCCAGAGCAATGGAAGCGCGTCCCAGGACATCGAATTGCAAACTCAAGAAATGCAGACGCAGAACACCAACAAAGATGCCGGCCAGCACTCTCACGAGGACGATAGCTTCAGCGAGCTGATGATCTACCAGTGCATCCACACTATCGAATACGTGCTCTCCACCGTCTCGCACACCGCCTCCTATCTGAGATTGTGGGCGCTCTCGTTGGCGCATGCACAATTGTCCGAGGTCTTGTGGAGCAGGCTGTTGCGGATGGGCCTGGGCGCCGACGACAACGAATACTACAAAAGCGCCCTGCTGTTCGTCTTCTTTGGCGCCTGGGCTTTCTTCACCATCGTCATTCTCGTTCTCATGGAAGGATTGTCGGCGTTCTTACACACGCTGCGACTTCACTGGTAGGTTTGCATCGTCGATCTCTCTCCAATCGAGGCGGATCTTCCAATCAGTTCTAGTCGAGGGAAGAAAACTACCTTGTGTCTCACTTTGTGCGTTTTGCTTGCCGTAGGGTTGAATTCATGAGCAAATTCTACGAGGGTTTGGGATATCCCTTCCAGCCGTTCTACTTCAAGAGCATCCTGGACGCCGAGGACGCTGAGGAGTAAACTGCCGCTAGTCCACAGCAATAATTGTTAGATGTACATCGCTGCGCGCCAAGATCTCTTTGCGTTGAATGTTACGCATACGAGACCTCGTCTTGTTGCCTGAGCAAATATAGAAGGGCTAATCGAAACGTCATTTCGATCGGTCTCGAGCGGGTCTCCAACAACGTGCCTTCTTCGGTAATCTTAACCATATCTATGTATCACACGCGCATGATTATGGTAAAAATTCACGGTTTTTAATATATTCTCGTATTTCCTTCCGCGCGTTTTTTATTCGCGAACAAGCATGCCAGATGAGAAAAATCCGAAAGACAATTTCTAACGATGAAAGATCTACCTGTTCATTGAATGTCTTCCTCTTTGTCGGTTTAGTCCGTCGAATCCGGGAAAGATTCCAAGAATTTCATCCGCAGATTTCCGAATCTAATCATCTCGAGTTTCTTCTAATGTCACCCGTGCATCCGAGACTTACTCATTATTGACGAAAAGAGTAATAAATAATGTACTGGAGTACATGCATCAATATATAATTCGCTAATAAATTCAAGTTTCAACTAAAACGAAATCCGAGTTTAGAGCCGAGTCTTCAAAATCGTGTCTTCATCAATCGCGATATTACACGATAGAAGAACGAAGAAAAGAACTGTAAAAAGCGTGCGTGTAATTCAGCAATTGTTGTATATTGCTGCTGCTGTTGCTGCTGCTGTTGCTGCTGCTGCTCAGTCTGCAGATTGTATTCATTCCATTAATTATCTAGTTACATGCCATAGTCGATAGCTCGTTTGTTAAGTCGCGCGGCTTAATATTTTATTGCATAATGCCGCGCGTGATGCCGCGCGTTCTTCATGAGAGAAGCAATGATTGAGACTATCATAATCCTCTGGTTACTTCGCGAGAAACGATGCAAGTTTATCGATACCATACGTATTCCTCGAATCGAATCGAAATTGCTATGATTACATTGTATATTAATTATGTGACAATGCAGATTATTTATTGATTGCAATGGTTTGAATCGAGAGAAATCATCGTAGAGTCTGATCAATGTTGGACAGACTAGGATGCAAAAAGCGCATACATTCTTGTACCATTAAATCCTTTTGAATGCCTCGTGCAATCGGAAGTTCAAAGCTGAGAGGAACTGAATCATCGCTAGATTCATCATATAGACATCAATGCGTTTGATATTGAAGGGAGAGCGAGGCATATACACGTACACATCTGAGATCCTGGTCTGAATTCTTACGATGATTTTGCAGATTAATGTACAGTTATTTCTTCGAAGAAAGATAACGATAGTCGCGAAATTGAAGTTCCAGGACAGGCTCTTTATGATTAAACCATTGCAGTGAAAAATGATCGTAACGCTCATTCGAATTGAGCTCTAGTTTTACAGAATTTCGGATATCAACAACTGGCTTAATCAGAATAATAAATAGCGAAGCAAATACAGAACGCAATTTCTCTCGAATAGTAGTATCCGGAATACCTGGCTTCTAGTTTGAGTTATTAGCGGTTGACAGATATCTCCGAAGGATAATTTGTAGATAGATATATATTTTATCAACGTGTTGAAAAATAAATTTATAAGAACCGTATCCATGCATCTTTTCTTGTTCCGTCTTATTCCGAGAAACGATCTGGTGCATAACTTCTAACACCTTTTCAACGTTGTATCGTGTATAGAAAATAGAATAAAAGTGCATGAAACGTTTCTAATTGTATACTTATACATTGGAGCGTGCTTGTATACATGCGCAGTTTGTTTAACTAAACAGTCTTGCATGTAATTTCAAGAACAATCAGCAATGTCAATGATAATCCTCGCTAACGCTTGCAGATACAATCGAGCTACAATCTCCAATCGATGTACAATAATCGCACGTTTCGCGCAAACGAGGATCACATGTTGCTAGCATTTCATGTCATCCACATCGCTCATATTCTCTTATATCTTATTATCTTATTATCATATATTCTTATTCAAAGTCTTCGGGAACAGGAAAGCACGATTCGAATTGGTGCCAATTATTCGTGACGAGCAGCCAGCTCTATCGATCGATTGATGGCCGGTCGATGCGGAACCATCAGTGCATTAACTCAGAAAACTGAGGGAAATACAAATAACAGGAAAATACAAATGGATGAATTAAAGGCATCGGGGAATCAATGTCTACATTTGTCGTCCGAATGATAACTCACAAATTATGCATTTCGTCGATTCAACTGGCCACCACAGCGTAGCTTTCTCATTTAGTTGTACATTTGGTTCTTGTGCGCTCGTGATAAATATAAATGTAATAGTACACTCTGTGCGGTTTCACAGCATTCTGTGACCGGCGAGATCAAATGCTATAATCTCGGGATAAAAACTGGATGATTTCATCGAGAGCCACAAGTATTTGTCCTTTGTGCGTATCTCTTGAAGCTCAGGGGATAAAATTGGATGTACATTTTGTAATATTCTTCTCTGATTTTATTAATCGATTTTCCGAGCGCTCTCTGTACAGAGATGAAGAGGGAAAACACGTCTTTCTAATTAGGATAATTTGCGCGAGGAGAGATGTCGTGCCCCCTCGTTGCTTGTAAATGAGTCACCGGGAATTAGCAATTAGAGCATGTCCCGTTTTATCGTGCGTCCAGCGACAGTAATTTAATTAAAACGCAGCGGCGGTAATTAGATCGCGGCTATCCTCCCTCGTGAAAAATGCATCATGTAAAATAACGTCAGAAATCCGGAGTAATGCTCTTTCGCGTGCTTAACGCAGCGGGCGGATCGAAAAGAGCATTAAGCGAATAAATTCGCAAAGAGACAATGTCATTCAATGTCATGACAATATCATCATTATACAATTCGTATTTCAAACATTGCGCCAGTAATCGCGATTATTGAGTGCATTGATAAAAAATTTAATATGTTATTAATAATCGATATAATTCGTTTGATTAATGTTTAACTAATGATCGTTTAAATCAAACGACCGCCGATTTCGACTGAAGCAACGCTTTTTACCGTCAATCAACTTTTCTGATTGTACCAATCGTCGAACTGATTAATCGAAATGAAGAGGTCTCTTTGCCGTCCATGAAGGAACATGAAAGCGCAAAAATCTGTGAAAAAAGATGCTCTCTTTGAAGTGGAAAGGCGATCGCTTGCATCCATGTCCGCTCGACCGCAACAGGAAAGGTCTCTTCATATCTGTTTCTACCACAAAAAGAGAGAGAGAGAGAGAGAGAGAGAGAGAGAGAGAGAGAGAGAGAGAGAGAGAGAGAGAACAGAGAGCACGAATCGAGAGAGATGTGCATTAACGTCCGATAGTCTCCTTCCTTTAAAGTTTTTAGCTTCAACAAAAGGAGGGTTGAACGCCTCGCTCGTGGCGAATTGAACGCTCGCCAAAGGGAATCCACTTTTTTCGGAGCTAGCGGGCGACAACCCCAAAAAGTGCACGCCTGTCTCAGGGTTGCGGTGCACCGGCTCGCTCTTCTGTGATCCAATTTCTCCGGTGAGATGAAATTTGCAGCAGCGGCTGCTCACGTTTGACGGCGTTGCGCGCGCTGGCGCAACGTTTCCCGCGATTCAATGGTCGAACACCGAACGGCAGTTCAGTCGGCGACGCGCGCTCCTTGCCACCGCGTGCTGTTTCGCTCTACTGGTAGCATCTCCCGGCGCAGCATCCCCCGCGCGCTGGACCCACGCGCGTGCGCGCGCTCGATAACACAGGTGAGTACCAAGATGACATCGGTAGTTTACGCTGACAATCGGAATTCGGGCGGAGAGTGGCCAGCGAAGAGCGAGCGGGTGTTCGCCACCCTCGCGAGCATTTCCGTCCGAAATTCATTCTAGTTCCCTCCTATGCATTCACGGTAAACGAGATATTCCGTCTCACTTCATTCAATGTGATTATCTTTGCGATTGTGTCTGCAAAAGGTTTCGAGTTAATACAGCGATCTACGCGATCTACGCTTACTATGATTTTAATTGCTTACATTTGAGATGGAAAAGTGGAAACAAGAGCGTTCACCGATGATGATTCGACGCCGGATGATCGACTGCGATTAAGGATAAAATTCTACGTTAATTTCCGAATTTCAGAAAGAGAGAGAGAGAGAGAGAGAGAGAGAGAGAGAGAGAGAGAGAGAGAGAGAGAGAGAGAGAGGGAGAGAGGGAGAGAAGGAGAGAGAGAGAGAGAGAGAGAGAGAAAGAAAGCGAAGGAGAGACAGAAAGAGAGAAGAGAGAAGTCGTACTCTTTTATGAATCATTCAGCTCTTATTTTGCGCTCCAGTTGAGCTAATGGAATTTCGGATTACGGCGTTCAGAGGGTGAACTCAATTTCATCCCCGTTGGGATCAGGCGCGTATCTCAGAAAATCTCATCACTCAAATACTCGCCACTTCGGTATCTCAGGCAAAAATTATTAACGGTGTCGAGCGGCCAGTCAGACGTTCAATGTTAATTCTAGTTGCGGTGCCGAGGGAGGGAGGGTTGCCCGATGGGTTTATTTTTAATCGCCGGTCAGGAGGGAGATTCACAGGCGCGCGCGGGAATCCATCATCGCTGTCAGCCGTTTTGCCTCACGGCCGCGTAAATTACAACCGCATAAATTACGACTGCTGAAAGGATTATGTCTTCCTCTCAATGGCATATTTGCAAGATGTGCCGGCCGCAAGTTATGGAGTGCGAAGCCGAGGGTCGCCGAACATCCGAGACGGACATTGTACCTTCGGAATCGAGTCCAGCTGTGGCATTTCCCGAGATCTGACCGCCGATCCAAATCCTTAATTCTCTTGAGCCGCCATTGCATCCCACGGCGCGTTACGTTCTCCTTACAAATATATCATTCTCACTAAGCTCGTACAATCATCTCTTTATTGATAAACATTTTCATCGATGCTCACATAACGCGAACCGAGATCGATACAGCTTATCAATTCGATTTTAGGTCCTCGTTAACTTGCTGATTGTCTAAAGATTTCGATTGCTACCGAGTCGCCTTCTGCAGACGATCCGGTCTTGGATGTGCGTTCGAGTCAAATATATTTTCAAATGCGTGATTAATGGGATTTGGGATAGAACGCATGAGAACGCTGCAGCAATGTCAGCTATAAACAAAAGGGTTATGCAACCCTTTCACGGCGGATTAAACCATAGGATCTTCCCTTATCGCGATTATCGCGTAAACTGCGATTGGGAAAAGCTGGAGGGCATCGAACAAAGTTCCTACATTAGCCAGAAAGAATCTGGCGATTTCCAGAGTCGAGGGACGCCTTCTGTAATTTCGCGGAATTGCATCCCCACCGTTAAGATCAAACGGTACTTCAAAAAGCGTCCGCTATCGCTCCTACACTCCCTTGTAATCCGTTGTAATCCTTAGACTCTCCCGCCAGTCCATCTCGTTTCGAGAGTAGCTCGAGATAAGACGGATGTAAAGGAATTTATTTTGTCGTCGATTACCCGGATGGTCCCGGCATTTCGTAAGCGGAGTTTTACGGCGCGCGTTTCGCGCGAGCGGAAACGGCGGCTCGGGCTTTTCATCGCCTCTCACTCGCTCGCGGAGATCATCCACCCCGAGATTGGAGCGTTGATTGAATGATATCTTCGTGTGAGGTACACACTCATTTCTTTCGTCTTCTTCTTTCTTTCGTCAAGTTTTTGTATTCGGGTTACCTTGCGTGGAACTTTCTCTTCCGCAGTAAGGATAATCTCTCCGCGGAGAATAATTGTAACGGAATCGTTGTATTCAGGTTGTATTCCTAAGCGATTACTCTGGATTTCATCCTCTTACGCCTCTTCGGAATTTCTTCGAACGTGTCTTGTGATGCCTTTGTAACCGTGTGCCAAGTTTTGTAAACAACAGAATTACATTGCGACAACAGAGTGGTGCCATGGATATAAATAGCATTCTAATCAACAAAAAACATCGATGATTTCGCAAAATCGAAATCGCCCTCGCTGTATATACGGTGTATAAAAAATATATCATCTCTTTCTCGCTTCTCAATGATGCGATATTTGTGTACATGTATCGTGTTACGCATACAAGGTCGCGTTATATGTCATATTCGTTAAAATCTTGAAATGTTTTCAAGTTTCTTCTGAAAACTTTAAAGTTACCTGCGCAAGTCGAGCAGGAAATATCATAGCAATATAATCTCGCGATATGCAGATAATAACTGTCTTTATAAATTGCGTCAAAATATCATTTCCCTCGATCGAGATGAGTCGTGCGTCAACCTAGTTAATCTGACAATTGTAATAAGTAAGCCTGAGGAATTAAGTATCTCGGAGTGGCATGTTTTCACATCCGCAATCTCGGAACGATACACGCCATGCCATGTGCAGTCGTAAGTATCGAAGGCATTTCGCGAATCTGCTATCTTGCCCCGCATGGTGATCCTCACGCGTTGTTCAGCTTCTCCTTCTCGTCTTTGTCCGATATCTGGTCCATCGCGATGTCGTAGCTGCTCGCAGTGTTCTTCCGTTGACCAGCGCCGATGCAGGTGGTGAAGCAGGTGTCGCCCTTGCCAAAGTTCTCGCCGTCCTCGATGGTCTCTGGCATCGGCTGGTTCAGCGTTTCCGGCAGGTAGAGCGCCAGGTAGCCCGCTACCAGGGCGATCAGGCCGAACAGCACAGCAGGCACGCGCGGGTTCAAGAAGTCCAAGAGGAAGATCATTGGCGTGAGGGCGCCACTGAGACGCGCGCACATGGAGCCGATTCCAAGCGACGTGTTCCTCAGCACTGTGGGGAACAATTCGGCCGTGTAGTTGTAGACGACTGCGAAGGAGCCGGCTACGCATGCCTTGCCTCCTAGCACGATCGTCACGGTGGCGATGGTCGCGAGGTTGCCGGTCATGCCGGTGATGGAGGCGGCGCAGATGCAACACACACCGCCGATCATCATGAACGTGCTGACGAGGCAGCGCCTGCCCAGGCGATCCATGGTGAACACCATGAACACATAAGCCGGCAGCTCGACCAGGCCGCTGAGAAACAGCATGAGGAACGGGTTGCCGACGAGGTTGCCCGTGTTCAACGCCAGGCCGTAATACACGATCGAGTTGGCGAACCAGTTCAGGCACATATTCAGACTCTTCTTGCGCAGATTCGGCGTCCGGAAGAGGTCCAATGCGCCGTGCGCACGCTTCTCTTCCTTGGCTTCTCGCTGCACCTTCGATCTGCTGATCAGCTTGGCTGCGTCCACTCGGACATCGCTGCCGTTGATCTTCAGGCCACGTTGCACGATCACGATCGCTTCAGCGATCCGGCCCTGTGCCCACAACCATCTTGGTGACTCGTCCATCAGCCACCAGTGACCAAGCAGAACCGCGCTGTGTGCGCCGTACGCGATCTGCAGCCACATGCGGTCCTTGATGATGGCACCCCAGGCTGCCACCAGCATGAAACCTCCGGCAAATGCCAGCTGGAACATCACGCCGCACACGGTGCGCCTGGACTGGCCCACGATCTCCATCGTCAGCACGAACGCCGTGATGTAAGCGCCCGCCGAGCCGAATATCCCGTACAGGAAGCGGAACACGAGGAACACGTAGAAATTGTTTACCAGCGCGACCAACACTCCGAGCACCAGCTGCGCCACTGCGGACACGTAGAAGATAATTTTACGGCCGTGCTTGTCCGCCATACTGCCGAGGGTCAGTGCGCCCACGAACACGCCGAACATGTAGGACGACTGTGCCGCAGCGCCCATCCATCGTCGGGAACACACAAAGTCCCATTCCATGCCGCGCGATGACTGGAAGTACGTCGTGTCGTATGTCCAGGAGTCGCATTCTCGGCTGACATTCTCGTGGTCCAGGTAGTGGCAGTTGTCGAGAGGCCGCGGCAGGTGTTCCACGACGAACGACGTGTTCCAGTTAAGGCTGGCGTTCGCCGACATCTCGTCGGCCAGCAGGGATGAAACGTTCGCCTCGAAGATGTTGCATTGATGCGCTGGCACTGCCGCGACCGTCAGTAGAGTCAGCATGTGCAGGCCAGCCGTGACGGCGCCAAGCAGGTGGAGGCAAAACTGGCCGAATTGGTATCTGCCGAAGTCACCCAGATGGGACATCAGTTCTTCGAGGTCCTTGTCCACGCTAGCCATCTCGTCGGTTGAAAGTTCACGCGGTTGATATTAGGTGTTCTGTGTTGTCCAGTTGCTTGAATTCGTCAATTCTCTTGAATCGCCGTTCACGTGCGAGCAGGCTAGAAGAATGTTATTATTGGAGTATCGTTGCGTCATTGTTAGTAGAATTGCGGAATATTAAACGGTTGGAAATGAAGCCGAGCTAGCTCGTTACGTAACGCCGCGGTGAAAAATAATTATTTTTATTTCTCACGAACAGTCATTTATCGAGGGAAATCGATTGGAAATTCCTTTCATTGAATTTATTTCATAAAATTATATCTTGTTATTTTAGCGATTAACGTGACAAGTACATTATTATCTCCGGGAAAGATTCTTATCGTATTGACCAAACGTCAAGATCGGTTATCGCATCATATACGTCAGGATTACGAAAAGGTTCTTCGTCGCTAACAATTACGAAAACGAAGATTTTTACGCGATTTTTTATCTGATCAAATAAATCTGTTTTTAGCAATGTTCTAGCGTTTTCGCGAACAATAGACATCTTTGTCTTTTGCGCTTACGATTCAACGGTCGTTTCCATTCCGTGGCGTATTCTAGCGTGATCACATTGTAAATCATATCTGGCCTTCTTGCTTGATGCATTTTGCAGCAAAATGCTAATGCGTGACATTTTTACGTTACACTTGAACGCATTGCCTAGTGTGATTAAAAAGCTGGGAAACCTTAATTGTTTTTTCATGCGAGACAGAGACAGATGTTCGATAAGCCTCCTCATGGAAAAATGTTTCTCATGATTGATAATATATAATTGAGAATCACGAAATAATAGAAATGGAAATTGATTATCGCGACGGGATTGAATAAACGACTGTCGTATAACGGAACGGATTCTTACACTAATTGAATAAACAATCGAATAAATAATCGTTCGCGTCGGTCTTCAAGCTTGCTTTTTTAATGAGCGAAGCGTGAACTTGATTTCACGGTAATGATCGCGATAAAAAGTCGGTACCTCAGCTGTAATGTCCACTTATTCGGCGAACAGCATCCACTCAGGATCACCAAGAGCAGGTACGGGCGTCCGGATGCGTCGGCGATCGGCGAATCCGCTGATGCATCGATGTGACAATCGATCGCTGATGAAGGAGCGAGCGAGCGCGCGCGCGCGAGCCGCTAATAGCACGCTAGCGAATTGGAGAACGACTGGCTCTCCAACGCGGTTCTCCACCTGTTGCCCGATCGGATCGAATCGGAGATTGGACGATTCCTCGTGGACGACGTGGAGCGAGCGGCGACAGAATAAAATCGCGTGCAACCGCCCTCGCTTTGATCGACGCTGATCGCGCGCGAGTCAAGTTCTCTCGCGCGACGGAGTCGTCTGCAGCCCGGATGCTGCTTTGCGCGACGAGAGCGCGTTATCGGCCACTAGCGCTCGTAAACGCAACGATTGTTGCCTGAAAAATCAGAAAAACGTTAGACCCAAGCGCGAACCCTGCGCTCACTTCGCGCTTCTTATCGACGACTCGGGAAATTTTCCTCGCGCGGATCGACGCGATCGACCTCTCTTTAGAGAGGTATAGACTCGAGATTACTTTTACCGAGTGGAGGGATTACTTAGCAATGATATTGTTCGCTCGGCGCGATATATTTTTATACGATCAGCTGCTAATCGTGTCTCCGACTAAGTGCGGAGCGTCGCGATCGTCGCGGTCATTGTCTGCTTGCTATGCCATTTCGGGATTCACGCTTCTGCATCACATCTCGTTATATCTGTTTTATAATGGCTCGAACAAATAATCCATTCGATTTCGAAAGCAAACACTTGTAGCTATCGTTATCGTTCACGTGTTCTACCATATCGTCGAGTGTGTGCTTGCGAGCACAGCTGAGCGCAGTTTCGAAAGTGTGCTACCGATAATAGCGTTTTTTTTTCTTTGTGTTCTAAATGCTTGAATAATAACGCAAATGTGTGATCACCAGAGCATGGCAGTATGTGTGTGTGTATGTGTATTAGCCGCGTATTATCCTGTGATTTCTTCAGCCGCAGATCTGTCGAAAGTGCGAATACCTCGGCGCGATACGCGTCCGCTTTCTAGGACAAAGCCGAGAAAAAGTCCGCGCTGTTGAAAATTATAGGATAAAGAAGGAAAAAGGATCTTTTTGCGATCTTTTTACGAAGCCGTGCCGCCGTGTTTGAAACACCGCAAAACCGATCATTAAAATCGATCGCGCTCGATGTCAGGGAAATCGATTTTCGAAACTGGTTTGCCGAAACCGTAACAGCGATATCGAAGGGAATCGCGATTGAGGTCTGAGCTTTCGAAGATTGTCTCCTCAGCACGGAAAGTAGCATTGCTTACGAAGCGTTCCTTAGAACTTATACGTACATCTCGCGTTATGTCGCATTTAATGAGCATGCGAGACCGTTTAACGAGTGACAAATCATCTTGAATTTACACGAAATGGGAAATTATGAACAGAGACTCGCTCGAGGGATGCCTAAACATTATTGACCCGAAGAATGCAGCCGTAACGGTCTGTAGGTCATTCGATACGCTTGTATTTTGTCATCGCGTGCTTTCGTAATAGCGAAATGTCACGATGCAGGTGAACGTTTCACCTTCGTAAGCATGAAAATTAATCGCGTTATCGTAAATTTATTGCGTCATTATTGCAAACTGTTGTTGTTGACGGGTGAACGAGCCTCGAAAAATTTCGATGCAAATCATCGCGCGATTATTCAAATAATTCGTTCCTTCGTAGAAAGCGCGTGTTCTCATAAATTTGAATCAGTATCGCTACCGGCGAAATGACTAACGCGCGCGCGCGCAGATATACGAGCGGTAAATTAATTCAAAAACGACACGGAATAACGAAGCCACTTCTCGCGAGTATCAAAACGTCGTATCTGTTCGTATCTACGAACTTGATTTTGATCAACGTACCACAGCTCCGTTGCGCTAGACTGTTCGCGGTGCTACAGGCGTTTCACGGAGGAAGAATCGGTGGTTGCTTCGCGTTCCTCAAGAAGCTACGCTGAAACTGCTAATGTCGATAAACTCAAGCGCGGAACTGGAAAACAGCTCCGCGATGATTCGTCGGATCTCTGAGACGAGTCGTCATTCGGTCATGCTAAACGGTCGTGTTAATCTGTCAAATGAGGACCGTGCACGCGATCGTTGAGTCGCTTAATCGTCGAATTAAGCCGAGAGTTAAGTGATATGTTTACCGCTGAATTACTCGACGCGCTTTCGAATTTTCGTCGCGCCTCGCCACAACTGGTCCCATTTCGATTGAACAACCCGTATATCTCATTCGTTAACGTTATTAAGCCGTCGCCAGTACATAATTGCCGGTCATGCGATCGTTGCGATGACCGCTGCTGAAAAATGCTGCCGAAACCGGTTCGATCAAGCGTGAGCAGGGGGGATTAATAGATCCTCGCTGTATCTCTGTCCGCATGACCGCATGACCGATCGCGACCACGCGCAATTGCCTTGCGGGTCATCCCTTTCCCGCGGTTAGGGGTGAGTCCGGCGAAACAGAAGCGAAATCCGATGCTGACAGTCGCGCTGTAATTCCGGTCTTGCGATCGCGCGAAGTTGACTATTGTGGCCGAATGGCTTCTATGCAAACGTGTCTGCTGCTTGTAATTTCTCCGTTGTGTCGAGCTTCGATTAAGAGAGAAACAAGACGGAACAATGAATTCCGCGTATCGGCTTACGCTCTTGGCGATTCTTCGTTATTCCTTTCCGCACGTGCCAATCGCTTGGCGAATTATTCCGCGTGATATTCAAGTATTCAACTCGCGACTGCGAATGCCGACTGCGAATGCCGAACTCAGACGGTTGCCGTTCAGACGGCCTCAATTCTCACGCATTCGTACGATTCGTATATCAGAATCATTTTGTCATCGAACGCAGATAACTAGTCGATGGAACGTTGACAGCAAGGCGCAAAAGCAGTGGAATTATTAGGCATTGACAAATTAATCTCTTGCTTTGTAAGCATCGATTGAAAACCGCCAAGTTTCTACCTGAAGCTGAAGGTCATCGAGAATGATGGAGACTATTGACTGAGTTCTGACTGAGATCTCTCCTGCAGTTTCGCAAATAAATCTTAAACTCCACAAAGAAACAAGAAATTAATTTGTACAGCTAACAATCATCGAGCTGCGGGTCGTTATTCTTATCGGCGAGGCGTGGGGGAAGCAGAGGAATTATTAGGTGTTGACAAGTTAATCTCTTGTTTTGCAAGCGCCGATTGTAAAACATCAAGTTTCTACCGGCTGAAGCTGAAGGTCATCGAGAATGATGGAGACTACTGACTGAGTTCTGACTGAGATCTCTCAGATCCCTGCAGTTTCGCAGATAAATCTTGAACTCCACAAAGAAGCGAGGCATTAATTTGTACATTCGATGATCATCGGACTATTCGTTATTCGTTATTCCTATCGGCGAGACGCTCGGACGAAATTTCATTTATGCCAACGACACGGCGACTGACACGTGTACGTCCGCGTTTGCGCTACGTGCTTCGACAAATCGCTCATTGTGAGGCCGACTGGCACGCATTCAGATCCGAAAATCTGATTCCAAGGTAATCCTCGCGCCGCTGCCAGGCGCGCAAGCGAGTTCGCGCGAGCGATCGTTTCGATTTGTGAGTCAGACGAACTCTTCTGGATGTCAGTTAAGCGCTTCGGCTACTTCGCGCCTCGCGATGCATTGTGCGATCGATTAGGAACGATTATGCAGGATTCATCCAGTGAATGTCATCCACTGAATGCGTGAACCAGTTTCTCATTTACTCAAAAGCTCGCGAGTCGGAAAATTCAGTTCACCGTTCCTCGTTCGCGAGGAAGAAACGGAGTAACGTCTCCGATGAACGTGTCATTGGGTCAACGACGAATCTTTTTCTTCTCTCTACGACGGAAGCAATCTTATCAGCGATGTGCGGAGATGCAACGTATACGTCACGCGCGCGCATACACGTGCCGGATCGCTCTCGGGAGATGGAGAAAGCAAAGAGTACAGAAATATCCATTTAACACGCGTTCGAGATATAATACTTTGCGCCTGCGGATCGCGCCGTTCCGCAATGACATTACGCAACATTCTCGCGGATGCTGCGCGGGCGGCGCGATGTCGCTCGCATAATGCAGCGGAATGCTGAACAAACGTCTAACGAGCAAACAAGCAAGCGGTTTCGATAAAATTGTTTGCTCGTCGCTCGCACGTATCACGCGCGATCGCACTACCGTTGCGCGCACGAATCATCAACAGATGCGCGCTTAATTATGCTTCATTTGGGTTTTAAGCCACCGAGCGCACTCGACTTTCGTCGTTGACTTGCCTGGAATGCCAAGCGCATCCGGGAAACGGAGCGTTAGCGATCGCGTGGCGAAAATGAGGCTTCATTTCGGAATTTTAGCCTTTATCGCGCGCTCGTGTACGCTCGAGCCGCTCGCTGAATGTCGTTTGACGCGATTCGTGAATGTGACGTGTCACATCGTAGTGTAATATCTCGCGTGTTAATCCTGGCAAAGCCAAAGAAGTCAGGAATGCGACTGATAGTCAGGACACGAGCGGTCTTTATTACGTAACAGCGTCATCGTACAACAATATCGATGAAGAATTATGTTCTCCGTTAATCGCAATTCGCAATTCTCAATCTTGTCGGTCTCTTATCCGCCAAGATTGATAGCGACGCAGTGTAACATCAATGTGTAGCACAATCTTTGCTCAACGAGTGCAGTTCTCAGTCAATCATCGATCTTTCCTCTCAGAACCTTCAAATTCATCGCGCGGATGCCTGCATTTATCGGGTATTCGAGATGTTCATCGTATCAAAACCGCGCGCGAGATTCGCAGGGTACGTCTGTCAGCGGCGTGGAATATTAATATTTCCGCGAGACGAGCCAGAGATGCTGCGGAGTCGCTATCGCGCGGAGGCGCGGGAGGCTCTTAAATTTATTTGCTGCTTACCAGACGGCAATTTGCGGAAGAGGCGGCGCACAGACGGGGATTTCGGATTTCTCTCGGGAAAAATGCGGGTCGCGCGTGACAAACGCGGGATTCGCCGGCGAATCTGGAACGCTTCTGCGGATCCGCGCGCGCAAGAGTGCCGGGCGCCTCGTTGGCACGATAATGAAAAAGTTGTGCCGACTGTTGCGGAGATACACGTACCGCATGTTATGTCATACACGTGCATGCGTGTGTCTTAAAATATGGAAAAAAGGCGACACGGAAGGTAAAGATCGCGACCCGCGGCGGATCGCCGGCCTGGTTTCCTCGCGAAGCGAGTTCTCCGTTGTGTCGAGCTTCGATTAAGAGAGGAACAAGACGGAACAATGAATTCCGCGTATCGGCTTACGCTCTTGGCGATTCTTCGTTATTCCTTTCCGCACGTGCCAATCGCTTGGCGAATTATTCCGCGTGATATTCAAGTATTCAACTCGCGACTGCGAATAACGGATACTCGTATCAACAACCGACGTAATCGGGTATCGATAACGGGTCAAAGTACGCGTTTCCTTATTGACCGCGCAATCCTTGCTGACATGATAACGCCATCACTTGGTTTTGTCGCGACGATGACGCCGATAATGCCATCAGCATCGATATATTGCGACATCAGGAAAGCGATAGTTGCCGGTTTCAACTAGTCAGCAGCCCGGAAAGCTCCAGCCAAGAGATCTCTGCTCGGAGATGATGCTGCGGACTTGCCGCGCTCTGCTTCACGCACGACTAATTTAGATCGATCTCCCTGACAGCCCGAATGGAAATCAACGGCAGCGAGTGATCGAGCGACAGAAACTCGATCCGTTCTTCATTCCGACATGAGAGAGGACGATATAGTGATCTTTCTTTATCTTGCACAAACGATCCCGAGATCGTTCTCGTCCAGAGATCGTCGGCTAAGGAGCTTCGCTTAGCGCGATGCGATAGCTTCTCTATCTCCGAGGAGATATCGATATATATGAGCGGCCGGAGGTCAGAGGAGAAGTCGAGACGATACGCGCCGCGCGAAATCGAGTTATCGCGAGTCGCTCGCCGCAGCTCGCGGCGCAGCGGTAGAGGCTCTCGTTATCCGATTATGCGATTTATTTTACGAGTATACGCGGCGGGCGGAAGTGGAACCGCGGAGGTGGACGGTGGATTCAAGTGGATAATAGCAGAAGTGATAGATATAGGGTGAATGCACCGGGTGTGCACCGGCCGACGATGCGCGCCGCGATACTCGCGCGGCGTCCAATATCGTCTCGGCCGGTCCGGAACTGGCGTGATCCTTTTGCCAAAAATCTGGAAAATCGGGAAAATCTGGATCCTCGAAATATCCCGCGCCGCCGCCGCCGCCGCCGCATGCATTGGTCCCAATTCGTTCGCTCGAGATCTTGAGATCTCGTGGTACCGTTATCTGGAATCGTTTGGAATCGATGCTTCGATGCCGCGATGATTGATCCGATGAATTTTCACGAAGGGCGGATGCTCGGCGGAGAGAGAAGCCCAACGCTGAAAGCCTCTTCGCGTGATAATTTAGAATCACGCTAGAATCTTGAGATACGCTTTTGTTTTATGCATCGTCTTACGATCGCGCATCGTTTGAGAATTTATGGATTTATACGTATTCGGGTGACTCGATTTTAAAGGACATTCTCTCGGATATTAACATACATATCGCGTAAGCTGACGTAATGAGATCTCTTCTTCTCGATCCTTCATTGGATTATTTTCGCGAGAGAAAAAGAGGAAGCGAAACGCCGAGGGGACAGATCGATGGCAGTTCGGCGAAGACTTGCGTATTCTGATTGATTGGATTGCTATCGCCGAAGGTGGCGGTGTTAATCAAAGATCGTGCCATTGTGACGCGCTATATTGGACAAGAATGCGCGTATTACCCGATGCACACGGCAAATCGGCCAGAAGAAAACATCTCGTTGCGGCTCTTTGAGTCGCCAATGCGACACGCGCTCGGCAAGTTTAGCGGTTATTCAGCGAAGTGTCTGTCATTGTGACAAACAATCGACCCTCCTCATGACAAGCTCCGCGACAGGTTCACAATATCCGTGCACGTTGTAACGATTCTTGCGCCCAGCCGGCGTGAAGACCGACTCTCTCGTGCTGTCTTCAGGGTCAGCGATATTAAACCGCAATTAGCGACTGCCACGTTAGGCAAACGTAGACAGCGTGTCCGTGTGCGTCCCCAGACTAGCTCACGGATACACGTGACGCACGAACGCGTACGCGAGAAAAGTACAGGATGTTAGGTAACAACCGTGGACAGATATTTCGCGAAACGAGGCTTTTTTGCGCTCATCAGCGCTCTTGCTTTAAATCTTTTAAGAATTCCTTCTTTCATTTATGACATGTATATATATTAATACAAATCTTTTGCACGATGACATTGTCCGTCTGCTAAAAGAGAGGGCGACGACCTTCGCGTTGTTGATCCGACAGATTTGGCCGGAAAGTTGTAACGAGCATGCGGCATTATGTAAAGAAGACGCGAGCGCATCCGGGCGGAGGAAGCCTGAGAAATTTTCGGTTTCTCTGGAGAGTCCGCAGGTTTCGCAAGGTTGGCGTGCTGCGGGACGCTCGATTACAACGGCGGGATATCGGCGGATAGTGTGACCTTTCGTAAGGGCGTACCGCGCACAATGGGTCGTAATCCAAGCCTGTAGCACGCCGGAGCAGATGGACCGTGTTCCGTTCACGGTGTTGAGTTACGGCGTGTCCCCGGCTGCGGCTGGGACACATCCTTTTTTTCCTCTCGATTTCTCCGTGCAGGAGGATCACCCCCCTGCGGGGGTGAGAAATTCGATGTGCCCTGATGGGAACTCGATCGCTCGTTTCGGCGGAAGCGGCTCCGAGAGAATCGACGGAAAGGCTCCTGCTCGTGTGTCATCGCGATAAGGAACGCTAGCGAATCCAAATGAGAAACGAATATCGCTTCGCACCTGCCGAAGCGCGAGTCTGTCCTCCGCGATCTCCACGTGATCGGACGTGACGATCTCATCGCCAGACCTCGTGGGAAGTTCCGAAGGCGAGGATCGAGCGCGACTCGCACGTCGGTCGGTTTCATCAATCGAGAAAGTTATGCGTGATGCGAATTAATGGACGATTAGATCAATTGCCTTCACGCTATCCCCGAAGTGATCCGATTATTCCTTCGAAGCAATCGCATTGTCTCATTTCCAACAGCTAATGTCATTCCTAGCGATATTCTCGTCTCGCTCGACAGACTTTGTCCAAGGAGAGCACGGAGAGCCTCGCTGAAGGAATGAATCATCCGATCCGGGATAAATAAAATCAATTAACGCGGAAACCGGCGCGTTCCTTCGCCGAGCCTCTTCTCCCGATCCCCCCTTCTTCACTCCCCTCCCCCGGTGTAGAGCGCACGCAATTGTGAAAGTGGAGTTCCGGGTTAATTCGCTTTCGCATTTATATCGTCGGCGTGCGCGGCAACGCGCCGACGAGATTCGATAACGCGGCTCTTGTGTGCGACAAATCGCCGCGTCGCGAGCCGCTGTCGGCGGCGGATGATTTCAATTAATTAGACTAGACAGACAGACAGAGAGAGAGAGAGAGAGAGAGAGAGAGAGAGAGAAGCGGAAGGGAAGCGGAGCGAGAGGGAGGACCGCTCGTTCGTCTAAATCGATTACGCATAGCGCCTCCCGCTGATGCATAAGATTATTAGGTACTTACTGTGCTGATCTCGGCCTCGCTGACTTATCGATTTTCGATTCGATTTGGATTAAAGGATTCACACTTGCGAAGGTGGCGGCGTGTAATTGGCGATGTCGCTCGATAAAGACTGATCTTACTAATTACGCGACACACGCAGCAACAGTTTCGTCGCCTTGGCGAAATGACACTATCGTGATGAGATAATCACGCGACTTGAGTTGCTGCGTTGCAGATGCAGATTTCTCCATGTTTTCACAGATGTTTCCATAGGACTCGTGATTCCCGCGAGAGACAGAGAGAGAGAGAGAGAGAGGGAGGATGGGCGTTAGCGAGACTATTAAGACCTTCTGACGACACAAGTGTGTGTGCAGATTCAATAAATCTCTTTTCTCCTTCTCTTTTCTCCCTCTCTCTCCCGTTATCGTTGTGATTAATGATTATGCACATTCGTCAGCGATGCACGCGCGACAAAGATAGGTTCTACCTCCGTGAAACATTCTCCTTCTTCTGATTTTTGGTTTCATAGGGAGTTTCGGGAAAGCGGTTCTTGCTGGATATTCCCCAGTCTTGAGAATTAAAGATGCGATTTCTATTTCTATTAATTACGCGGGAATGATGATCAGATGGTCAGATCATAATTGGATTTTAGATCGCTTTCTCGAGCTCCATCGTACGGTTTCAATGATTCCGTTGAGGAATTTTTCGCGGCTACCTCGCGACATCGATTCTTGCGGCTTCGGTGTTGGCGTTTCGCGGTTTGAATTCCGTGGCTCTCCTCTCTCGATTTTCCGAAGCTCTTATGGTTCTGATTACCGATTTACGTTCTCTCGTTTATTCATTATTTTCCTCGTCAGGGAAACATTACCGGTTTCGCTCAGATTTGATGAACTCATCGATCCAACGTGATTCCTTCGCGAATGACGTCGATAATCGCTATCTCGGAATTCTTCAAAATCGAACGAGACTATTATTTCACATCGCGCGTCGCGCGTGCGGCTATATCTACCGAAATTTATATCTCGTGTAGCTTGTCGTCACAAATGGGAGACCCGTCAGATATGTACGCAACATAATGTTTGTACGAATTGCAGAGACGCTGTCCCTGGACTTATTTTCGTCCCCTGGTGATTCTTATTAAACTTATATTCTTATGTTGATTGCTCAGTTGTATCTACAAACAACAAATCTTTATCTTACGGGTGAAAGGAGTGTTGTAAAGTCATCGAGGAAACCCGTACAGGCCTCGGAATGCGATACTATTCGATTTTAATTGGATGTGGGAAGAGCATTTGATAAAACATGCGTCTAAATACAGACTTGAACGAAGCGTATTAATGCATTCTAATTATAAGACGCATTTGAATTTAATTAAGAGCTTATATCTTTTACATATGTTTATATCTTAACTATATAAGCCTTGAATGTTCATGAATATATATATATATATATATATATATATATATATATATATACATATATATATATACATAAGCATATTCATGAGCATTCAAGAGTTATGTACACGTCATTTATTACGACATGAGTCACGTTCCGATATTGTGAATTTTCCGACATTCGGAAAACGGTCAGTGAATAATTTTGAATTATTACTTGTAGCAATAATAAAACATCTTCGAATAAAGAAAAAATTTTATTGTCCTTTTCTTTCTCTGGATCACTAATTAATCATCCGCATCGCAGATGCGGTCTCACTGCAGCATCATTTCTCGCAGCGCAGTCCGCGAATCGAGTCAAACAGTAAGCAACCGATGAATGATTAATTAAAATTATCATGTTCGAGGAATTCTGCATTCGCTTGAAAGAAGCAACAAAATCAACCGATATCCTGAGAATATTCGTGAACGACAATGTCGTTAATATATATTCACGCAGCGAGCACGCACAATATTATAATTTGTTTACGAAGCTTCTATCAGGAGCACGAGAAGGCCATCCAGACGCGAGAATATATCGAACATTACTAATCGTCTATTAAAATTATCACGTCGATTATCTTCCTTTGAAACTTTGCATTTATCAATAACATCAATAACAAATGAGACCTTCTACGTTCGCATATACGCATTGGCATATAACTTTATCCTTTACAAAAGATATTTGCGAGGCGGGAAATACATTTGTTTCGCAGAAACAACAAGATATTGCCATCTCGGAATTTATATGATAACTTGTTATAATATAAGCAACCTGAAATGTCCGAGAGATCGCTAAGAGCGTTAACGAACATCCAGTGATCTCCCGATAGAGATTTCCTCCTTTTCTTCCTCCATTAATCCGAAATCCTTAATATCGATATAAATCGATCCAACTCGACCCTCGATTGATTCAATTCAAACGAAAGCGAAGAACATTACAAATGATCGAACAAGTCCGACGAAACACAAGAAGGAAGCAATCGATGAAGAATCCATCGATCGAGAAATCACTCGCAGATCGCGGACATTCCGATTGCGATCCTGTATCGCGTCTTCACTTTCGAAGTCCGCATTCGCGCGATGTGACAGACGAGAGCAGCGAATCTGTCCGGTAAGTATCGAGAGCTCGGTGCGAGAGCTCGAACCGATCGCTCACGGTGTCCCATGGCGGTCCGGAAGATGGGCGAAGAGCGGCAGGCAGCTCCATCCGGCAGGTGGACTGGATCGCTAGAGGCGCGGAGGCTAACGCGGCGAGATCACGGAAACGCAGGATGACCAGATGAGAGGAAGCGACGAGGCGTTGCTCGCCTTGCTCCTTCGCAGTTGTGCGCGAACCATCGAGCTGTGCGGAACGTGGTCGGTACTGTTGCCGACGTATATTCGAGCGGTGGTGTTTGATGGTGCAACGGCTCGCTTAGAGCCCAGGCAGTCCACGTGTACACGCGTGAGTCCGATTGAGTTCGTCCCGAAGACAAGTTTCGAAAGCGGATAATCTGAGGGCTGCGAACGAGGCGAGGCAACTCTGTTGCCGGAATCTTGGAATCGAGTTCTTTCCGGGTTGCTCGGAATGAAAATTGATCGTTGTCTTGGTAGCGTTGACTGGTCGCGCGATGTATGAGCGATATTAATCGGAGGTTTCGATAGTTTGTTAATCGAGTGTAGAAAAGCTTTGGAGACTTTAAGGAGATCTCGTGTTCGCGTCAGGTTTGAAGTGTGTTCGGATACGATCGAGCAGCTGTTAATACATCCGCGCCTGCGATTGGATCGCAGCGAGGCTGCCAGTGTATCTCGATATCGATTTATCGATAGAGAGTCATTCAAAAGTCTCTTTACTCCGAAGAGCTTCGCGCGTAACGCGATTTCGCAGGAGTATCGAGAGGCAGGCTTTACTCCTCGGTTGTCGGTCCTCGCGCGGGATTCGCAGTTGGAGAGATCTTGGAGGATCCGAGTTGGTGGAGCGGGCGATGTCTTTTGATGCGTCCCGAATGATCTCGGGCTGAATGATCTCGAATTGGCCAAGGTGTAATAAAAGCGTGCTGAAGCGCCGCTGCTGAAGAAACCGGGCGGAGGAGGCTTTTGTGCGAGGCTCCTTTGTGACTGGCGACACACAATAATGGAACCCGCATCTTCGGGAAATCGGCAGTTAACTCCCTCTCCTCCCGCCCGCGCACGAACGCGACGCTGATAAATCTTATCTTTAATAGTACGAGCTGCGCGGGTGCCGCGAGCACGATGCTCCTCGATATCGCGGCTACTGTCGGAGGAAACCACGATGCCATCGCGTACTCCTCCTTCGCGCAGCGTGGCCCACATTTTTCTCTTTACGACGCTCAACGCCGATCTCGCGAAACCGCCCGCAACCCGGAAGCGGAAGCGCAAGTACGACCGATAATTCACGGATGGAAAGTTAGTTGTCGTCCGAGTTTTCGGCGAGACGTTTTCTCGTTTACATGCATAAATCATCGAATCGGCCGACACGCGCGCAACGTGTGAGAGACGCGAGTCATCTTATTCGATGCACATCTCTCTTTTCCGGTAAAGGTGATCGACGACGATGAGCGATGCGTCCCTTCAATTTAGCGACTTTCGTCCCTTCAATCGCGCTTGTTTCTTATTCCCTGAGCTGCTCAGCGCTCTTGCGCGGACACTTGCGCGGATATTGACTCATCAGATATTGACTCACTGACGGAAATTATGGACAATTACTTCAACGACATACGTCGATAAAAATTCTTACGTAAATAAATATCTGACCTCACCAGCGATTGGCGAGACTCCTTTTCGCGCTTGTAATTCTTGGCGCGGGACGCCGCAATGGCTTTTACGCAGGAGGACATCTTTACGGCGAAAGTCCTGCTAATTTGGCTTGATGCGCGCGACCACGGATATCTTTTATTCAAGCGCTGTCCTGGTTAGTATGCACGCGGGATTGCGCCGTGATTGTTGCACGATTACTTCACGATCGCCGGTGCAAGAACCTCGCGTCGAGCTTCAGGCACGCCAGTCGCGTTTCCTTGACACGCTCGCTCCAAGCGTTCGGAACGTGAAATTACTTTCAATGATCGCCGGTCGCCTTCACCCGGTTTACATGGAACCCTCTTGGCTCCTTGATGCTTTCGTCAAAGCCGCCGCTCCTCTCTTCCCTTCGCGTGCATCTTATAATTTTACATAATTTGGCCGAAAGTTTCGGTGAGAGGAGTCGCGCGCGTCTCGATGATTTTGGGATTCGAACGGTACACACGAGGAATGCGGCTAAACTAGTTTAATTACTCGTTGGAATCCTGAGTTATCGCTTCTTTTCTTTCCTCCTCGATCGATCCTGATTCAGTTTTTTAATAATATCTAAATACGCCAACAGAATTTTCCTCTTTCTGTCTCTCCTTGTTTCTGTTTCTTTCCGCGAGTGAGGCAAAGCTCGGGCACATTTTTCTGTTCAATAATCGTGCGTTTCGTTATCTTTGCAAATTATTTCAACCGACTTCAGCATAATATTTCATTGCGCATTTGATACGGAGACTACGTACATACGTATTTACGCATGTACGGCATATTATCTTCTCCGTTCCTCTTTTTCTGTGTTTTTTTTTCCCTCTTTCTTGTTGACGAAGATAAAGACCGACCACGTACCGCAATACGCGCTGATCCGTCCACGTAAATCTACGAAGCGATTGAATCTTCGCTATTACTGTCGCTTTTGTAGATTGGCGCATTATCTGCCATCTTCGAACCATTCATATAATCATCAAAGCGTGCGCGACCTTCCACAGTAGCGTTTACATGAGACATCGTTAATAATAACGTTATACCGTTACACGCTATATTATCTGTCATTTCCATACGCGGATAAGCGCGAACGAGTCCATGAATTTTGAGATATCGGTATGATTGATCGTGCTGTCCGTTAGAACATGGCTCTCGATAAAGTCGGAGGCTTGATGAGACTTGAAGAAGATCACGAGATCAGGCAATAATCAAGTCTACGGATTAGGCGATAATCGAGCACGGCGATAAAGTCCTCGAAGGGCAATCAAGTAACGAGATTTCGACGATACTGAAACTCGCTCAAACTTGTTGACGCGAAAATATGGAAATAGCAGCGAGCGTGGAGCGTTTCTAGGAGAAACGCGTGATGAGATGAAAGAGTCATGCAAGAGTCGATTGATAAACGAACGCGGATAACAAGAAGCAATTTTAGCTCGCGTTTAAGTCGCGATAGAACCCGGCAATAATCAGGACACACAGCGTGGACAGCGACTGAACCAGATGACTGTAAATTTTTTGTCCAGGCTCACGCGTGATATGACCCAGTCTCGAGAGGTTCTGGCTGTTATGGACGCTCATACAACCACGTTTGGTCGCAAGAGGGGATGCACGATCTCCCGGTGCGGCGCTTTCCTGCTGGGCGCGTTCTTCCTGATCTGCCTGGTCGCCACCGGTTTGCTCGTGTACCATTTCGCGCCGTGCCTCGAGGCCAAACAAGCCAAGCAATGCGACGACTTCCTGAACAGCTCGCTCCTGAGAACTGGCAAGAGCTTCTCGGGGATATCCACGAAGAAGAAGATAGACGTCAGGTTGCCAAAAGCCATCGTGCCTGACTCGTACGAGTTGTGGCTTACGCCGTTCATATGGGAGGGTAACTTCACCTTCCACGGTGAGGTAACGTTTCGCATTTAATCTGCTGTTCTTCTTAGGGAAAACAGAAGGTGTCACCTTCCTCGAAACGATGATATGCCGTTTCGCAGCTTCCTCTGCAGCTCCTTCTTCGAGGAAGGCTGCAGGGGACTTTAACGAGCGATGTTTGAGCGATGTAACTTTTAGATGATCGTTACATAAGATCGAGTTGTGCCTCTGATGGCATCTAATGGAATTAAATGGATCATACGATAGTAGTCTCTAGTCTCTGGAGATAGTTATTTGCGCCTGTGGAATTCAGACGCTCGAGATGTAATTTACATTAGAAATCTATTAGGCTCGCGGACCGCGAAGTAACGACTACGATATCTGATAGCTGATATCATCGTATTAGGCGAGCAGTTCCCGAGTGGTCTTCTCGAGATTTCCCTCACGAGATTTTAAATCGTGGACCCCGCGACAAACCGGTTCTGCCATCGGTATGAGCGTCAACTTTCTAGCGGCTATCGAAAGCGTAATGTTTTTATACACACTTAATCCCACAGCATGTACAAACTACTACCGTCGCGAAAATAGACGCGTAGCGATCAACGTAACCGTTTACTTCCTTTCTTCTTTCCTTATTTCCTTGCTCGATCGATGCGTCTCGTACTGGAAATGCCGATCACCTGTCCAGGTGAGAATCCTGATGAACGTGACGGCGGACACGAACAACGTCACGTTGCATGCCGTCGACATGAAGATCGACGAGGGCTTCACGAACGTCAGGGAGTACTCGGCCAGCAGCAACGAGACCAAGCTGATCGGTGTCGTGGAGCAAAGGAACGACACCGACAGGCAATTCCACGTGATCAGCTTGTCGGACACGTTGAGGGCGGGCAGGCAGTACGTTGTGCATCTCAAGTTCATTGGCTACCTCAACGACTACCTGCAAGGCTTCTATCGGAGCTCGTACACGGTCGGCAATCAGACGAGGTAAACGACACTCTCGGGATCCCATCGCCTTTCGCAATCCGCCGCATTCCTCGTGCCGGCTCGGTGTAAAACGTGGAACAGCCACGTGATCCGCTTGTCTCGTACAATTTGAGAGGCACGACCGCGAGCGAAGCGAGGTTCCGATGAAATCCCCGGTTCCATTCATCGGACCTGGGGTCTTGAAAGGAGAGAAAGGATCGACTTAAAGCGGGAAGCCTTCGTTTTTCCAGCATGAATGAATTTCAAGCGAACGCGAATCGAGACTATCTCGCCGAATTTGATTTCCGACGCTGGATTTATCGTCGCGGAATATCTCAGATCGCGATTATTCCTCGCATGATTTTCTCTCACAAGCATTCGGCTGCGAACAGGATACTCGCCCGCTTGCCAAAAGTATTTCCGGTTCTTGCAGATGGATCGCTACCACGCAGTTCCAAGCAACAGAGGCGCGCCGCGCGTTCCCATGCTTCGACGAGCCAGCTTTGAAAGCCAAGTTCCAGATCAACATAGCGCGCCCCAGAAATATGACGTCTATCTCGAATATGCCCAGGAAGGGAGAACCGATGCCAGTGTGAGTGCATATTCCACAATCTCCGTCGGATATGATATCGATATCGATCGCCAATATCGATTCGGAATCCGGGATAATCCACAGATTGAATTCGTAATTACGATTCGGTTTTGCTATTCCCACTCGAAGCAGATTTACGTTCAGATATCGAGATTTTCCTATTGAGATATCGAGATTAAAAGTATCCTTGCTTGATTAATTAAACGCGAAAGAGAGACGATCAAAGAAAACGAAGATAATTAATTCACATCGTGTATCAAACGGAACGGGCAGACTGGATTAATTTCCCTTGAAGCGCCGATCGTTCTTTTTTGGAAAATCGCCATTTGAGCTTCAAGAGAACCAAGGTTTCAATTCGATGCTTTTTCAATACGCAGTCCCGGATTACATACGTACGTGTGGGATCATTACGAGCGCTCGGTACCGATGTCTACGTACTTGGTGGCCTTCATCGTCTCCGACTTTGACGTACGAAAGTCGGAGGATGGTAATTTCCGAGTCTGGGCCCGCCACGACGCTATCAATCAATCGCGATACAGTCTGGACATCGGTCCCAGAATACTCAGGTATTACGAGGACTACTTCAAGATCAAGTTCCCGCTGCCGAAGATGGATATGGTCGCGTTGCCCGACTTCTCCGCCGGCGCCATGGAAAACTGGGGCCTGATAACTTACAGGTAAGGACGCCCGATGTACATTGATAAAGTGATTAGCTGAGACGTGACATTCGTTACGTCAGCATGCCAAGAAAATTGCGGCAAAACGAACTCTCAGTTCCATATCGCCAATGCCGAAGAAGAAACTTGAGTATATCGCGAAGCGTAAAGATTGCTTCTGAGACGTTTCTCAGCAAATTCATTTCCACGAATGTACTTGTTCATTTATCATTCCATGTTTATGTCGAACAAATAAGAATAACTGCCATTTTATCTCGCGTACTTGTACATCTGTACATTTATGATAACACATTTAACATTCGAAATGACAGATAGTGAGGGATGAATAAATATGGCACGCGTTTCCGTCAGTTTTTCGCATCGTGAATGGATATTTATTGTTATGTTATACAGCTGCTTGCGATGATGAAATTTTGGATAGCACTTTATCACTTTTCAGTTATAATTTCAAATTTGTTCATGTCATTTATAAATGCCGACTGAATTAAATGACAAACGTTACGTAAATATATCTTTAATGACGGAAAGTTTCAATTCCATTTTTTTAGTCTCTTAATGTCAGCATTTCTCATCGAATAGATCAATAAAATAGATGACTAAATCACGTTTATGATTTACATTACGTCGCGATCATCCAACAACGCGATATATTTACATTATATCGTTGCTAAATATTCTGTATGTCATTAAAACGGCAGCAATGACATGCTTTTTCTTTACGATTGATTTCGATTAAGTATTAAAAGGTAACTCTTATTAATCCAATTAATTAATTAATTTGCTATAAGTATATCAGATCGGCAAGAGTTCGGCAAGAGTTCAATTTATTTTTCGGAGATTATAAAGCCCGCTAAATTCCTAGAAATCTTTCTAATCAATGCTAGTATCTTCATTGTTATGAGTTAATCAAGCGTGCAAACGCCACGCCAATAACTGCTGAAAAATGATAACAAATATCAGCCGGTTTGCGAATCTGTGCAGGGAGACGGCGATGTTGTACCAAGAGGGTGTTTCGCCCAGCAGTAATCAGGAGCGGGTAGCCACCGTAATATCTCATGAACTAGCGCATCAGTGGTTCGGCAATTTGGTGACTCCAAGTTGGTGGACGGATCTTTGGCTGAACGAGGGCTTCGCTAGTTATGTCGAATATATTGGCATGGATGCGGTAAGTTAAACGACGTGTCGCACTGTTCACGTTAATTCGTATTTACTGAGCCGAGTCATCGACTTCATCCGATGAAACTTTATGTTAATCAAGTAATTGAGGAATCAGATGTTGCACATTACGCTGTTTCATTAAACTCTGTGATCCTTAAACTTCGTAATTACTTTACGATACCTTACGACTTTTGTTATCTCGAACACGAAATTAAAAGAACATTCAGGAGAAGAATCAAAGAGATATCCTTCAAACGTACAGGTGGAACCGGAATGGAAGGTCCTGGAACAGTTCGTTGTTCACGATCTGCAGAATGTGTTCGCTCTGGATGCTTTGGAGTCCTCTCATCCTATATCCATCGTGGTCGGCCATCCTGACGAGATCAGCGAGATCTTCGACAAGATTTCCTACGGCAAAGGTAATCGATGAATCATGCCGCGTGCTATTCTAAAGAGAATTCACGAATTAACGATAATTAGAGCAACGCGTGATCTAATAATTAAAGCGTAATCGTACTTACTTGAGAACTATCGAAACTCTTCAGGTGCTTCCATAATAAGAATGATGGACCACTTCCTCACGACGAAGGTTTTCAAGCAGGGTCTGACTAATTACTTAAACGGAAAGTGAGTAAAAGATTGATCAATTGCAAGGATTAATCTCTCAGTTATTATATTCTATCGCGATTGTTTTTATATATTCGATAGAGCTTACCAAAGCGCCGAGCAGAACGATTTGTGGTACGCCCTGACCAAACAGGCGCACAAAGACAAGGTGCTCGATCCAAGCGTGACCATTAAACAGATCATGGACACCTGGACGTTGCAAACGGGTTTTCCGGTGGTCACCGTTATGCGAAATTACAACAACAACAGCGCGACGTTGGTGCAGGTGTGTTTATGATTACAGGCGAAGCATGATTACAACAATTGCATGCGTTATTAACAAACGGACGAGGGCTTTTCCGAAAGCTCGAACGCGTCTGATCAGCGCGGTCGTTTTCCACTCGCCGTTTCATTGCGCTCCCATTAATGAAATTGCGGAATCGCGCGATACTGCGCCAAAGTGCCGCAAAGAATCGATCGGCCAGTAATTTGCGATCAATTTCTCTAACAACTTGTTAATCGATTATGATACTTCAGCACTGGTTTGTTGCTCCTGCAGGAACGTTTCTTGCTGCGTAGCGCGAAGAGTGTATCTCAACCGGAAGCATTATGGTGGGTGCCCATTACTTACACGAGCGAGAAACAATTGAATTTTAACAATACTCAACCCCTGAAGTGGATGAAGGCGGAACGCTCGATCACTCTCAACGATTTGGACGTAAGCTCGTCCCAGTGGCTGCTCTTCAATATACAAGAAACGGGTAATTATAGCGAAAAATGATAAAATAAGATAAAAGCGATAAAGAGAATTAATAAAGAATTGTTAATTGGGGAGACTTTGATGAAGAGAATCTTTAATGTTTCGGAAGGAAACGCTTGCTGTCTCTTGTGGATAAGATGCTTCCGGCGAGATAATGGATTCGTAATTTAATTCTCAGGGTACTACAGAGTGAATTACGACAGAACAAACTGGCAGATGATAATCAAGCAATTAAATAAGCAGAATTTCAAGGATATCTCGACGATCAATCGGGCACAGTTGATCGACGATGCTCTGAATTTGGCCAGGGCTGGCAGGCTCGATTATACCATTGCCTTCGACGTTACGTCTTACTTGGCCCACGAGACCGAGTACTTGCCTTGGAAGGCGGCTTTCAGTGCCATAAATTATCTCAACGATATGCTGATCAAAACGCAAGGCTACGATAAATTCCGAGTAAGCGCTCATCGAAGGAATATTCTCTGTATATTTCTGCGGTATTGCAGCTAGCTATTGTTTGTAATTATAAATCGCAATGTCGACCTGTCATGTCAACTTATGATTTTTGAATTTGTTATCAATTTCATCTTAATAATATCAGAAAGAATTAACCGCACAAGAATACTTAATTGGCTCGATTGATTTCTTGATTCGCTTAATGCTATCACGCAGATTTGTGATCTAACATCTAACTCTAATTTAATACTAATTGCGCAATTTTCAGTTGTACGTGCTGAAACTGCTGGACAATGTGTACAAACAGGTCGGTTTCACCGACAAGGCCGGTGATCCTCAGCTGATGGTTTTCACTCGGATCAACGTTTTAGATTGGGCGTGCAATTTCGGCCACGAAGACTGCGTCGGGAATGCCGTGCAGCAGTTCAGCAATTGGCGCAATACTCCCAATCCGGATATCAACAATCCGTAAGACAAGAAATGTCGTCCGAGTCGCTCGTCGGCTTGTCAGCAGCGAGCTTCATGATCTGTGTTTCAGGATCTCGCCGAATCTGAAAGGTGTGGTTTACTGCACGGCCATCCGAGTGGGCGGACAGAGAGAATGGGACTTTGCTTGGCAGCAATATCGCGCGACCAACGTGGGCTCAGAGAAGGATCTACTTCTGCAGGCATTGGGTTGCACGAGAGAGACGTGGCTGCTGAATCGATATCTTGATTGGACCATCACTGACAACTCGGGGATCAGGAAGCAGGATGTCGGCCGTGTTTTCGGCTCGGTCGCTAGCAACGTCGTCGGCCAGCCACTCGCATTTAATTACTTCAGGAACAAATGGTCGCGCCTCAGGGAATAGTAAGTCGCTCGGATCAATTCATAATTCGTAAAGACAGTGTAAAGCATGTTTCTGAAGCTTGCGGAAGCCTAGTGAAAGCATAGACAGACTTTGCTGGAAGAGAATCACTCATTTAGTCCTCAAAGGCTTAACGTCTGAGTACTACATGAGAATACATCTCGACCTAACATATTCATTGTTATCTTCAGCTTTGGAACGTCGCTGCTGACCGTCAACAATATCGTCAAGTCGTCGATCAGAGGAATAAGCACGAGATACGAATTGAAGGATGTAGGTCGATTATTCGTTTAATTCAGTGAATCTAAAACAATTTACTTAAATAAGAAACACGAAATTACCAGCGCGGATCTGCTCTCAATTGCGAAATGATGTCGCAAATTTTCTTCTTCCAGCTGGTGGAATTTGCTAACGAACATAAGGACGAACTCGCCAGCGCGACGCGAACCATCCAGCAAGCTGTGGAGCAAGCAGAAGCCAATATACGGTGGATCGATAGCAATCACGCGACGATTCGCGATTGGTTGCAGAGGAACACCGCGTAATGATCGATCGACGGAAGATCGATCGATCGGCCCTGCAGTGTCGAGCCGGCGAGCGGGCTGGATTCATTCGGCGCGAATTTGTCGGACAGACACGCGAGGAAGATTCAGCCGCGCGCGATACCATGCGCGGGCGACGCGGGACGGGAGGAACACGAGATTGTCAAATAGCGTATCGTCGAATTATCCGAGAATATTAACGTGCTTTTGTATGTATTTGTAAATAACGATGCGGTCGGCATTATTACGCGGATAATGCGCATGTTATCCGCGGGGAAGCCGTCGCGCTTCGCGTTTATTGAGGCGATTCATGTGGTAATTAAATCAAACGCTTTTTACATATTACGGGAAGGGTGACGTTACATCGGGAATCTCTTTGCGATAGATCTCAAAGCGCGATTACCGCAGATATTACTCGGAGGAATTTCACAAGGTTCACTCGATATCAAATTATCACTGGCGAGAGATTTACGCTCGGCGGGTAACAGTTAATGAACATTCCGTGAGAAAATTATCGCGGAATCTTAATTTCGAAGTTGCATGTACATTAATTGAGCATTCAACTGCTCGCACACTCAATTTGTAATGCCAGGTGCATGAAATCTATGCGCAAGCGAAAGAGAGCGAGAGCGAGAGCGAGAGCGAGCGAGAGAGAGAGAGAGAGAGAGAGAGAGAGGGAAACGGATATTTATATAATCGATATATACACATGTTAACTCAACTCTCTATTATGCGCAGGAAGATATATTAATTCGTCACGTTCAAAACAATCGCGTTTATATATCGAGATATTTAATGAGATTACGTATTGAGGAAGTGATATTGGATATTTTTAACCATTTGTCAGTAAAGACAATAAAAAGATTTGTATGTACAATGTGACAAATATATACATACGTTAACAGTTACTACCATGGATTAATCTCTACGAATGTTGATTTAATACACCACGTGTACTTATAGAAACGCACAGAATAATCGATCGCGCTAAGTTCGCGATAAGACTTTGATTATTCGATAAAAATTCGCGACACAGCGATTTTGCCGTGACTGCGTGTGTAATTTTGTAACAGCGTAAGCAACATTGATCGGAAATACATTATGGAATACTGTTCTAGAAATGTTGCATCTTGTGGATATAATAAAATTGATTTTTACAAACATTCTCCAATGTCACGCATTATCTCCTACTTTTCTGTTGCGATTATACGTTATCGGAATACAGATTCGCAGTGGGAAGGAAGAAGAATACACTCTATATTTGTAACAAAATTGTGATTATTTATTCTTGCTTTGAACTCAAGTTTCTCATCGTTATCTTCTCCTAATCATTAACAATATTTGTCTTAATATTAATAAATGCTCGAAAGATGATCTCTTTCTGCTTAAACGGATAAATCTCTTAATATTACTTTCCCGTAATATTTAACATTATATCGAACATTTTTTAACGGATGCTTATACCGGATGCGAGTACGTGGTAATCTATCGATTGCCATTTATTAATGAGTAATGATTCCGTCTATGCGTTGTTTCTTATCTCTTAGAAAATACGAACTCGTGTTATTGTCTAAAGTATCTAAGATCTATTGTCCTTGCGCTGGTCACAGGAATTGATCTTCCTCATTGTGTGCAATGGCATGCTATAAAACAGCATCATTTGTACTTGCGATTACTCAATGACAATTCAAAGAATATGATATACGGCAACGATAATCATCAGAGAGAAATTCAGCGACATCAGCGCGTAACCGTTATTAGATTTTTCATCTATCACGTTTTGATGATTCAAGAGCCATTCCTTTATTATTCCTTTGTTTCTGTTGTACCACATAAAGTTGATCTCCGCGGTGGTGATCGCAGGAACCAGTCTTGGTTTTATATCCGGATATTTTGATGTCATGTTAATCTCGACGAACGTCTTGAACTGAAAGAAAGAAAGGGCCGATCTTAGAGATCTATCGTTAGTGTCACACGAAATTTATGCGTTTCTCACGAATGATCAGATTTGCGTTTTTCAAAGCTTTCTGGATATCAATGATGATGTCATATGTTTGGATGTTAATTTAATTAAGTTATAATTTAACATATAATTTAGTTTGGATAATCATACCTTCTTGTAGTCGTTCCAGTTTGACATGTGAGATGCCAGATTGTAGAACAAAGATACGATCATGTCCCAATTGCCCAGACTGCAACGGAAAGAATAAGCGTGATGATTTTACAGCGACCGATATTTCAGTATACATTCCAGGATACATTCATGTTCAATATATTCATACATTCAATACTCACTAATCGTGGATAACTTTGATATCTTCGGTTAAATAGTCAAGAGCTGCAGATACTCCTACTTGACTTGAACCGTAAACGGAGGCGAATACTGCTGTAACATCTTGCTTGCGGAAAGTAGCGTTGACGATATTGTATTCTTCGATGGCGGTCGTTAGATAACTGTTCAAGCAAATTGTATATTAACACGGTAATACAGACAACAAACCCGTATGAGAAATATATTTGGAAATAACTATGTCGAATACTGTCCAATCATATTCAAGTAGAGAGATCGTTGCGAGAAACGAGAAAGATTAGGTGCACCAACGTTTTCCAATTTCTTGAACAACGCACAAACATTTAGTTATGTAATGGACGAACTTGAATATACATCGATTGATTGGATTGAGCAATATTCCTTTTCTTGACACAAAGAAACATAACGCGATAATATTATTTTGTTATATGTTCAATTCGAGAGATGTTCAGAATCTTACGAGCGCAGAATCTTTTCGTCTCTCGAACATCCAAGTGCATTTATAATAATCTTCTTTTCCGATGCGAAATTCGTTTTCAGGAACTCCTGTTGCAAAAATTCCCAGTTTTCCTTGTTTTCTCTGATGGCGGTGCAATAAACGGCCGCTCGTGCGTTAGGCAGAATTCTGGGAAGAAACGGGAAATAAATTTTCTGACTGAAGTAAACAGATTGGTCGCGATTGATATAAGTAATTCTTTCGTTGTTCGCTTCGTCAAACCTCACCGTTTTGAAGGATTTTTGCGCCAAGCAGTGAACAGCTGTATAGACTTTTTCGTGCATTCCATTTTATTGAGCTTGCACGCCCACCGAAGGAACATCTCCCTGTTCAGTTTGTCCAGGTGCTTGTCCGCGATCTGATCGTTGAATCCTACTCTGTCGTACATCCCGGAAATCAAGTTCACTACGTAGTCGAGCAACAGGTAGTCCTCGTCTACTTGTTGCTCGAATCTCTCATAGACATAAGAGAGACCATTGAAGAACGCTTTCCAGGGCAGGTGATGCTTCTCGTGCGCCAGGTATTTCGTTGCGTCCATCAGCAGATCATAATTCACGTAAGTGGCTCGAGCCAAGTTGAAGAGGTCGTCTATGATCTGTGCGCGATTCGACACTGGGATGCTCTCGAATCGGTTCTTGTCCATCAATATGTCAATCAATCGTCTCCAGGAGTCAATGTCGTAATTAACGCGATAGAAGCCGGTTTGCTGCCGATTCACGATGAACCAATCATTTGTAGGGTTTATATATATGCTCTTGGCTTCCGGTCCCAGCCATCCTTTGGCATTGAAGTTCATATGTTGATAAAGTTCGAGGGAAGTGATTATGTCAAATGGTACCCAATAGAATTCCTCATTCCTACGATGATCCTCCGGCGACTCGGCCCATTTGTTCATGAGGAAGCGCTCCTGCGATGGAACGTGATCGAAGAATTAATATTGAATTTGAAGTAACGTCAACGAATACCAGTCAACCGGTCAAATTTCATATTACCTGAGTAAGCGTCAGCTTGTAGTTACGCAACACAGCGTTGACAACGGGATATCCTGGCTGATCCGTCCAAGTAGCCATCACTTCCGCGAAGCTCACGTTTTTTATTTCGTCGAGACTGATAGATGCATACGAGTCGAAACTTCTCCAAAGATCCTCGGGACGTGCTGTACCATTACTTTGATTCTTCAGATAATCCTGAATCGCTAATACATGAACGTCCGGCTCGAATGCGTTGAATATCATCCGCAAGATACTGGCCGCTAAGATCGTTAAGTAATATGTTTCTTGAATATTGCTTTCTTAGATGTTAAATATTGCATATTACTTCATTTATATCTAATACATACATTTCGCATAACTGACATAATCAAAAACGCCACTAATTTCTTCAGGTATCTCAACGGGATGCGTCATAGGACGTGCTGAAGTCGCGGCATCCCTCAGCAAAGCAGAATGCAGCTCGTAAACCACAAATTGCTCCATGAAATTGTAATCCGGGAAGATCTGGAAAGATCATTTCATTTTTGCAGATTTATTCGAGTTTGTTAGCGTATCAGCTATTAGAGAAACTCAACAGTCAATAGTGAGATTTATCCTGTATTTTTTATGAACTTCGAAAAGATAATATTAAATATTAAAATCAAAAGGGTTAAATCTAGATAATTCTTCGAGCTTCTGAAGGAAATGAATCGCATTTGTAACATAAAGAAAATTAAAAAATGTTTACTCATAGAAATACGACTTCCTGTTTATAAAGGTATCGTTTACGTGTGCAAACTGTTGCTCACCTTTTCAGAAGCGAAGTATTCAAAGTATTGCGCGAAACCTTCGTTCAACCAGGTGTACTCCCACCATTCGCAAGTAACAAGATTCCCGAACCACATATGAGCAAGTTCATGCGCTATTATGGTGATTATGTATTTTTCCTGCGAGGTTGCGGCTTCGTTCTTGTCAAAGAAAAGTCCCTGTTCCCTGTTGCGAGACATTATATATTTTGAACGATGTAAACCAGCATCCATTAAATGAGGTGTTTAACACAAACATTAAAGATAGACTGCAATGTGACACACATATCTCTCGCTGAAATTATAAAAACTAGGAACAGAAACGCGTTACCGGAAAGTAGCGAGGCCCCAATTCTCCATTGCGCCCATCTCAAAGTCTGGAATTCCTACCAGGTCTAGCTTGGGCATACTGATATTATAACTGATCTTCGTGAAATTCCCCAATGTTTTGAGAAGTGACTTGCCGGTGTCTTGAGCAAATTGACCATACATCGCGACTTCAGGTCTACCCCATACATTGAGGAACGTAGAATTCTTGTCGGCGCACTCGAACTCGGAGACGACGAACGCTACTAGATACGGTGACATGTTGACTTGATTAGTAGCGAATCTATACTCCCACGTGATCTCGTCCTCTCTGAAACAATAATCAGCATACGATGATATAAAGCAAAAGTTGCCAACTTGCTCTTTCTGCATCAAAAGATCTTCTGTGCTCTGTGTGCGTGTGTATGTATATATATTTCTAGTTGGTCTAATAATACTTACGTATTATTTTTCTTGATTGGCATGTTGCTCAGTATGTTGTAGCCTTTCGGTATTCTGATGTTAATTATAAACTTGGATTTGTACGCCGGTTCATCGAAGCAGGGGAAGGCTTTTCTGGCGTACGTAGGCTCGAATTGCGTCGTGGCTAGCCAACTGCACAAAAATCAGCGATATCAGTATATCAGAATCGAACATGACTGGTTCTATTCTTTCCGTAACGATATCTGAATATTCAGTGATCATTCTTTAACCTGATGGGAAAAACTGATGGGCAAGATCACAAAATCGCAAAATTACTTTTATTCTTCACGATCAGCCACGTAAGCTGCCGCAGAGCTAATTTACTTTAAAGGTATCACGGATGATATACAAACGGCGAATATTGCTTACTGTCGCTTTCCATCGCTGTCCTTGTAAGAACTACGGTAGAATCCCTTCATGTCGTCGGCGAGGATTCCGCTAAATCTGATTTGCGTCATTATCTGTTCCTCCACATTCACAACTTCTGACAAATAAATCCTCAATTGCTGCGAGGCGTTGTATATCGTGTAGTTTTGTAACCGTATTTTCCTGCTGTCATGATTAGGAACACCCATTTTGTAATTTCCATAGATGTTTATGTCGTTGTACTTGATATCGCGAGTATTCAGAACTATAGCCGTAGTTTCCTTTTTAACTTTCATGTATATTTGCACCATCCCATCAAAAACGCCCTTCTCCAAGTCAGGCTGGAGATGTATGTTGTAGTATTCTGGATAGAGCGTGTCAGGCAAGCGATAAGTATTGCTTGAAAACAGCTTATCCAATTTTTCGAAAATTATTGGCACTTTTCTTTCGTACCAGTTGAACTCATACTCCGCCCTCTCTATGAAGAAATGGATGGATTCACGAAATGCTGGTTCCTTCTTGAGCAATAGATTGAACAGATTTTGATACTACAAATGAAAAGGTAAATTAGATTGAGCAAATATTGATAAAAAATTTGATTATATCAATTTGCAAATTATTTCTTTGATTTATGTCTGGTAAAATATAAAAATGAAAGACATTTTCTTATTTTGCATCAATCAATACCGAATTTAAGCCTTTTTCTATTTTTATCGATACTTAAATCTGTATTATTTAATATTGAAAGATATTTTTCAAAAGAACTGATGTCTGAAGACTGATTCGATTTATTCGCTGTCTCGCCATAAAGATATCTTTATACATATTCAATGCAGATATTTTTATTTTGTTTGTAAATATTTCTTACGCGGCGGGTAAATAAAAATTAACTGAAACGCGTGATAGATTAATTATCATAATGAAACGATTAATTATCATTACCTGCTCATAAAGACTGCGAGTGGATATTCTGCTTGCCAAGGAGCTTACTATGCTTTTGATCTGTGCATAGCCACCAAAACTATAAAATGCCGCGTATTACGAAAACATTTAGCCAATTGTATGCTATATTGTATCATTATATTCTTAAATACTTACTATTGTTGCATATCGTCGTAATATTTACTGATAACGTCCATGACGACTTCCATGCCACTTAAGCTTGCATCGTAAACATTCGAGAACACTTTTGTGCTGTCTTGATATCGTATGCTTGAATCTTCTTTAATAGCTTCCCGCAATAGCCTTGATTGAAACAATTTATAAATATATAAATTCGTATGTGACAATAGTCATCATCGGTCATCATGCACTTTCTCTTCAAATTAAAAAAAAATCGACTTTCTCCGCAATATCTAAATTGATCCTTATCGATGATGACTCGATGCGGATGCTGATTTGGCAGATTACACAAGCTTACTTCTCCAAAATACTCTTATTCTGCGAGCACGCTAACGAGCTGAGAATAACAAGTTTGTCCGCAGTGACGTTGCTGTTCAGATATTCCTCCCAGAGAAAATCGTACGTATCTTCCGTCGTATCCTTCTGCATGGCATGACAGTAGACGACGCTGCGATAATTCGGATGTACTCTATAAGATAATTGAGGATAAGTGTCTGAGATCGCTAGATGTGCTACTCTTTCGTTTTGCTCCATTTATCGTACGTGTCCAACTTACGACTTGGAATTATTTCTCTTGTTTCGGTAAGCCGACATAGCAGCAAATTCACAATCCCCTATATCCAGTTTGCAGGCCCACTTGCGAGTGTACATCCTCAACAATTTAGTTAGATAATCATCGTTTTTGCGATCTTCGAAGCTCAGACGTCCGTAAAGAGGTTCTATGATTGACGTTAGATACATCTGGAAAATATTATAAACAATTGGTAGAAGAGCGCAATTTAAAGCAAAGTTTCATCTGGCGGAACGAGATACAAAGCGATCCGATTTAATAGTTTGATTCAGGATTGTACATAATATATACGCACGATACATGTCTATCATGTTACGAAGTGCATACGTACTTTATATAAATCTTCAATCTGGCGTCCCCGGAATCGGTTGCTCAAGTACGGTAGATTATTGTAGAATGCACGCCAAGGGAGATAGTCATTCTCCCGTTTCAGATACATCGTCGCCGAAATAACAGTCGCGTAACTGATGTAATCCGCTCTCGCGAGGTTCATGAGGTCGTCGATCAACGCCGCGCGATTGATCTCGTGAATGTTGGTGAAGTTGCCACTTGTGAGATGGTCGATCAGCCTCAGCCAATATTGCTCGTCGTAGTTCGCGCGATAGTAGCCTGCCGGACAAACGTGCGCATTTCAACAGCCTGATCGTGAAATAATACGATCATAGCGAAGTGGACAAAGTCTAATGCGAGACTGGAACTCGCTGTTTCCAAATCTTAATTTACAACTGCGCTCGATCGCGCCTCGTCGCATTACCGGATTGCTTCACGTTGAGAGTGAAGAGCGAGTTGGACTTGAATCTTGCTTCTTTCATTGTCATCCACAGCTTCGGCGCGGTGTTATTATACTCCGACGAGTTGCCGATCGATGCCCAGGTGATCGGAATGTGCCACAGAGTGTCGGCAAAGTTCTTAGGAATGTTCTTCTCAAGGAAGAAGCGCTCTTGTTTCAGAGTCACGGTGTCCTTGTTGACGCTCACGTGAACGACTGGATAACCGGATTGCGTTGTCCACGTATCCAAAATGGTTGTGATATTGTCCAGCAGTCCTGCTTTCTTTATTTGTGTCTGCAAAGCTTTGTACAAATCCTCTGGCGTTGCCACGTCGTATTCCCTAGAGAAAGCGCACAATGATCTCCTTCAAATCGAAATCCCTTTGCGGAAAATGGAAAAGAGTTTCATCCGCGTTTTCACACTCGTCGCAACAGACAGATTTTCGTTCTAGAAACATACCGATCCTCAAGATAATTACTCAGCGCCTCGTAGAACACTTGCTCTCCGTACGACCTTTCGATCATCCTCAAGATGCTGGCACCCTTGTTATACGAGATGGTGCTGAACATGCTTCGGATTTCGCTAGGACTGTTCACGTCATAACTCAAAGAATGCGATTTTAAACCATCCGCGCTCAAAGCGGAGTGCACCTGGTCTACCACAAATTGATTCTCCATCGTTATGTCGTTGAACACCTGGCGGACGAATAAATCTCTGTTATTCACGAAGGCTCTTATCAGAATAATAATTTTGTTTTAACATTTCTTCGCATTGTATCAAAAAACATAAAATGTTTTCGCTACGGTACATCGTCTTAGTTACAGAATTTCGGCATTGGACCAGTAGAAAATTTCAAGTACGTACAAGAGCGGGAGCGTGGTACTCGAAGTACCTGGCGAAGCCTTCATTCAACCAAAGATACTTCCACCACGAAAGAGTGACCAGGTTGCCGAACCATTGATGGGAAATCTCGTGGGCGATCACGTTCCTGATCGCCTGCTTGCTCGTGAGTGGAGAATGAGCCTCATCGTGCAACAAATTGCTCTCCCGATACGTTATGAGCCCCCAATTCTCGCCTGCACCTGATGGAAAGTCCGGTAGCGCGATCATATCCAGCTTCGGCATCTGATACTTGTGCTTCAGCTTTGTCTCGAAGAAATCCACGAGCGGCGATATCACCGATGCGGCGAACTCCATTTGATTGATGGCATTGGGTCGCGCGTATACGCCGAGATTCGTTTTACTCTCTTTGCTCTGCCCCGCAGATTTAAACTCGAAGTCGGATACGGCGAGTGCTACTAGATAAGTGGACATCTTTACCGTCCTGAAGAAAGTGTACTGCATGCGATCGTCGCTTCTGCAAATTCACCGGATGGTATGTTCGTTTTGCATCAGTCTGCAGTTAATTAATATGATACTTTCATATCGAAAGGATGAAAGTAAATCTTGATATCAAGACTAAGCGCAGAAAATATTGAAAAGAAGAGAAATTTGGATGAGAAATGTGAAATAAGAATGATGACGCTTGAATTCATACATTTTCTCCATTCTCTGCCAATTCGTGTTGCTTATCGGTTGGTAATCTAACGGTACGTTAACTTGAACAGTGAAGAATGCCTTCATCGCCGGCTCGTCGAAACAAGGGAACATCTTTCTAGCACCAACCGGTTCCAAGTGCGTGGCTGCAAGCCATCTGAAATACCGAATGCATCGCGATTAATAGAACGCACGAGTTTGGTTTGGGATCGACAATGTGACTAAATGAAACGTAGATTATTTATCTCCGCATCTTATTCGCGTGCCCTCGTTTGATATTTCGAAGCGAAAGTAATTCGGTAAAAAAAATATCAAGAGACACCGTCTGCGTTTGGTGTTTCTTAAAGATTTTCTTTTGACGCACGAGTGAGGACCAATTTAAAGCTCCTAGTATCCACTTTACGGCTTTGCTGTTTAGATGTTATCGATGAGTTTTTCTTTGCAACATTACCTCGTTTTTCCATTTTCGTTCACGTAGGAGCTCTTGTAGAAGCCGCGAAGCTCCGACGCGTTCAGGTGACCCGTGTACGTGATTTCAATGATCAGTTTTTCTCCGGCAAGTAGATTCTTCGAGACATCAATAACATAGAAATCGTGCTGTTCTTTGTCTGCCTTTATTATCTCAATTTTCGTCTCGTTTGTCATTACGATCACTGTGTGATGCTTAATTTCCGCCGAGTGCAGAACGATCTGTTTCGTATCCTGTACAACATCGGCCTCGATCGTCACATTTCCGTCAAAACTAAAGTTGCCAATCTCGAGATGAGGCGTGACGCTGACGAAGTATTTTCGAGGCATTATATTCGCGGGTAGGCGATAGTTGGGGGAATTAGATCGATGCAACCATTGAACGATAGATTGGGAAGCTGACTGGTACCACTTTGACTCGTATTTAGCAGTCATCAGGGAAGTTTTCAAAGACTCATGAATCGACGCGAGTTTTGTCTTGTGTTTGTTCACGAAATCTTCAAATTTCCTCATTATTCGGGACGTGGAGAAGTATTGGGACGCTCCGTAAAGAATCGTGGCTATTGTATTCTGCCCATTGTAGCTGAAATCGAGAGAATGCCGTTTGTTTCATCGATATTCTCTGCGAAGATCCTATCGGTGGCATTACACTAGAGAAAACTCACTATTTCTCCATATCCTTGTGATATTTTTCGACAAAGTCGAGGATATATTCGGCGCCGAATGGGCCAGAATTATAAACAGCAGCGAAGACGCTTTTGCTGTCTTGCTTTCGGATCCGCGTAGTTTCGTAACCTCTGATTGCAGACAGGAGGTATCTGAAAGCAAATGATAGTAATCGATTTCCGAATCAGTTCGCGTACACGGACTTGAATGTAATATTTGCACGACGACAACATCGTGTCCATTTTCTCTCGACTATGTGCACTCCAATTGATCCATCTCCAAACAAAACTTACCTTTCCAGGATGGTGCTGTTCAAGCTACATCCAAGAGCGCTCATGATCAGCATTTGATCATTCGTATGATTGGAATTGAAATACTCCTGCCATAAAAATTCCCAGTCCTCCGAAGTCCCGTGTCGTATGGCCACGCAATATGCCGTCTGCCTTTCATTCGGCTTAATTCTGTTAGACAAATTAAATTAAACTGCATCATCTGAAGATCAGAATTTCTGGAAAGTTTCGATATCCGGCATGTTTGACTCCTTTCGCGGTGTCATCGATCCCGACATTTGTGAGACGCAAGAACATCTTCGAGGGAATCATAAAGTCGCAAAACTGTTACTATAGAATCAGGGCTGCATCGTTTTCGTCGTTTTTCTAACTATCTGCATCAACGAAGCTATCAAGCTTTATACTAGAATGCTGTTCGAGAATCGAAAAATTTATCGCGCGCATCGTATCGTGCAGATGAAGACAAGAATTCAAGCATGTTCTTACGTAATGAATTCATTTTTCCATTTCTTGAACTTGTTTACATAAGTCGTTACGCAGTCCTTGTCGCCGAACTTGCAAGCCCAATTGTTCAGCTGTTGTCGTAACAAAACCGTTAATCTGTGATCATCCGCGTGATCCTCGTATCCCAATTCCTTGCGTCTGCCATTGATAAGAGACAAAATGAATTTCTAAAAGCATGAAAGGACATTATACGAGATTATACGATCAATCTATTTAAATTTACTTTAATTTGAGCAATTTCTTAACTTGAATGTTAACTTAAATGTTAACTTTAACGTAACCAACCTTGAGTAAGGAATGTTCCTCTTTCCCCGTGAACCGTCTGTTTAAATAGTCTAAGCCATTAAGCGCTGCTTTAAAAGGCAAGTAATTCGTTTCCCTTTTAAGATATGTTAATCCATCTAGAACGGTATCGTAATTCTCGCGTCCAGCTCTACCCAGATTCAACAGATCGTCCACGATATTTGCTCTGTTCAATACGTGAATTTCATTGAATCTTTCGCTGTTTAAGACCTTGAAGATACGCTGCCATCCATCGGCATCATATTTCACACGATAGAAACCTGCATTTGCAAATATTTTCTCAATGACTTCCGCTTGAGGTTTCGTATGTACATAATTATTTTTTAAATCTTTATGCAAAATAAATAAATTATTATTAAAATAAATAAATTGAAATAAAAAAAGATATAAAATTTTAATGTAAAATTTTATACAAAGGAACCTGTACGTAAAATTATATAAAAGAGAAATAATTCTACACTCCCGCTTGATATTTTGATAACGAGTACTTCTGATTTTATGGCCGTCAATCATTGCTAAAGTTCTTTGATTCTTTTATATTTTCTAAGACATCTTAATCACTCAGCGTAACAATATCGTAACATTCTTTCGCAGATAATTCTTGCGTGAGTGATTTGAATGTTTCTCGTTACGAACCCGATGACTGAATGTTGAATATTATCCAGCTCTCCGAATCAACTTTGAGATTTATAACATCTTCTTTGGTGGACAGCCAATGCTTTGCGTTCGTGTTGTTGAAATTCGGATCTTTTTGCGTAGTCCATGAAAGAGGAACCGACCAAATGGTATTCGCGGGAGGTTTGTCTTGGAAGAAGTTTCTCAAAAGAAAACGTTCCTGAGTAACGCGAACCACGTCTTTGTTGATGGTGACCGATACGAGAGGATAGCCGGGCTGCGTGGTCCAATTGCTCATTATTTTTGCTACTTGAATGTCTGTTAGATTTTGCTTATTTATTCGCTCCTGTATCGCCTTCCATAGAGCATTCGGATTACCCAATCCTGTGTCTTTGCTGGAAGATATCATTTGGTTAATGATCTTCGTAGCTGCGAGGATGGACATGAGCTTTGAGCTCTTACAAAATATTTAACTTTAATAATTTTTAATTAATGATAATGATAAATTTGTTGTCAGCTATGTAGTTCTGAACCGCAGCAAAGAGATGTCAACTTAAGGCAACATTACATCAGTACGATAGAATCTATTCAACTTTTTTCTTGACATTTCTTCTTAATTGCTATGTTAACTTTAAGTTAACATATGTTAACTTTAAGTAATCTTGCAAATTACTTGGTTCTCACAATTAATTCTTAAGGCGATTTTCTCGGAATAATCACGAACGCGAAGTCGAATCGAGATTGTCCGCGTAACGCTTACTTATTCCGTAGATAATCCTGTAATGCAAACTTGAAGAGCTCGGTTCCGAATGTAAGGCTCATCATGCGGACTATGCTGGCTCCTTTCGCGTAGGTGATAGTATCTGCCATAGTCCTGATTTGCGATTGACTAGAGACATTACGAGTCAGTGGACGAGAAGATCTTAAACTGTCCGTGATTAAAATTGTTTGGTGCTGATCCACCACGAATTGCTCCATCATGTTCCAATTTACTTCGATCTGAGTATAGAAAGAGAATTATTAACTCGATTTTCATGAACGTATAAAAGTGCAAAGTCGCGGCATCAAGTAACAAAGCTAATCATCCATTTTCGTCGGCAAGCGCAATCCAAACGATCCCAAACAATCATGCAGACCGCGCGAACCTGGAAGTCGCGCGGATTATAATTTTGAAACGAAATCGTCCAAAGCATTGCCAGAAAAAAAGCAGCTAAAATCAAAAGAGAATCCCTTCTCTCGAGTGCCGCGAATCATAGTTCCAGTCGTTTGTTCATCAATGCTGCGATGAAAAGTCTGGACGTTGCCCTTACTTGCGCGGTACCAAAGTACTGGAAGTATCTGGCGAATGCTTCGCTGAGCCAGAGGTAGCCCCACCATTCCGGCGTGACCAGATTTCCGAACCACATGTGGGTAATTTCGTGCACGATCACGGACGCCACGCTCTGCTGTGCCAGGGCGGAGGATTCATTGTCGTACAGCATCCGAGTTTCGCGATAGGTCGTCAATCCCCAATTTTCCATCGCTCCGGCAGAGAAATCTGGCACTGCCACCATGTCCATCTTAGGCAGAGTGTATTTTTGCTCGAATAGCTTCTCGAACAATTCAAGTGCTTGAATGCCGATTTTCAGAGCATAACGGGCCTGTTCGATGGCGGATGGCCGGGCCCACACTTTGAAGTTAGCGTCCCCGAGAGAACGAAATTCCGAAATGATGAACGCCACCAGATAGGTGGACATGGGAATGCTTTCTTTGTATTCGTTAACGAACTTCTCCGATCTTGAAAAGAAATTGCTTCGATAGGGAATAAATGACAATAATTTCGAATGAAATAACAGCAAGTTGTTCGATTAAGTGAATGATTAAGTGAATTTAGGAGTGAATCGGGACAGTTTTTTATTTGAGAATAGCAAACGAATGAAACAGTTGCCACTTACTCGTTTGTCGATTTTTCCAACGGCATGTTACTGAGACTCTGATAATTTTTGGATGTCTTTATGAAGATCTTGAATCTTGCTTTGAAACCCGGCTCGTCGAAACAGGGAAAAGCGTGTCTCGCGTCCGTGGTTTGGAACTGCGTCGCCGCTAGCCATCTGCAATATTAAAGGGAACTTTTAGTTATAAAATTTTATCTAACATATCTATCAAAGATGGACATGTATATATATGTATATTTCTGGCATGCGTTTATTAGTTTTGTTCATTAGTGCGAAATAAGTTCCATCTGTCCATCTGAATCTCGTCAAATTCCTCAGCGTTACTTACTTGATCTGCCCCTTTTCATCCACGTATGAGCTTCTGTAAAATCCGGCCATGTTGTCACTTAAATTCCCCACATAATTGAAAGATATATCCACGATTGTGTCGTTATCAAGGATTTTAGAGAGTTTGAAAGTGTATTTCTCAGTGACATTGTCATATATTCTATCTTTTATGACGATTGTCGTTTTGTTTACTGTAACTGTATCCGTTATGATCTGGAGATTTCCCACGTGCAGCGTAATATTGTCGGTTGCGTTTATTACTTTGGCTTGAATGATTGTTGTACCGTTGAATATAAACGGATCACCGACCCATGAGTTTTCTAAGCGGATAGTGTATAAGATGGGTTTAACAGATGTCGGCAATCTGTAATCGATGAAATCGTCATCTTTCTGCAAGAAATCCTCGTCTTGCAAAAATATATCTGCAAATAAAGTTTGTCCGTCTCTCAGAATACGCAATTATGCTTATAACTAATATTTTATCGATACATCGCGGTGTCTCGTTAACGTCATGCGGAATTAAATTGAGAAATTTGCTCGGGAAGTGGGAACGAATACCTTTGATCGAACTCTCGATACTTGGATATATCTGATCGATAATAATTTTACCTCACATTCTCTCGTCGTACGAATACGTAAAACCAACGGAATTACCTTCGTGAGAAGAAAATCTCTCCGCTGCATTCCCATCGAGCGATGCGATCAAAGCGTAAAGCAGCAAGTATTGCCGCAGGAGCTTCATCTGAAAGACAACGTCACGCTTGTATATTTGCCGAGTTTTGTTTTCAGTTCACCATTAAACTGTACTCGCTGCGCTCTCACCTTTGTTGAACGTTTCACTATGTTTAATACTAATGTTATCGTTCCGATAGCCCCATGGCTATATTTTTCAATGCAGGTAATTATGATAAGCGCGTCTCTATGACAATTGTTACCTTCACTTTCGTGTTATCTAAATATACAAAAATTATATCTAGTCAAAATCGATCCTGAATCGATTACGTGCTAATTGCGCGCGGACACAACTGGCATATCCGATTTTCAGGAAGCAGAGTTTCTGAATTCGCACGATACTGGGTGAAACCTATCGACTGGCAGATGGTTAAAGTGTGTTCCCCTGTTTATTGACATTATCTGGAACATCATCGATTATCTTATCATGAATTTAGTTTATCTGACTGATATCGTCATTTTTTATATAAAATATCGCACGTTCGCTAAAGTAAAACGTGATTAGTGGCGCGATTCAATATCTGGAAAAAGGAGAGCTTCAATGGAAGGACGAAAGATTTTTATTAAATGCGATATCATCGGATGTTGACTAAGCTGGATATCAAAGCAAAAATTCAATGTCAAATAAATTAGATCGATATGATACTTTGCAATTGAACAACAATTTAATATTAATACGTAACATTAAACGCTACAAGTTATCTGTGATAAGATTTAGATCGATGATTCAATGGGCTGATTCAGTCCAAGCTCTCGTGTAATTGCAAGATGCAACAGGAATGCAATCGTAATTATAATAATCTCATGTAAACTTCGTCGATATCGGCGACGCCTTTTTCTTTCATGTATGCCTGCTTTAGTGTGATTTTAAGCCGAAGGTGAATCCCGATTTCTCAGTAATATCGTTTCTATTCGATCGTGTCGGCGATTTAAGAATATATCCGATAATAGATACACATTTTTCTCGAACTTTGATCAGAATCATCATGGATATCGATTGAATGTGTATCGTTTATCACATTATGAGTTAATGCAATTTCATTATGCGGGCGGTCGAATAAGATGTTCCATGTAGATATCTGAAATTTCAAGTGCTAACGATATAGCTGCGTTTCAGATAAGAACGAATCAAGGGTCGAGCATTGAACGTCGAATGCTCTTTTGATTCCACAATGTGGAAATATAAAATCAATCCGTCGCAGACGCGATAATCGAATTTTAAGTCCGTCCCTTATTATTCTACATATTGATACCTAGAGAGACCTTCGTCGATTTCTGTCATTGCGGCATGCGAATGTAGGGGATAATGTCTGTAATATTTATACAAAACTGAAATAAAGCGCGCGCGACAAATTCTGCGTGTATGTCGAACGCATCGTGTGCGCGAAAACAATATATCGGATTATATCAATCACGTCGACGTATCAGAAATCGAATCGTTAATAAATGAATTAACAGTCTATCGGTATTACACGAAACAAAGAAGCGATAGATTTAGATATGTCCAATAACGGATACTATCCGACACTAGCGTTTGCGGAGAAGAATCATGAAGGAATTACGAATCAACAGTGAGGGATTTATGTCGTAAACGTGCTGTTTACGATACGCTAGACCCATACACGCGTTTATGCGATCGTTTATACGACAAGACGGGCTTTGTCGATAGTTCGCGAAAGAAAAGGAACGCGATTTACGCGCGCGGAAGTTTAAAGAGAACCATCTCCTTTCAACGTCTCTATTTCTTTTTTTTACCTTCGAAATTGAGTTTTAAAGAGTGAAACGCGATAGTCTCACGTGTCGCTTTTCATCCATAATGATCGTTATATGTCAAGGATTTTATAGAACGATGTAACGGATAACGCGTAGATTATCGTGCCTTATCTAATCTGCTCAATGATTGCGTGCGATGTACGATTTGGAAATTTATATATTTGTCGCCGACAAATACATTATAACAGATACAGGAAATTATCGTATTGATAATAAAAATGCGCCCTTATCTGGCGTCATTGTGTACAAAATCGATAAATGTTTATCGGAGTCTTGCAATATTTCTATTGTTTCGGGCTTAGATTCATTTTTATTCATCTCGTCGCATGTTAATCAATAATAGTTCGCCGACGACTGATTGTAGCAACGGATAACGATAACGACAGATAACAGTGAAGACTCCCAGCGTTTGTTTGAGACAACAATTAATAACCTTAATAACTAATCCAATAACCAGCTGCGTGTATTCACAGACTTACAAGGGCAAACTCGCGTGCAAGAGAAAATCACTACATTATTACATACAAAAGGCGGATTTGCGCAATTGCGTTTTGCATGACATATTAATAATAAGATCTCTGTATCTTTATTCTTATCATTCATTTATAAGCGAGACTTAATCCGCATTCAGTATATCATTGTCCGTGAAATGCATCGCGACGGAGAACCGATTGTTTTCGAATGCGCCACGGATTTCCGATAAGGTATTTTTGACATTGGCTATCGTCTCTTCTTGACTGACGAAATAATTGTTTAAATCGATGTCGTGCTGTTCAGCAAACGCTTTTATCTGTAACAGAATTATTTCATAATTGCGGTAAATTAATTGCGGTTGAATTACATTACAGGAGAACAAAGATATATATATTTAACAAACCTTCTGTAGCTGATCTTCGGTATTACAATGTCTGGTAATGAGGTGAAGTAGTACCATGTAAGTCATGTTACTGTAAGATATATTATAGATATATATTATAGATATCATTTCACGTGATTGTTCTAAATCACGCACAACGCGGCCATCGTATCGCGATGAAACGTTGAAACTTTAAAGCAAAATGCTAATACTCACGTCGTGTTTTTTAAAATTCTGGCAGAGTTATTGATGAAGAGATCTATTACTTTATCTGCATTTAATGCATTGTCAAGCATGCGAGAAAACAGAGAGTGATAATCGTTCACGCTAGAATTCAACTGTCTCTCAAGAATATCTAGGTTTGCCGAACAGCCGATGAAGTCGCTCTGATTGAAATTATCTGTTTCATTGGATATCTGTTCAAACTGATCCCAGACTGATTCATTCGCCGTCATTAAACCAAAGCAGATGATTTGATATCCTAAATTGTACGGGATTCTGCGAAATTGGAATGGATTAGAAGTATAGTTAGAAGAATTTCTTAAAACCTATCAAAAATGATGTCGTACATTTAAAAGCAATCGTACTTCGTATCGTTAACATTTCATAGCAAGATAGGCGTGAAGACTGACTCAAGAATGATTCAGAAATTCAAATATATCTCACAGTAAATAAATAAATTGTTATGTCATAGAAAATCGAGATACCGTTCGCATATTATCTATTTAGTCTCGATTTAATTGGATGAAATGAAATTTTTGAAATCACGCATAAAACAATTGGTAGCCTTTCGTGATAGAACCCACTTGTTTGCGACTGGATCTTTCATGTAGGCAAGTAATTTAGTGGTAGCATTCGCTCGACATTCCGAGTCTCCGTATGTACAAGCATATCCAAACAGTTTGCTTCTAACGATTATGGTCCACGGGTCGTCATCAAAACGATTATCCAAACCAATATGTTCACGCAATTTATGCATCAGACCGAAGATATAGCGCTGAGAGAAAAGAACATTTCAGAATGATCAAACAAATCATGGATCGAACAATCGTCGATTTAATCTTTTAGTTAGTAAATCTAAGATCAACTTGCTAATGCTGATTAAAGTCAAAATTCTAGAAATCAGGAAGATTTGGCTTTTATAGATCAAATTCTATTTAGATCTCAAGGTCTCAATGACGGTAGATCGCACTGTACCTGCACGACTGCGGATACCCGAATGAAGTGGCTGAACTGGTTGATCAGATGATCAAAGATCGGATTCCATGCGATCGGGTCAACTTCGCGCCATAGATAATTAATAATTTCCAAATAAGTAACAATGTCGAGCTGCTTAGTTGTCACCATATATAAAGCGTCGTTGACGATCTGCGCGCGATTCGGAAGCGCGATCTTGTCGTAATTTTCAGAATTGAGGATAGTGGCGATCCGTTTCCAGTTGGTTGCATCGTAATTCACGCGATAGAAGCCTGATCAAAATGATATTGCATAAAAATAACAACAACTCTATGTATACGCACACAAAACATTGTTAAGAAAAATTTAATCGAGTTACATTCATTGCATCTTTGATGTTAATTGTTATTAAAACAAATCGTACGCATCGCCTAAGAATTACCCGTCAACTGTTTGTTCACGATGATGAAATCATCAACATCCACTCCTTCGATCGTCAAACTCTCGTCCTGCGGCTTTAGCCAATGCGTGGGCAGCGTTGACGAAAAGTCCAAGTTGCTTCGAGTCACAAAGTTTATGGGAATCCACCACGTTTCGTTGCTCTCGCTGCTATTATATTTCGGATATAGAAATCTTCTCTGCGTCGCCCTGATCTTGCCTGTGGTATAATCCCGCTCGATCGTAACAATGGGATATCCCGCCTGTTCAAACCAAGTATCCATTACTTCCTTCACTTTAAAGTCATCGTGCGGTACGTTCGATTCATCGACGGCATCTTGCAGTGCTTCCCATAAATCGTCTGGTGTAACGGAACCGTATTCACTGAAAATTAATGACGGCAAACCGATGATGTGTACTGTTTGATAATAACATTGATAGGGAATACCACTGATGTTTTTGTGAAAATTAAGTATACAAGATGGAAACTTGATTCTTTAGTTTAAACATTAATTCTCTTGCATTTTTAAGGATTCTTCTTGCATGTTAGATCTAATTGCATTATTATTTATTAATATAAAGATTAATATAAAGCTTAATATATTAAGAAGACATACTAACTGTGCTCGCAGATATTTTATTAAGCCGTTTCGAAATACGTCCTGCGTTAAAATGTTCGCTATCATATGCAACATGATAGCAGCTAAAAAATGAAAAATAAAACTCTTTTGTACATTTCGTAAATGTAAATGATCGATCAATGTAAAATAGAATAATTTCTCCATTAATTTTTCTAAATTTAATTTCATAATTTAATTTCTTTAAATTTACTCAGAGATATTTAGTAATGTAATTGTTCAACATATGAAGAAACGTAGTTTTGGCGTATATGAAGAAACATAGAATTTCTTACATTTCGTGTACGTATTAAAACTATATATATAACGAACATCCAGATGACTAGTAACATTAATTGCATTAATCGACATGGAATCAAATCCCATGGAATCTATATTGAATGCGCGTTGAACTTCCATCAGAAAAGAATCCATTATTCGCCATTCTTCGATAACCTGAAAAAATCGATCTCGTATGAGAAAGATCCATCTTGCAGACTATATATTTCTGTACCTTGTCGGTAATAAGAAACTTCAGGTATGTCGCCATGCCCTCGCTCAACCACATATACTGCCACCAAGCTGGACTGACGAGATTCCCGAACCACTGATGAATCAACTCGTGAGTGATCGTCATGGTATTGTATATTCTGAAGAAGTTCGGAAGATCCTCAATGTCTATGAGTAATACGTTATCCCTGAAACTCATCAGACGACAGGTGAGTATCTCCGACTTCCAGAGTACTCGTTCGTCATTCGCGGAATATCGAAGACGAGTCTCGCCGATCGCGAAGAGTCGACAAGCTGCTCGCTGCTCGCTGATGACCGGTCCAGGTCCTCGCGGGTGATTTCGCGGAATTTCTTTGTCCCGATCGTGATCATGCCTGCCTACCTTCGTCAATTACCCTATTCGTTTGTACTCACTGATAGACGATCATGCCCCAGTTTTCAGTAGCGCTGCTTGTGTATTCGGGCGCCGTGACGTGGTCCATCTTCGGCACTCGAGTGGTGTCGTTGGTGTATCTCTCGAGCTCCCTCATTGCCTTCTCGGCGAATTCAAGGCGAGACGGAGCGTAACGGAGAAACTGTTTGGGAGCCCATATCCTGACTGTGCCATCAGGATTGGAGATGTGATCGTAATCGGCTACCACGAATCCCAGCACGTTGGTGGACATAACCGGCGTGGTCTCGAAGTGCGTCCATACTTTGCCATCGGCCTCGACGACATCCGTTGTCGAGGGCATATTCGACAACGCCGTATAATTGGGGTAGTGCTTTATGGAGAATTTGAAGACTGCTTTCATCGCGGGTTCGTCCCAGCAGGGAAACGCCTGTCGCGCGGCTACCGGTTGGAAATGCGTCATTGCCAGCCACCTGTAAATTCATTATGGTTCTCTCTGTTACACGTGCATTAGGCTTGCTGTCACGCGCAACTTGTCGTGCAATTATCGCGCAGGAGCAACAGGTCGCGCAAACGTTTACCGTGTAATTCAATAATTCGCAGCTAATACAAACAAGTTGCCTCTCTCTGCTACAGACTCGGCATCTCCCTCGATATCGATCACCCGGTATCTCATTAATTTAATTTAATCTGTTCATCTACATAAATTGTGATTCGCGCACATTTCTAGAGATACAAGCGATCTGAGCTTTTATTAAATTCCTCACGACGAGTGTCAGAAAAGGACTCGAGAAAATCGAAAAAAGTTATGGCTAAAGATCATTATTGCGACATAACGGATGTTTCGATCGGTGTGGATGAGAATTCAGATTTATCGATGTGCATTCCAATACGCGCGTTTTATTCCTCGATCGATCAGAGAGAAAACCAGTAACAACAACGATCACTTACACTTTATTACCGTCATCATCCGTATAAAAGGTCTTGTAAAATCCGCGAGTATTATCGGCGAGTATACCCGCGAATTTGAGATGCAGCGTGTAAATGCCGATATCCAACAGCTCGTCGAATCGTATGCTTAAGATCTGCGTTTTATCATCATAATGATGCCGCTGGGGAACGTAGGTCTGTATGAAATTAACGTCCTTCTCTTCGCCCTTTCGTATCAGTTTGGTCCAGCCTTCATCCATCGTGATATTCATGGTGTGCATTGCGATGGTGTTGGTCGGTTCGCGCACTTGGACATCGATGCTCACCTCGCCATCGGTGGTGAAATTATCCTCCACGATATGCGGTATTAATCTGACCTCATAATGAAGAGGCACGACCTGGTCAGACAGCCGATACTGCAAGGTCTCGCTCGATCCTTCTGTCACTTCATTATCTGCGGCTTTATTGCCATCTTCAGTAGGAATATTCTGGCCTGCAAATAAAATTTAAAATTTCTCAACGCTGACGACAGTGATATTCTCGTGTCGTCAATCGAGAATACTATCATCCTGTTTGTACAACGATATTTTTGCATATGTCTTTTTATTTCAAGAAAAATTTATTTCGTCCCTTTTTTCGAACATTCTCTCATGCGATGCTTATTCGACGAATCTGTCACCTGAGAACGAATTTGGATTCTTCCGTTCCAGCCACAAACGAATTTTGCTCACTGTCATCTCTGTCAGATCTAGATTCTGTTCCCAAGTTTTTATCATCTCTGGTATCTTCAATTCAAGCTTGTTCATTAATTCCTTCATCTAAAAGAGAGTATTCTATACTGCCATACGCTATAACACTTTGACATGCAACGATTTCCTGCCGTATTCTTATTATGTCTTATCGATACAAAATCTCTATGACATGATATAATACATTTTTAACATCTGTAATTTAATTGAAATCTGCACCTTTCGAATTTGTTTCCTGGAAACGATGCTCCGGCTAACTTGATATAGCAAATCCGTGATATTGTCAGTACTGTAACTAAAAGTTCAATGCATCAGTGGCATAGAACAAAATTAATGAAACGTTACTATTAGAAAGTTACGCATATTTTTCTTCTCTTAACAGATTAACAGATTAACAGATAATCGGGATTATCTATAAGCTTAAAATATTCAAAGTCGCAACGCGGAGCGTTTTATGATATAGCAGCATTGCAAACTTTGTACGAATACTCCGTCTGGAATCGCTTTCTCTTTTGATTCTCAATAAAATTCTGTCATAGATTTATGATTCAAGGGAGCTTTCTTCTCCGAGCTCGTTTGTGAAGACAGGTTTCGCGATCAAGAGAATTTATGCAACTTCCCGAGGCAGTTGATGTAAGATCATTACATAGTAGTAAACTTATCCCAATGATGCGCAATAAAGTCTATTGTTACGTCGATGTTTGGATAATCGCCGTTTAATACGGAGCTGAGGATACGATAGGCGTCTTCTGTCGGGATCGGCGAGCTTTCGGATATAGTCATGTTCAAGAAATTCTCAATAATGGTTAAGTTTTTGGAGTATCCGAGGCAGTTCATCGTCGGTTCAGAGTTCTCCGTGTACATGCGCAACAGCTTGTCCCATATGTTCTCGTTTGCCAGCTTCACGCCGTTACAGAACATCCATTGTTTCTTATGGAATGAAGTTCTGTGGAATAAAATCCCTAATATATACGCGGTCCCGAAGTCATCCTCAACTTGTCTCCAGTTTAAGCAAGGAATGTAAAAGACAATTAATGCTCAGGGGATTATCGCAAAGTGCATTAGCTATTCCTTTGGAAGGACAGAATAGTTCATATTCACCTGTTCGCGGATTTTACCGAATCCTCCAAATAAGCGATCAATTGTGTGTGAGCCTCGCGTAAGCACTCGGGATGATCGCAGGCGCAGGCCTTCTCGAGTATTCTGTGCCTCATTATTTTTGTGAGATAATTTTCATGAGGACCATCGTGCATGCCGAAGCTCTCCAGAAGATTATTCATCAGATCCAGAATGTACGACTGCAAATTACAACATAATTTGAATCGATGTTCCTGTAAGAGTTTCTAAATTGTAAATCAACCGATTTCAGGGTACAGAGACTTCGCGCTTAACGCGCGCCGCGCGAGCTCACTTTGAGCAATTCACCGCCGTCGTTGTAAACGAAAATCTTGAGCGCCTCATCCAGAATCGCGAACAGCGGGCACCACGCTGTGCAGTCCGTTTCACGTCGCAGGTAGCTCGTTATGCTCATTAAGATGTCGGGATCCAATTTGCCCGCGAATGCAAGGTACATCGCGTCGCTGATAATCTGAGCGCGATTCAGCACATGAACTCTCGAGTAGTCCTCTGAGTCCAGGTAGTCGGCGATCTTCAACCAGTTCGCTGTGTCATAATTTACGCGATAGAAGCCTGCAATTGCAATTGATCGACGATGTGACAATGCGAACTCTCAACAAGTTCACTTACGTGAACAATCGCTCTTCCGAGCCTGCCCTACCCATATGCTGAACGTTCACGATGATCCAGTCCTGCGGAGCGATATTGTTCGTCATCACGAGCTCGTCGACTTCCGGCGACAGCCAAGCTGTGGTCAGGTTCGACGTGAAATCCGGATTGGAACGAGTCGCGAAATTAATCGGAATCCACCATCGCGCGTTAACCTCCGTCTCGCTGGTGTTCTCATGATGCTTGCCGAATCTTTCGTGCAATCGAAAGTGTTCTTGCGCAAACGTCGTCTTCCCCGTTCGCTGATCTCTCGTCACCGTCACAAGCGGATATCCCTTTTGCCCTATCCAGGTATCCATCATCTCCTGAATGCTGAATTTGTCCTCGGGCACCGCCGATTCATCCAATGCGTCTTGCAAAACGGACCACAGATCTTCAGGCTCGACCACGCCATATTTGCTAATCATTGAATTGTTACGTTAATGCTAAACTTATGAGTTTCTACGTTAGATCTTCCGCTCTTTTATGGCAAATAAATGCGCGGAGGTCATGATACAGTGTTTTACGACGAGCGAGAATATTTAAAGTAGCCTAACATCTTCTTATCACAATCTAATGTATATAATTACCACGGTGTACATTTTTTTATCAAGTATATTACGTGTCACGCGATCAAACTGATCGTTGGTCAGATTATATTATCATAATCTTTCTTTTTATAGTCAACATTTATTTGCTATAAACGTATTATTTATTAGTTTTGATCAGAATGAAATATTTTATTCACTGTTTGTCGAGGTATCTAACGAGTCCTGCGTGAAATACGTCCTCGGTAAGGCAGTACGACAGCATCCGCAGTAGTAGAAAAGCTGAAATGATAATTGCGTTTCTTAAGATCGGAACATGCCTTGGTTAAAATCGTCAATCTCGGTCGAATATCTGTCTTAATCGAATTTCTTCGTTAATAAGTACGTTACCTTTGCGATTCTCGTATGGACAAAATTTCAAATCAATTTCTCTGATAGTATTCGCCTCTACATTGAGAGGCTGCGAATCGTCGAAGCTCTCGATAATGAGTATTAAATTCAGCATTCTTATTAAAAAGAAGTCCTTAAATTGCCCGTGTATCTAGACAAAAAAATCTCTCCAGCGTCTGCGCAAATATGTTTCGCACTCGTACTCATAAGCATGATGGAAATACGCGTATTCGTAAATTGAAGTTTTACTTTGTCCATGATATAATGTTTGAGATACTCGGCGACTCCTCCATTCATCCATACATTGGTCCACCAGGACGGAGTAACAGCATTACCGAACCATTGGTAGGTCGACTGAAAAATGATGCTATCCGCAATTGTGTACAATCTTTCTATCGGATTACTACCCTCCTTGTACAACATCGTGGCTTCCCTGCACACAGGAAACATTGAGCCGTAATTTTGCACGATCGCATAGAACATGCGTTGTAGATTCGTGTGTTTATCATGAGAGACGGCGAATATGTACGATGATAAAAGCAAGCTACCTGTAAATGACAAGACCCCAACTTTCCGCAGGCTTGTTCGATAAGTCGGGAAGCGCAATGTGATCGATCTTTGGCATCCACACGGAGCCGTTTGTGTATCGTTCCAGTTCGGTCGTCGCTTTCTGGGCGATTTCGTGGGCAAAACTAGCTGAGGAAATTGCGCCGCGTCTGGTCCAGACGTTGATGGTGCCATCGGGATTGCTCGCGTTACGGAAATCGGAGAGCAGGAAGCCAACCAGGTACGTCGGCATGACGGGAGACTCTCCGAAATGCGTCCACATTTTGCCATCGTCCTCGTCGATTTCCGACACCTCGGACACCGGCATGTTCGAGATAACGGTGTAATTGTACCAGTGCTTGATGGCGATCTTGAAGGAGGCCTTCAGCGCTGGCTCGTCCCAGCATGGGAAGGCGGTTCGCGCGAGGATCGCTACGAAATTGGTCGCGGCGAACCATCTGAAATTGCAAATTGATCGTTGCATTACTATTTCTTATCATTGCGCGTCGATAAGCTTGAGTAAACTCGGGAAACGAAGACAATCACTGGACTGTATTGTCCGTAGATTTTACATTCTACTTTTACGGGGTGCTCTCTGTCGTAGCTTCAGTTACATCGCATGATATCCTAGTGTATTTTGACTATCAATACTGTAGAAACAGTGTGGAATGATTTTACATTGTATCGCCCGCTTCGTCGACGTAGGAGCTTCTATAGAATCCACATGGTTTGTTGTTCAGTACACCGGAAAACTTCAGACGCAAAGTGTAATGTCCGATGGCTAACTCCTTGTCGAAAGCAAGACTCAATGATTCGGTGAGACCATTACGCTCGTGCGTGATAGGAGCGTAAAGATCCAATCCATTTTTCACTCGCAGAGAGGTCGCATCCTCGTCTATCGTCAGGTTCTTTGAGTGCAACGTGAGGATTCTCGTCCTGCTCAGAATCTCGATGTCGACGAGTACTTCGCCGTCGAACGTGAAGTTGTCCGATACTAGATACGGATTTAATCTCAGATCGTACAGCAGCGGTCGCGTGTGATTAGGCAGTCGATCATATACAGGTTTATCTCGAACCTTTGGATTCGGGATAACGGCTGCATCTGTCACCACCAATGTTAATAGGCACAACGAGATGATTCCGCGCATTCTGCAGAGAACAATGAAGATATCTAATGAGATAACAGTACAACAAGAGTAACAAAGCACAAAATGACGTAAAGAGATCATTAGAGAAAATGGAATAAAATGATAGAAAATATCGCTTCAATATGATATTTCTTTTAACATTCCAACGTACTTTTGATATAGCAATATCGCGACGGGCTTCACACGTATCTCGTGACTTCGCAGAAATTAAGAAGTTATATCACCAGCAATTCGGGCGCGATAAAGTATAGAATGCAAGAGATATAATAGCGCTATGCGTTTCCGTTACGTAGAAATGGCTAGTATGATTGCCAAGCAGAATAAAGCATATTAAGTAATAGAAGCGGGCATTAAGTTCAAGGTCCAACCTTGTATCATTTTCGCGAATAGGTAACCACCATCTTGCAAAATGGAAATTGTCTCGATTAAGTTCTTAATACATACAAAGCTTGCACACAAGTTAGCAAGTCAGATGGACTCATTAATATGGGTATCATATTCGCGCACTGATAATGAACTTGGAACTAGTGCAGCCACTTAAGTCGCTTCTTGAAACAATGTTTCAGGTATCAGATAATAAGGTATTTTGCAATGATGTATTACGAGTTATAAGGATTATAAGAGTTTTGGAAAAATTCGCTGTTCATCGCAATATCGATAATCGAGAAATTTTATTAAAAAGTACGAAAAGAAATTTTTGAAAAATCATAAGCTTTTTAAATATATGTAGTTTCGTGTTTCACTTGTCTGCATTTTATTTTGTTTTTATTACGAAGAAATTTCTCGAATTAATATTTAACTAAGTAATATCGTTTATAAATGAGAATTCAAAATAACGAGCTAGTTATTTCCGTGGAACAAATTCAGCGGATTGATCGACGAATGTAAAAATTTAATGTTTGCTGAAACAATAAGAATCTTAATTTTACTTGCAGGAAAATGACAGAATATCTTTCGTGTCTCTTCTTGCTTCGTGTAGAGACACTATGATTCATAAATCGATGTTTAATGTTAAGTTGTCTTTTCTTTTGCATACTCACACTGTTAGATGTTAAAAGATTCCGTGACGAAGTAACGATTCTACTAATCGAGATAACTCTGCGGCTTCCTTTATAAGCCATATATGCTTCGCTTTCAAGAAGCGTTTTATTACGTTTTATTACTAACGAAACATGATCTTTTCGACGAATAAAGCAGGTCAGATGATTTCAAGTGTGACAACAGTTAATCGTATATCCAGATAGTTTCGCTATTATTTATATTAGCTGTTCTCCGAATTTCTTCTTGCTTTCTCTTTTTTTTCCATGATAGATTTTATTTATAATATATTATTTCGCGTTCTCTAATAAAAGATATTTAAATTTAAAACGTAGATAATAATTAGAAGATAAACATTCAGGAAAGAATAATTGTTTCAATATGAAATGAAATAACTTATGATTTATTGAGAATCGAAGAAGTTACAGGTTTCCCCTAATGAGTTGACAAATTAATATAAACAATGATTAAAATTTGTATGTACATTTATATTCGCACTGCAAGGTGATCTTTCCGGTTGTTTCATCTCCTTTTGTCTTACAGGAAATAGGGTCGAAGCACGGAAAATGTATTCGACAATTTAACTCTGCGTGCATCTATCATCTTCTTAATATTTGCGTTATCTTCTTTATTGAAGTCAGTCTCGGCAACTTTGCTTAGCTGAAACAGATCAATCTCTAATCAGAATGAAGACTATTTTCATTGATACAAGCTCCATTCGACGCTGTCGAACGATTTATTACATCGTAACTTGTTTTGAAAAGTGACTGATGCATTACATCAGATTCGATTTATAAAAACAAAATTTTCGAAACAGAATAAATATCGATGTAATTGATATTTATGATGTTAAGGTATTCAATTAGTGAGAAATAGGAAAGCGAGAACCATCTTGAAACCTTGAACGATAAAATTTACCTTGTCAAGCTTATCGTTAGAATGTACGCTGTTAATGAGATTTCCAAATACCTCCGCTACGCTGCAATATCTATGAAAAAGCGAAACGTTAGTAAAAGTTTAAATGGATAAATAATATCCGTTAGTTAGTTTTTTTTGTACTTAAGAATGTCATTACTCGGAAATGATTCTGTTTATGTTTTCCAGTACGTAGTCAAAAACTAGCTCGTTGTCCGCATGCTCGTCTAAAATCGAATAGAAGATCGAATAGTATTCCTGATGATCCAGTATTAATGTATCGTTCGATAATAACATGTTTAAATAATCGATAATGATGTCAGGATTTTCGGAGTAAATCAAACAATACAAAATATCGATTTCCTCTTTCTCCATGTTCCTTTCCATTTCTTTGTATCTGTCGAGTAACCGATTCCAAGTGGACGCGTTCGCTTGCATGATGCCATTGCAGAACGTCCACTTTCGTAGATTCGGTGGTATTCTGCACGAAATGTGAAAACAACAAGGAGGAAATTTTATAATCGCGTTCGTTATGGTATTATTCCGCTTGCAGCAAAATTAAGAAAAAGATTTATAAATTTTATAATTATTTTTTAGAAATAATTAATAATTAATACGGAAAATGAATAAATAAAAAATCTTGGTAGAAATCTCGTTATTATCCGTTGTAATTATCCGCAATAAAACAATAATCTCGTACAATTACCTGTGCGCTTCGGGATCCGCAAGATGCTTGCTGAGCTTCTCGGTGGCTATCCTCTTGCATTTGGAATGGCCGAAGGTGCATGCCCATCTTAAGGCCTTCATTCTCTTCAGCTTCGTGACATCGTCCTCATTAGGATCTTCCTCGTACCCAACGTTCTCCACGAGTTTATCCAGTAGTTCGGCCACGTACGGCTGCAGAAATTGAGAGAATATCATTCCGTCTATTCATTCGGATGCAATTTCTCGTACGAATCTCTCCGCTCACCTTAAGGAACGCGTTTTCCGGGTACTTGCAAAAGATCTCCGTGTAATATAACATGTTGAACATAGGCTCCCACGCTATGAAGTCCGTTTCCTGCCACAGGTAACTCGCGAGGTCCATAAATGTGATCGGGTCGAGTTGATTCGCCACCAGAAAATGATAGGCGTCGTCGATGATCTGCGCACGATTCAGCACGTGTATGTTCGTGTAATTGTCAGACTTGAGATAGCGTGCAATTTTCCGCCAATTCTGGATGTCGTAATTAACACGATAGTACCCTACCGTGAAATCGATTGATGTTAATATCATTATCACACTGTCTTGTTAGAAAATTGGATAACCGCGTCACGTCGATCCTTACTTACCGGTTACCTGCAAATTGACGATGATCCAATCGGCGAGATCGATCCCGCGGATCGTTATATTTCGGCCTGGACTCAGCCAATGGGTGGGCAGAGTATTGGTGAAATTGGGGTTCGTTTGCGTGGCGAAAGTCACCGGTATCCACCACTCATCGTCGTCTATATTGATGCGCTTGTCCTCGAGCGGGCGGAAATGCTCTTGCATCAGTATCGTTTCGCCAGTATCATAGTCTCGGATCACGTGTACCACGGGGAAATGCCTTTGTGTTATCCAGGTATCCATTATCTCCTTCAATTTGTATTCGCTGTGCGGAACATCTGATTCATCCAAGGCCGCTTGCAAGGCGCTCCACAAGTCGTCGGAAGTGGCCGAACTAAACTGGCTAATAGTATAGCGTAATTATGCGATGCTCGCATTCGCATTGAATAATGACAGATATTCGTTAAAGATACAATTAAAGCTTCAAAGTTCTAATTAATTCCATGCATAACTAAGTCTTCTTAGAAAAGTAAAACTTAACAGCCATCGGTAAAGTTTTAATTCAGTTTCATCGAATAGACAAGAACAATTTAGCTCGCTTCTGTTCACAGATTTTTGTTGAGGACTAACTTCTTTATCCGAGATTTCATTTTCATTTCATCGTTTTCGGGAAATCGGGTCGCACGCGAACGCTTCGTGCGTCAAGGCCTTTACTTGAGAAATGCTTACTTACTGCGTGCTCAAATATCTCATAATACCATTTCGGAACACCTCGTCGGTAACAATGTGCTTCAACATGCGCAAGATCGAGGGTGCTGCAATTGCAAACATTAACATTAACTAGTAATCTAAGTGGTATGTTGATAAATTAAATATATCACGGCGTTTGTTCTCTTTGCTCTTTGCTTCTTTCTTTTCACCGGAGAAACATAATTAATTCGAGAGAAAGATTGAGTTCAAACTTTTGAAAGAATATGTCGCACATTTGTGAGTTTTGTGACATTCTCGTGAAAAGTCACTATATTAAGTAATCAGCGATGTTGTTGGCAGGTTGTTGCCTTCGCATGCTTTCTGTTTTGAGCCCGCATCAAAAGCTTGAGGATTTTACACTTGCACTTGCGTTTCCTTCTTACCTTTGATATAACAAGAAAGAGCAAACAGCGAGGAGATTTCTTTGGGAGAGCTGACATTTGACACAATGGGTTGCATGTTTTTGGCAATATCCACGTGAAGGGAGTACATTTGAATGTCGGTCACGAAAATCTCCTTGATTCGCCAGTCCTTGAAAATCTGCGAGAAACGGATGAACTTGAACAGAATCGATTAAACGTTACATCACGAGCATCAGCATTGCGGCGAACATATGCGCAGACACCGTAATGATACTCAAACGGAAACGTAAAATGGAGAAGCAAGGAGAAATGTGAGATTCTGATCTGATTCGAATCTGAAATTCGAGTAAAAGCTTAAGCGATCGTATCAAAAGATACGATTATACGGATAAGAGTCACACGGATGATCTCTTTGGAGCGCCATAGTCCAGTCTATCATCTTCGCGAAGAAGTTTAGGCGAGAAACAGAGAGAGAGAGAGAGAGAGAGAGAGAGAGAGAGAGAGAGAGAGAGAGAGAGAGAGAGAGAGAGAGAGAGATCACCAGCCAACCTCGTCGATGACGTACACCGTGAAAAACGACGCGAGTCCCTCGTTTAGCCACACGTGACTCCACCATGACGGACTGACGATATTGCCGAACCATTGATGAGCCATTTCGTGTACCGCGATGTTCGCTAGCGCCTGCTTCTGCTTCGTTGTATGCGATTCCTCGTCATATGCAAAACCTTTCTCGCTAAAAATCAGTAGACAAATGTCAGTGCACACGCAATGATCGAATATTAACATGTACGCAATGTGCATGTTAATAACGTTCGAGCGTGCCGGCGCATACGTTCGAAGAATCATGGTATATTATAAACACAAAAAGAGTAAGGTAATAAAGAATCTACAACAATTTATAACGATATTAATCCTCGCGTGTGAAACATCATTTGATCGATTGCGATATATCTGACATTAAACGATATATCCAACATTAAAGTTACGAATACGCGTATCGTTCAGACTAAGGTGGCTTCGACACGATATATGCATCCTTCATTTCCCCTGAATCTACTCCGACTTCTCATCGTTCTCCAGCTAGTTGTTTTCCGGGATCTCTAAATTTGAATCGTACCTTACCCGTGCTTTACCTGTAAATGATCAGTCCCCAATTTTCCATGGCACTAGTCCTAGTATCGGCGCTTAATTTCGGGATCGCGACGTGGTCCATCTTCGGCACTCTGTCGGTGCTGTTGGTGTACCACGTCAACAACTGGCCGGCCTTCTCGGCAGTGTCCTGCGTAAATTTCGAGTATGGTGCCAATGCTGGTCTGCTCCACATGTTGACGGTACCGTTCGCGTTCGGGACGCACACGTAGTCGGACAGCACGAACGCTACCAGATACGTCGACATGACGGGGGTCATGTGAAAGTGCGTCCACATCATACCGGTCTCGTCGTCGCTCGTTTGCTCCCGTACCGGCATGTTGGAGATCGCCGTGTAGTCTAGATGGTGTTTTATGGAGATGTTGAAGGTGGCTTTCAACGCCGGCTCGTCCCAGCACGGGAACGCTCGTCGCGCCCAAGTCGCCTCGAAATACGTTACAGCCAACCACCTGCCACATTTCAACAACACGCTAACGAGACAGTTAGATCTTCCTGCACTTCGCTGCCGCGAAGCGTTTGGAAAAGCCACGCAAGTGCAACGAATAAATCGCGATCATCCGCGGTCTGGCGCGAGAGGATTTTATCACGCGCGCTTCCTTGAAAATTCATTAGTTCCGACTATATCGTCCAACATGATTCTCCCGCGCGAACGCGTATCCGGAAAATCAATCAGTTTTCCGATCGCTCCATCACTCTGTCGGTAGAGCGTGCCTCGAACAAAGCTTCGTTTTGTAATTACACGGCAGGTGTGTAAAATGACGGAATGCGCGGTTGCATTTGCAATGATATGCATTACGTGGAAACTCATAATGCAATTAACATAATTTGCGAGTTTGCGGTTGATCAGCGTTCATGGATTCTTCCGGGACTCGAACGTTCGGACGCACCATGAATCGCAACAGCGAAAAGGATGAACGATCATCACGTCAAAGCAACGTAACGTAAAAGTAGGATAATGAAAGGCAAACCGAAACATAAGATCGCATTTTGGTACACGAAATCTCATACTGACACTGTTTCTCCCATCTCATTGACGTATGACATCCTGAGGAAGCCGTGGTAATCGTCGTGCAGGACACCCGTGAATCTCATGCTCAAAACGTAAATTCCGGCTGGTAGCTCGTCGTCGAAATCGAGAAGCAGGATTTCCGTCAGATCGTTGTAATCGTGCGTCACCGGTGTGCGAACGTCACCATCGTCATCGAGCAATGACGTCGCCGCCTCGTCGATCGTTAAATTCAGCGCGTGTAGGCTCAAGTTTCGCGTCGCTCGCTGGATCTCGATGCTGACGGCGATCTCGCCGTCGAACGTGAAGTTATTCTCCTCGATGTACGGTATTAGCCTGATGTTGTAGTGAATCGGCACTGCATCATCCGGCAGACGGTAGCCATCCTCTGGGTTTCCGTCAACCGGAAGTGCCATCGCTGCGGCAAATATCAGTCCGGCACTAAGCAGCTGCCGCGGGAACGTCATGCCGGTTCTGGTATTTCTGCGAAAACGAGTTGGGAATTTTGGGGAATTTTGCATCTCTTTGCTAGAATGTCCTGATGAGAGACAAGTCCGAAGAGTTCTTCATGAACTTTGCGCCAATATTTTAATTTTCATATGGAGGAGAGATTCGTACAATGATGTGACGAAGTATCGATGAGACAGCTCTTAAGCTCTTTGATAAGGACAAATTCTTTGATTGAGGCATCGATAATGGAATTTCTCTGTAATAATCGCGCAGATGATGATTCCTAACGGGAATTTTCCAAAGGGAAGTCTTGATGGAAGGAATGATTTTTAATATTTGCTGATACATAATTCCCGGAAAAGAGGAACCAAGAGGCACCATATCGGAGGAAGCGGAGTCGTGCAAATTATAATCGACCGCGAGATCATTGGCTCTTACATCAGTGATTAATGAACGCAGTTCAGCTTACTTGTAAGCTGTAAGTCCTCGTTGCATCGTCGATTTGCATGGCAAACCTTACCTTCTTGCGCGTGATGATCGCGCGAATGATGTCCAATTAGATGACAACGATCTCGTGTCCGAGTATCACCTTTGACACTGGTTCTCGTTAATGAAGCCTCTACGAGGCATGCATGAAACGGCCGCAGTCTCGTATTTACGGCACAGTCGATATGATTAACTTATGTAATATCACTGTGTGACTATCAAATGCTCGTTCGCTCGCCCGTTTGTCGCTTGAAACTGCGCACTGAACGAATAATTTCATACGATTAACCTGTGTCACGCATTATAAAACTGCAACGAGTTATGTCAAGCATTACTATCTAATACTCGGAAGTGCACGGAGTATAAACCATTGTATAAACTGGACTTTGATTTTTATTACCGACTTCGATCTTATCGTGTTTTACTTCTCTCTCTGCCTCCCTCCCTTCCTCCTCCCCCCCTCTCTCTCTCTCTTTTTCTCTCCTCTGAGAATAGTGACGCGGGACATAAAGTCAAGACGCAGGATTTCTTGAGATTATTGAGCAAAAAGCTCTCACGGATATCGAGATGTGTCCCTTTTGTTGATCCTTCTACAAATTGTACGTACAGCGAGAATATAAGAGATGCTATTCTTTATTAGACACATTTTACGATCTCAGTTACAACAATTACGATGTAAAATGCACATTGAACATTGATACGATTACGTCTCTTGACGAGCAATCCTCCCAAACAAAATGTTTCGATAAGGATTTCACGAATCTCTCTGTACTTTCTCAGTATTTTCCTTTCTTCATTTAGCTTATAAATAATTGCCGAATAAATAAGTTATCGCATAAGTAGTATAAATAGTAATCAGTATATTTGTATTTACAATTATTACTTACACGCAAAATTGTACAATTATATTATATATATATATATATATATATAGGCATACTTGACAAATTTTTGATGCAATTACATTAATCTCTCGCGGCACACGCTTCCAATCTACAGCTCGTCGATAAGCATCATTCAACCCCGCACTCTCGCAACCCCGAATCACGGTTCACCTGCTTTCCATACGAACTGCGATTATTTAATGCGCGCGTTCTCGTTACCGCGCAAGACATACGTAACGTGGGATCTCGATTAACAACGAAACTAACGACTCGTTCTGTTTCTTTACCGTTCGCAGTGGAACCATCGTCACCGGAGGCGAACGGTAATCGAGATGACGTGTGAATGTAATTATGCGAGAAACGATCGGGCTTGATTTGATTTAGCGGAGGGCATTAATCTTGCGTGACTCAACAGATGAATATCGTATGTATGCGGCGCGTGCTATTAGATTGTTCTATTACAGTCGCGTGAACAGCATCGAGATGATCACGAGGAACGATGCGAAGGCGAACGAGCTCGCCGAATTTGGTTCATTCTTTTCGATCCACTTGCTGACGTTCTTCTCATATTTCTCGAGCCAGATGATGTTGTCTAACGCGTGATTGAATCCCTCTAAATCCTTCTGCTCGCTCTGCAGATCTCTGTATAGTATTAGCGCCAGCTGAAACATAAAGGATTTTCCATGTTACTAAAGATTGCTGATTGGACGGTCATTGGTATCATTGGATTTTATGGACAAGGTACTCGACAAGGTCACGCATCCCGATAATTTCGCCGACAGATTACGAAACACTGTCGCCAACTCGCTTGCAATAGGATAATACAGGCGCGATCAAGGGCGAGATGAAGCCTCGCCTTGTAAACCTCGTAAATCCTAATTATTGATATTTGGTTGCACAGAAGATACGTTATCGCGCTTTAGCAACGGCGTCACGCAATCACATCAGCGACTTTGAAGCCAGGAGAAGAGAATTTAATTGAACACGGCATGCAAGAACGGGAATAATAAATGTTGATAATTTAATTGAAAATTCTAACGATCCAGTCTCAAACGTTAACCGCATTATTAATCAAGAATTATGGTTATACGCGTTTGCGTTATGTGCTTGATGCATAAACATCGAATATAAAACAGTAATCGAATATAAAACAGTAATCGAATATAAAACAGTATCGGTATTTGTCGAAGACGCGGCAGAACCGCGCATGTTCCCGTTACGCTTATAAAAATACGATGGGCAAATACATTAAACATATTAATGATATAAACAACATAACATAACATTAACGATATATCAATTTCTCACCTTCATGTGTTGGTCAGCGGTTGTGACTCTATAGGCGATCAAGTTCAGGTGCTGCAGAACCAAGGCGATGTTCTCGTTATTTCTGCGGGAGGAACGTAACGTATTAGCCGCTTATTCATTACTCAACAATATTGAATCAATCAAGATAAGAGAAACAACTTACTCTCCACGGATCTTATCGATATTATCAGTGATGAATTCTATGAGAAGATCGACGGATGCGGGGTTACCCTGGCGAACCGAACGCAACGCGTTGAAGACATCAATAACGGAATTCTTCTCAAGTGTTGACACGAGGAACTCCTTGACGATTTTCTTATTCTTAGCGCAGCCAAGAGCAGTCAGGATGTCGTTCTTCTCGTCTTCATCCATGGTGGTTTCATACTTCCCCAGAGTATTCTTCCATGTCTGCTCATCCGCCTTCCTCAATCCAGCGCAGAGAACATCGGCTCTGTAGTCTATCCAGATCCTAAAACATACAGTCATGAGTTGCATCCATTAACGGAGTGCGATGTTGTTTCGAGTGAAGCACAATGATCGAACGATAACTGCGAATGACGTTAACTATCATTTCCGGATGTCTATTTAACTCGTTTCGCGAACGTTGAATATTTTTCAGTGTATAGATTCTTTCGTGATTCCCGTGATTCTCTTCTCGAAGAGAGATCTTTGGGAAGATCCACGAGAGGAAACGTATATCTTAATTCGAGATGGAGATAGGTAGAGCATTACACAACACATTATAGCCATGACGGCTTGGTGACCGATGTATAAATTCTACTTCGGAAACTCGATCGTAACTGCCAATCCGAAATCCTGCAAAGGCCTGGACTCACTTGTTCTCCTGCTTGCCATCCTGATTTTCCAGCCATTGTTTGAGTTTCTTCTCAGCGAATTCCACGCATTCCTTCATTCCGTATCTGCAAGCCGTGTTCAGCGCCAGCACCTTGGCGAGTTTATTCACGTGCGTTTCGTTGGACGCGACATTCTCGATATCGATTTTCTCGACGAAGGGTTTTATCTTGTAAGCAACGTATTTCTGAAATTCGCCAAAGAGATTTTCGAAATGACGATTTGTTTTCTAATGCGGCCTCCGCATCGATCAATGCGGCCTTCTTCGCGTCTGACTTACCTTGAACAGCTTGTACTTCTTCGTGCCTTGCAGCAGCTTGTCCAGAGAATCGAATACTCTGGCAGCAGCGTGCCATGGAATGTAGTCTTTCTCATGGTTTAGATAGAGCGTCATGTTCAATGAGGTCTCGTACTTCATGTCTCCTGCACGAGCGAGATTCCACGCGTCGTCAATCAGCTGAGCGCGAGTCACTGCGTTGATCAGTTCGAATCCATTATTCTTGAAATCATTCAAATACGTTGCCAGCAGATTCCAGTTACTCTCGTCATAGTTCACGCGGTAATATCCTGCGAAGGAGTATCGCTTAAATATCTCCAATCTTCGCTCTCACTCGTGTATTGACTCTCCACAAGCGCACTTGAAACGTTAGTTTCACATTGAATATGGTTACATTAAACTGATCACATCACCCATCTCATTGGTTATGATAAACCCATAATGCCGAAAAAGTTGTAGGTCTACAAATTTTTATCGTTGCGAAGGAAAATGTAACAGTATAATCAGAGTACGCAAAATAGTTTAACCGAATGATTTAGAACAATGATCTTCACGCAATACGCAGAAATGCAACTACAATGCAGCTTCGATTGTTCCATCTAAAATATTGTGATACATAGCAGATTTTTAAAACGCGCGTTATTAGTGTTTTAACAAGGATCAATCTCGATCTCTTGAGCAATGCATTAATCTAAACACAAATCTAACGCGCAATATGTCTACCTGCTTGATTCTTATTGATCAGTATCCATTTGTCTTCCTCCACTGTCGTTAATATCTTCGTATCTTCCTCAGGTTTCAGCCATTCGATTTTCGAATAATTGGCTTGACTCTGCTTGATATAATCAATGGGAATGTACCACCGAGTATTATCCTGCTGCAAGGGCTTCACCAGGAAAAATCGTTCTTGTTTCAGCACAATGTTGCTACCATTATTCGTGGCGGTGACAACCGGATATCCGGCTTTGTTCACCCAGTGGTCCATGATTTTATTGAGCGGCAGATTTAGAACCTTCTCCTGTTGTGCGATCTTGTTGATGGCGTCGAAGAGATTCGTGTACGTAACGACGGAGTTTTCCGGTTTTTCACTGAAATTATGCAACAAATTTATATAATATTACAATTATAATTCTATCTAGCATATATATATACACATATAACCTTGTAATTATTCAACGTTTATCAAATATAACTAATCAGAAAATTTCTTTTCTTTCCATGTGAATAATTATAATAAAATGGTGTGCTTACTTACTGTTTCTTTAGATATTCTCTAATTCCAGTCTGGAAGACTTTGTCACTTAAAAAGTGTTGCATCATATGAATAACGGAGGCGGCTGTAAAAGCAATTAAAGGAGATGAACAGCGATTGTCGTAATGACAATGATGGGATCATCTTCAATGTGCTAATAAAGAGACAATTGATTTACCCTTCTTATAGGAAATATTGTCAAACAAGCTACTGATTTGAGCGGGAGTTTTTACGCTGGGGTAGGCATTCATTGGACGGGTTTTGGTACTCGCATCGATGATGAATGAAGACACTTGCACATTGTTAACAATAAATTGTTCCATGAGACGCCAATCCTCCTGCAATTGAAATTTGAGATTAATTGCGACGGGAATTCATTGATGTCAGCCTCAGTCTTCGTGGATAATTTTCTTCCAAATCTAAGTACATTTCAAAATTTATTCGCGGTAGGAGTCTGTGTAATCTCCAAAAAGCCGATAAATAACCGGAAAATGAACCGTATGATAAAGTTTATTAGCAAGTTATCCAGCGAACTTGAGCAACAAGAGATACCATAAAGATCCAAGAAACGTTTCTGGTGTCGTTTTTAAGTAACTCCATTATTTATTCGATACTTGCCTTGTTTCTCTGAAGAGCCTGTTCCGCGATGTAATACTGGAAGAATGTCGCGAATCCTTCATTCAGCCAAATCTGATCCCACCATTTAGGCGTCACCAAATTACCAAACCACTGATGAGCGAACTCGTGAGCTATCACCATCGTGATACCCTGTTTCGCTATCGTAGTGGTCTTATCTTCTGTGTAGAGAAGCCCGGATTCTCTTAAAAATAATTCACACATTATCCCCCGCGACAGCAACATTGTTAATAAACGCAACTCTCACTCGTGATATAAAAAGAAGAGTATAGGATTCATAACATAGAAAGGCATCGATCGACGATCCGTCTCGATATATTCGCGATCGATACGTGAGAAGAAATCTTTTCGCATAGAATTCACATGAAATATCCCGCGCACAATTACTGATCAGCGCGCATTTGTGAATACTATTTGCCACGGATGGGATTGTCGAATTGGTCAGGATAAAATAATTTCAAATTTCTTTTAATCAAGAGTTTGAAAAACAAGAAGGAACGCGCGGATGCCTAGACAAGCCTGGTCGCTCATCATTTCTGGCCAATTTCTATGGTATTACCTGTATGTTACAAGGCCCCAGTTCTCCATGGCACCGCCCATTTCCGGTATCGTAATTTGATCCATCTTCTTTATTTTGCTATAATATGGGATGTTGGTCCACTCGTCCAGTTCCTTCAGCACTAATTCCCCAATCTCGTAGGCGTATTTTGTGCTGTTGATCGCGTTATATCTCGTCCAAACGTTAAAAGTTTCATTGTTCGAATATCTCTCGTAATCCGAGATTACGAAAGCCACGAGATATGTGGACATTATCGGCGTCTTTTCAAACTTGGTAATATATTTTGAACTTTTCGGTTCTTTGGACCTACTTTGTATCTTCGTGTTCGAGAGTGGTTTATACTTTTCGTCGTGTTTAATAGCAATATTGAAGTATGCTTTTATTCCAGGCTCATCCCAGCATGGGAATGCTTGCCTCGCGCTTATTGGTTCGAACTGAGTCGTCGCCAACCACCTGTAACATATGAACGATTGAATTGTCACGAGGTGTGTTCCGTTTCACGCGCGATTGTTGCGAGCGACTGATCGATCAAATCTCGCATTAGTGTTCGCGTTCGATGTAGTGTTCGACGTTGCAATATCCGCGAAAATAAAATTAATCATTGGAGGAATTCGAATACTGATCAATATCGTCGGCTGATTTGATCTTGCAACTCGATAATGATTCTATCATTAACAATCGACACGACTTTTCATATGGATGTTTCTTTAATAAAGATCTCAGAGCAGGACAGTCGTTGTCTTACCTCCTTTTATTTTCACTATCCAGGTAAGAGCTTCTATAGAATCCATGCCGTTGGTTATTTATCTTCCCAGTGTATTCCAAAGTTAATTTCACATCGGCCGCATTGAGGCTTGTAAGTGGTGCTGTCAGAATGAATATTTGAAAATCCTTTTCCAAATCTAATTTTGTGCCATTTATCTTAATTTTCTCTTTTGGTGATGTTTTGATATCTTTATAGTCTAGTTGAGACTTTGTGAAAATCAGGTCCTTAGCATGAAGTGTTATGGTATTTGTTTCCTTTTTAACTTGAATGCTAATCACAGACTTTCCCGTAAAGGTAAAGTTTTTGTCAGGTAAAGTTTGTGTATCGATAAAGGGCTCCAGCTCAATATAGTATTCAGTAGGTACAACATTTTCGGGCAACCTGTAATCGTGTGGAACTTCCTGGAAGAGTTGCGGATATACCTCGTCGAAAATGGGATCGCCACGTATGTCGCTCGCCCAGCAGGCTGCCAGGACGAGCATCAGCGGCAGCACGAATCTCATCTTTGACATAGTGCCTGTTGCGAGCGGACTTTGCGCTGATGAACCGCCCTTATGTTCCTATTGTCATGATTATCGTTATTAACACAAAGCAATCACTCTTACAATATGTAAACGAAAAGTAGACGCGACAACGCTGATGCACTTTTTGATATCAATAATCTGTAAAGTGAAATTATCCAAACGAATTTACCATTTTTCTTTATTCTTTTACGTTCTCTCTATTCTGATTTCGTTTAATCGAAAGATGCTAATCGGCGGGAGGAAACCGCGACATGGATGGACAAAGACGGATCACATTCTGACTGATGAATCAGGAATCGTATGACAACTTATTCCCGACACAATATGCAGCTTTTTCGCAGATTTTGGTCAAGCGACTAACGTTCGATCATCGCGCCGAGGACTAACACTAAGAAGATCCTCGCGAGAATTTATTCCCGTATCACCGGAATCGCCACGTTACACGCATCACAAATTGCAGATGCACTCTTCGAACCGATCGGTAGCGATAAGAGATCGAGAGATAATCCTCTTCTTCATTCTTCTCTTCGGAACGAGATTATTTCCCGAAATCTGTAAAAATCTGCCCGTGTGTCGTCCGCGATTAATCGCCACAACAAGACGTACCTCGGAGTTAATCAAAGACGTGCAAGCGGGTCGATGCCTGGTCGTTCCCCGCTAAGGCAAGATTTATCGAAAGCCTGTCCGGTCAAAATCCCGCGCCTTATAAGGCGGCGACGGTAAAACGTATCATAAAAAATATGTCGGAGCTTAATCTTATCGCAATGATCCCTCACAGCAGAAGGTTACTATTACTCACCTGCGGTAAGATCGGTAAGTGGACCGTACGGCGAAGCGCGACTGGCAAAATTTCGTGGACAATTTCGACATCGATGATGCCGATAACGCGATTATTTGGATGCAACGTTATCCAGCCAATCGCATTACGCTAGCTCGATATCAGTGCCTGAAGTCATGCTTTTTATCGTTGATACGCGTCGAGGAGTACCGAGCGGTACGCAGTTGCTCGACTGTAGACCAGTCTCTGCCAGATTTATATCGCGGGGATTTATTTGTAGGGATCTACTACGAATTCTTCCATTCAACTAGCCTGGAAAGGAATAACATTAATACGGAAATAATTCCATGACGATTTCAATTTCTGCCACTTCCGGTCTTCCGCACGTTCGTGCGTGATCTCGTGATCTTGCTCTTTTGAGTCACTTTCCGTTCCTGCAATCGAGACTGGCATCTTTACAAAGCGCGTTTCTGCTTCGCAAAGGATAATTGATCAATTAATACGCAGTACGTTGTTTCCTACAATGACTTATCTCGCGTTTATCAGGATTATTTGTCATTTAATAATTTACGTAAGATATCAACGAATCTCTGGAAAGATGCTTATATAACGGTCTTGCATGGCGATATCTTGTCGTGAAGGAGATATTTTTAATGTATCATTAATGTTAATCTTCGTATATTTATCGACATCTAATTACATGAAATACATGAATTATATGAAATATATGTATATATTGATTCTTATCATAATAAATTGTAATCAAAGACATTAATACACAACACACATACACACCTTAATATCAAGCAAGGTGATCCGCTTACATTTTTCATGATTGAAAACTTGAGGCACACAATCTAAATGCATTTTAGAAGCAAGTTACGGCTTTCTTTGCTGATTTTATCTTAACAAAGACGGACAAAGCCGCAGCTGCAATATAATCGCCAAATACAAAAGTATAATACAATAAGCGCGATAAGTGTTATTAGAATAAATTAAAATAGATTGAAATCGATTGTAACGTAAACAAGATCAGATAATATATTTGCCTATCATATGCTGAATAACAACGATAAAAAACATCAGCGAAAATATGATATTATACTTATATGATATTATACTGCATCTCTGTATGCATTAAGAACCGTGTGATTTCTCTCAATAATTTCCAGTATTTATTAACATATATTAACATATATTATTTATATCCAATATATATCAATATTAAATCTCGATATTGATTCCCGTACATTTTACATTCGCGATTGCATCCGCGGAATATATCAAGAGAGAAAGAGAGAGAAAGAGAGAAAGAGACAGAGAGAGAAAGAGAGAGAGAGGGGGAGGGAGATACGCGCACTTATCAACATCAAATAATTATCTCTGCTCCGATTAACATCGTCCAGACGTAACGATTCAAAGAAAGTCACATTCGCTATATTTGTTGAGTAACTGATAAAATTATTTTTTAACTTCGATCCTAGACGCCTTCTCGTGCTGTTCTCATTCTCTTTTTCTCGTTTCACGTTGCTGCTATTCGTCGTTCCGCGTTGGTCGATTTACCGATCGGCTACCACTAGTGCGAACTCCCTTCTGGTCGAAATGGCTACTAGTTGGTGACAGCGTTGAGGTTTTAGGCGCAACTTGCTGAGATTTGCATGTAATTGCTGTAGGCTACATGTCTTGCCTCTAGGCTGCGCACTGAGGTTTACCTACGCTGCATACACCTTGATATTGGAAGCCTAAGCGATGGCGACAAGTTGAAGAGAACATAGGTGCCACATACAAGTTCCACGTAACTTATTTAAGGGAAGGACGGCGGGGAGGAAGCATTCGATCGAACATTCGCAGTTGGGGTTGCGGCCCAGATTAGAAAGAGACGAAAAGTCTCGATATCGGACAGCGCGAACAGCTTCGAACAAAGCAGCTTTAAAGCCGCGTCGCGGACCGCTGTCGCGTCTTACGATCTCAATCTCTCCATTAGATGTACGTGATAAGCGTACAGACGCGATAATCGTGGCGATATTTCTTTTGATTTTAATTTATATCTCGAATCTACGAGGAAAGCAGCGCAGGACGCGCCGTCATAGAAACGATAACTTAATCCCGCATGAGCAAAGCGCACCGCGTCGTGTTTTCATCCCCAATACGGAGGAATTCGCGAATTGCGAGCACGAATCGCAGTGTGTTTGACGCAACGTTCGATGCTATTAATGAGTCGATTAATCGGATGCGAGTCACGCGCGGATACTGCAATAATCCGCTCGAATCGCGCACTTTACGCGCCTCTACGAATGCTTCTAAGCGGAAACGGCTCTTTCTTTATTAACGATAAAAGCGATGATAATAGTTCGACACGTCGCGTGATAACCGAAGTATTATTCCCCGATGAATATCTTGATAATTATACGCGTTTAGCTAACGCATCGAATGTTACACGCCTATCGATACGGCGCGATATGTAATCTTCATATATTTATGTCGCTTTAGCGATGACATCTTTTTCATTTTCGTAGGCATGTGTGTATTTAGAGTGAGTAATCCGTCCCTGATAGATGCTAAGGAATTCCTATCGCGCCGGAGAGTCAAGCGGAAAGAAATCTTCGCGCACATATCGCTCGCGACGTTCAGTCGAGATTCTTGAAACGACAATAGAATTGCGATCTCAACGTGCAATCTCAGCCTGAATTATCGTTTCGGCGTCGCTTTGTCAGTTCAAAGGGATATGATTTCGAGGATTTCGGTGCAAGACGCACCGAATCTTCTAACGACGAGCTTCGACCACAAACAGCCGGAAAGGTTAGATATACACTCTTGCGCGAAATGCGGGACTATATGTATAATTGAAAGACTGACACACGGGCGGACGACTTGAAGGAAGTTGCAGTGATTGGCCTGCATAATGAACAAGACGGAACGCCATTATACTCGATGGCAGACTTAAAGTTCCAGCAGCTACTTCCTACGTGGGGTAGCTCGCGACAGTTCTGAAACATCGTCTCGTCGTCGAGAAGCGATCCCCGGCAAACTTTCAAAGTTCGGCCTTATCTTCGCTTCTGCCTTATCGGCGCTTATCCTCGCGCGCGGATAAAATCCGATGCATGCGAATGAGTCGTGCTCGTATCACGATTTCCCGAAATTATCATCTCGAGTGGCTTACGGACTCTCATTGTAATCTTGATGAGTCATCGTCTTAAAAATCAACCGTTTGAGAATGCAAGACAAGGACGGTTACGGAAGCGCTTTTCTGTAAATGTGTGTTTGAATACATAAGTTGAATACATAAGTTCAAATTCTGGATCACTCCTGTATCGTCCAAGTTGATTTCAGGAACTCCATCCTCGTCATTCTTGCGATGATCATCTTTTCAGAAGCGACTCGGAAAGAACGATGATGCCCTGAAATTAATCGCCATGGAATCGATGAGCGGTCGATTACAGTAACGATATCGCTCGACAGTGTCTGTAATGCTGTAAGTTCAAGAGACAATGTTAGAAGCATATTCTGACTCTTGTCTGGATGTCCGATGAGCCCGTAAAAAGCAGTAGCAGAGAGAGATCCTTCTGAAACATCCTCCGAAAGTAACTCTGATCATTCGCTTTGATCGCATTGTGCTTCCGCGGTATTGCGCGACGAACGTTCTCGTTTTCACAGCAGACAGAAACGAGATTATTTCGTTCTTTTAATGTACTGGTAAAAGAAGATTGCGTTATTAAAAGGACTCGCTCATTCGAGGCTCAAGCAGCTTCATTCAGCCGGCTATAACTGCTTTACGCTCCGGCGCGCGAATTTATCTCGTTATTATTATATTTGTGTTGTATCTTGTTATTGGATTTATTAATAGATAAAGAATAATTCGAGGCGCGGATTTTAATTGATCGAAGTCCAAATTAAATCATCATTCCGGGAAAATGACCTCAGCGTTATGCTACGAGTATTCGATCCGAAAGTATCTTTGCCTAACGCAACGGAAAGCCATGAGCTTCGTAAAGCTCTTTTTCTCTTTCTTCCAAATCTTCGGAACTGCATCGCATTGCGTTCGCGGCCGAACAATTCTCAATTTTGCACGAATGCGTCGGGGAATTTTCGCCGGTAAGGTCTCATAAATTAATCGGCATCAATTTTCGATCGAGGCGAGCGGAGCTTCCCTGCTCTTTCTCGTGACGAAATCGAATCAAGACCGGCAGGTCGCGAGCGGAGGAACTCGCGGCCTTCTCCGGCGAAAAGGAAGCGGTGGAATAAAAAGTCGAACATTTAGCTCGGAACGGAAGCCTAATTCAGTCAGGCCGACGAGGACGAGTTTTGCGCCGAGGGCCTTTGCAAACTGCCTTCTACACCGCTGACGACAACATCGATGACGGAAGCTCGGTAATTCGATTACAGGCCCGTTTGAAAGCCTCGGCTTCTCTCTTCTGCAAACGTGCCGACGTTCCGTCCGCGACGCGCGTATGGAGTTACCCTGAAAGAATATGAGTGCAAGATTTATCGCAATGAGCCTCGATTGTGCTCGTTCGTAGATTTTAATCGAAGACTACTCGCAGGAAGGATCTTCTTTATGAAGAAGATTTTCATAAATATGTTCCCGTAGTATGCATCGCGCTTTGATAATTAATCAGTCGACAATCGATCGACAGGCTTCTGTCTTTTCATGAACTTGAGATACGACGTGCATTTATTCGTTATTGTTCAGTGGAAATCGATATTTGCTCTTCCAGAGTGTTGAATGCGCGCGGTATCGTTCATCGCGATATCACGTTATTGTTTCTTGAGTGCCTGGCCTTTCGGCGTCTAATAAAATTATTTCTGCGGCGCGCAATGCAAGCTCGGAACGTTTCTGGCAAAAATAATTGATACACTCTTCGTCTCTGTTCAAAATCGTCCATTATATTTTTCAGAAAATTTACAAACACATTTACGTATAAGCATATTGATTTGTTGCCTGCAGAGGCGTTATCTCAATACGATAAATATCTAAATGCGACGACTTGGATTGAAAAATATGTTGCTGCTTCGTGCTGTTTGCCGGTCACGCAAAGAGATCTCTGACAAAGTCACAGAAAAACGAATCCGGTCGACCCAGAACCTTTCGATACGCGGCGTACAATGATATTTGGTTTCTTTCGCGGAAGATGCATTGCATTTGCATCGAATCGAGTACACTCCCGGAAAATCGAGCCTACATTGAAAGCTTACACGAATATCCTCGGAACCGTATCGCCGCTTCAATCGCGTTTTGACATATAAATCACGCGAAATATCTCAAAAATTCCAACAGCGCGGTATTTAATTTGCGCGTTGCAATTCTGATCCGACGTTCGCTTTACGCTTACGTTGCGCGGTTAGCATGGTATCTCACACGATAACGCGAGTGAACGTCAAAGGAATCGATGGGCTGATTGGATATTTGTATGCACACATTTGTCCCGTACCATTAATCCTTGCGCGCACGCGCAAGGCCGCACTTCTCTGCGCGCAATCGTCCGGATATTCGTTAAAGCGACAGATACGCGCGCCTCGCGATCGCGCGCTCCATCGTTCGTGTCTTATCCCTGAAACGTGCATCGGCAATTGATATTGACTCGTTGATAGCAAAATATTCCACTTGGAAATTTTTCCGCGCGGACTTTCGCGCGGATTAAGTTGCATTAAATTTAAATAAATAAATCGATGGCGTTTCATCCGGAGTGTTTTCAGAATTCAATTTCCGATCGAGGCGATCGAGGCGATCGATGATGAAAATAATCTGTATACCTAGAGGATCAATTGCGTTATAGAGAGACGAGAGACACGATTAATGACCGTCGATGACTTAAAATCGCAGTCTCGACGGCGATCTCATGACATGATCGCGACAAGAATATCGCCGGTGTGTTGCACGCGCGTGAATTAAGCACATGCAAACGACTTCCGTATATTTTTATCAGCGTCGGGGGACTAGGGGGTTGTTCTTTAGGTCGACCAGGACGGTTTTGTGTCTACACGGGTAAATATTAGCGGAGGATGATGAGAATCCCGCCCTCGTCTCTTGTCTTCTCTGCTCCTCTTTTCATCAGCGCGTCGTTTCACCGTTCGCCATCCTCGTCGCACTGTCGTTTCGTTTCCGTCATTTCGCGAGAAGGCTTTTATCTGTCCCCTTTTCAAACTGGCGGATCTCACCGAAAATTCGCCCTGATATTACGCTTCATTCAAGTATGCACCCGCGACGGCGTCTTCTGCTCCTCGCGTGGCGAACACTGTCGACCAAAAATCGCACATTAGTCGTGAACGCCGAGTCTGACGTTCGCGAATTTCTAACGCGAGTCTCTTCGATAATCGCGTCACTTGATGATGATTTCAACATCGAACTGCATCGATCAGTGTCATGTATGCGTCATCTCTGCAAACGGTCTCGTCGATCATATGTTATTTTGCAACTTGCCAGTTTTGTTCCGCTTCTTTCTCCATTGTGACGTCATAATAGCAGAATTTCAGAATTTGCGACGCGCTGCAATTTCTGTTTGATTTATTTCTGTGCTCTTTAAGTGCGACACGATGCGCGGCATGAATATTTAGCCTGGAACAAAAGTTATCTGGCGGTGCCAGTGTAGCAAGAGACAAAGAAGAAAGAAGAAAGAAACAGAGAAACCGAGAAATAGAAGAAGTTAAGTTCTCAGTCGGGTAAAATAGCTTAATTAAATCAATCGAAACTTACATGATCACGTTGCCTGTTCACGGTGCGCTGTTCCAGTTCACGATTGCGCTCGGGGCAACCGCAGAAATTCACTCGGAGAGATTCGCCGGTCCCTGAAATTTTTCATAAATTCTCAACCATTCTTCAGTGAATTCCCCGGAAAGTTCTCGCGCGCTTACATTTCCTCCATTTATTTAAATTCTTACGATTCCATTAGCGCGTAGCGATCTCGCGGATGCAAAGTCATCGTGCCGTTGAATGCCGACAAGAAATTCCCGCGATAAAGGAAACAGCGAATAGTTGGACGTGGTGATTGCACATTCAGACGAGAGATTGCGGAAAAGCTTTAATATCCAGTATACATTCGACGGCACTCGAGATGTGACAATGTTGATGCCATCAGCGAACGACCATGAGGATTCCTGCGATTCGCGATTCATCCGTGTTTCGAGTCTTTCATCGATCATCACAGAGAAACGTAACGCTGCAAGAGGAGATACTTTGACATGCGTTACGCGTACACGAAGAGTCACACTTCACGTAAACATGCTACATACGTATAACGTATAACGTATAACGTATATTAAAATCAGAATGAAGAAGTGACGCGAGAGAGACACAGTGACGTTATGATTGACGCGCTCCTCTTCTGGCTTTGCTCGCGTCCTCTGCTTTAATCCTGCTAATTCTGGCATCCGGAATCTTCGAAAGCAAATGGAAATAGCTTCATTGGCAGATACCGTCTGGAACATTAATAGCATCGCTTGTCTTTGTTATAGCACGTGCTATTTTGCTCATTAAGGCGCACGAAGCGTACCCGCTCGCACACGGAAGGCGCGCTCGACATCGATGAAGATCGCGCGATTGAATGCGCCGCCGTTCCAAAATTAACTCTCGATGCACGGAAGTTACGGAAGGAATAGACTGCAGTGACGTCATCAGCGATATAGGAACAGTGCCGTGGAGCGGTTTCGGATAGTTCGAACGGGAACACATCCGTTCCCGCGTCCAGCATTGTTCGCACGATCAAGTCCAAGAAAATTCGCTTCCAAACGAGGAATCTCGCGAGTTAATCGCTACTCGCGTTAATCGTTTATGCGAAATGTTTTGTCCAAGCATCTCGATCGACGTCTTTCGGCAAACGTGGAGCGCATTCGTTGGCGCGCGTGCCGGAACAGGATTCGCAAAGCGAGCGAGACAAGGGCGAAACAAAGGTATAATTGAGCAGGAACGGCGCGTCCTCCTCGACCCGGCTCGCGCTTCGTCTCGGATCAGTCTTTTGATGTTCATGACACGCCGATACTCCGCTCATTACTTCGTATAATGGGGTTAATTTCGGACTATGGTCCGCGGCAGGTTTACCGTCAAAGCAGAAGAAAGGATGGCCGCTTTGTGTCGTAGCCGCCACGTTCGCCGCTGCATCGGATGCTGCAATGCGCCGAGGAGAAATCTTCATCCGAAGCATCCAAGATCATCATGAAGGCATACGATCGGCGAGGAGTACTCCGTGGAAGTTAGCTGAGCGTGTAACAGCATTAGTGTACCGATCATCATAGTTAGCTATCTGAAGAGCTATCCGTATCGCTCAAGTCCTCCGAGAACGCGATCGCGAGATGCGATTTCACGCTTGCAAGCGGAGATTCCGTTTTGGCGCTTGTTTATTATATCGCATGAAGAATTAGCGTTGGATTTCGATTGATCCCGCAACGAGGAATGATGGTTCATCCGATCATCGATTCAGTCATCTCGCTGTTTCTCCGCGTTCACGGAGTTAACCAGCGACTCATCCATAAGGGAAATTCCGCGCAAACTCATCTTTGACAAAGTGCCAAGTGTCAACGAACGTCGAGCCGGAAGATGCGGAGAAATGTAAGTTCGCACGAGACGATGCGAGAACCATTCGCGGTTATTACATCCGTTTTAATAAAGAAAGTCGCGTTACAACTCGACAATGGTGCCATAACGAAACTTAGCGGAAAACGGCTGTTGCGAATAGCGCAGATCCCGCGCGATCGATGATTTTTCCGCTCGACGTAACTTTGCTGCAAATCGCAACGAAGTTATTGCCGAAGAACAACCTGCGCATCTCATGAGTTACGCGGGTACTTAGGGAGAAACTTTTTATGGAGACGCGCATCGCATGCAGAATCTGCCGATAATTAATTAATCGAGTACCCGCTGATCGGATGAATCGAAATTATTCGATGTTTTAGATCGCGAATTACGGAGACTACCGAGATTCCAAATCGATCTTTTGATTCGTTCCAACTGTACATTACGCATTATTATTCCACAGCGAATCGCGAATAATAAACGGAAATCGCTCCAAGGTATACGCACATAAGTTATCGTTCTCTCATAGTATGATTTCGGGATGGAAACGTGTACCGCGGAGAATAATTAATGTAATCAATATATCTCTTTTTGCATTATTCATTGCCGAACCTTGGCCATATCGCCGACATTAGAGCCACTTTCCAAGCAGATTTAATCATTAAAGTGTGTATCATTGATTTCTTTCGTACGGCACGTTTTCGCGGTCGATTATATGACATTTTTTTTTCAAAGGAAGGGTTGAACTTTCCGACATAATATCAAACGAGTTTGCACAATGCAGGGTTTCGATCCACACCCAGCCGGAACTCGGATAATCGAACACCGGTAATGGATAATCCCGAATTAAAGCGGCGGAGGTATCGATATCGCGCGGTGAGCGATACCTTGAGAGAAATCAGAAATCTCGTAGATAAATACGGAAGCTTTGGACGAATGTCTGAAAAGTCGCATATTCACGATCCCGATATCGTTGCTGTGCCGCGATGGGACCGCGGCAATCATCGCACGCGGGCGCATTCTCACTGATTCGCATTGCGAGAGGATTAAAGCTGCCCGAATTATTGAACAAGTTCAGGGCTTCCCGAGAGTTCAAGTTCCTCTCATGATTTCGATCGAACAGCGCCCGGCTCGTCGCTGGCGATCGCGAGGGAAAATGGGTGAATTGATAATGACTCCGCAAGGAATGTGACGTGATTCATCCCCCTGTACGGGCACGTTGAAGGGTGCCGAACGCTGGTGCGCACGCGTGCGCCGCGAACGGGGTTGACGACGGTGCACGGCGTCGGGACGCTCGCAGCGCTCACTTGAATCCTCGCCGCGTGTTCGTCGAGCGATTCGTCTTGAAAGAGGGTGGCCGAGCAGGACGCGCGGAAGCAACGGCGCGCAAGCGGAAGCGCACGATCGATCTTGCGACGCGGACTCGCCGATCGTGGATCGACGTTAAGTGACAGGAGCGTCCGCGCTGCTTCGGCGATCGATCGACAGGAAGATTCACGAGATCCGCGCGCGATTAGTAGCGATCGCGTGGCTCGCGCGCGCGCGCGCGCGAGCGAGCACGTGAGCACGTGAGTCACAGCGGTTGACATGCAAAGTGACAGCGGGTGAATCCCCGATCGTGATCAATGAGTGACTCCCGATAGCGATCGAGACTCCTCTTTCCATCCCCCTTGCCACTTCCGGGTTGGATTTCGATAAGTCGCCGCTTATCGAGGACGATCGAGTAGATCACCCGCGTTCGCGCTGATTCGGGAAACGATCCAAGAGTGTGCGACGGAGTCGCTCGGGAAACCTCGAGGGATGACTGCCGGCGCTCGGAGGTCAAACGGAAGATCCGCGTAAACTGTGCGAGCGCCGATCGTCGCACCGAGGGACAATCATCCATGTGCCAGCCTCGCGAGCCGATCATCCGCGGCCGTCGTCGATCGTCGCGTTGCCAATCGGGGAACCTGACGGCGCCAGGAACGGATCGTGCGATAAGAAGCGCAATGGGAGAGCGAGGAACTCGCGCTCGTGCATCCGCGTGGAGCACCGAGGGCTGAAGTTTCGGAGTTCCGGTGGCCTACTTCGTTACTGTCGTCCTCCGGACGGAGGGCGCGCGAGGTGAGGCTATCATTGCTTGCTTACTTGTTGCCGTGCGTCCCGGGGAGAGACATCCGATTGATCGATCGCGCCAAATCTCTTCGATACTTTATCACCGAGTGGAAAATCGCAAGGCACGCGTTCTGGTTCGTTATTTCACGAATCGAACGCATGTTTCTCGAATTATCTGTTTCCTCGATGTTCATTATGATATCTAATCCTGTACGACAACGTTCGATAATCTAAAGGAAGCATCTCGAGTTTTAAATATACATTAAACATGCGAGCAAACAGGCACTCGGCGGTTTAGTGAATGCAACGTCGAATGCTGGTCGCGATTGAGTCTTCCAGTTGGCAGCGCACTTTGCAGTATCCGTCGTGTCGTCGCGCATCGTATTTTGTTCGTAGGCCGCACGTCATGTCATAAAATATAAATAGGCTAGCAATATAATGCGACAGCGACTCTGTGATCGAATACTCTCCATGATGAGGCATGGAACACGAGAAATCGCTGGATGTACGCTCCAAAGAAATAATCCAGACGCTCCTTGTCACGTTTCGAATTTCTTTCTTCGGTTAAACCGTGTTTTTAACGAATCTCTGTTAAAACTTCGACTCGACTAAACATTCCTCTTCCACCGACCAATCGCGAAAGATCAGCTCGAAGATCTCCGCGGGAGAAACGGGAGTAATGGCACGCGATTCGCGATTCGCGTCTCGCGCGTGCACGAATTGTATCTCGGTTCTCCATTTCGAATTTAATTAAACTCGCCCGTGTCATCGGTTAAACGAACGTTTACCCGGTTAGCATTCAATGTCAACGCCAGATGACAATCGCATTGTCGCGTTGTCATCGCGCTGGCGAACGTGCTGCAACGAGAATGCCGGACTTTTTCGCGAGAACTCGCGCGTCTCACGCGATCGCGGCGAACCGCTCGATGTAAACGAACTCTAGATCGCTTTATTCCGCTCGACCAGGCGGCATCGAGGTCGCGACTGACAGCCCGAGCAGTCTTCCAGCATGGAAAAAAGCTGGTCTCGCACGATCGCTCGCGAGCGTTTGCTAGTCGCGCCATTTCCCGTCGTCCTTTCCCGACTGTTTGATTCACGATCGGTCTTGATCGTTCGGATCGACAAGACACCGACGCGATCATGACGACGGTCGCCGCCGAGAATCGTCTATCATCCTCCATCAAATCGTCAACGAGCACGATAACCTGAATTTATTCAAGGTTTCGGCACCGGATTAATTAATAACAATGTTTACTTTCGCCGAAGCCTCGCAAAGGCTTCATTATGTAAGTAATTGCGTAAGTCATTGTATAAGGGAATACAATGTTATCAGAATTTTAACGTTGCAGATATATTTCGATGACTGATAGGTTTAGATAGATTCAACATCTGCAATATCGTAATGTTCGAACGTAAAATCGGTACATCGGTAATTCTACATCGTGCAGATAATGCACAGGTCTATTTATTTGCGGATCACAATGGGTACGTATAGATTAGCTTTACTTTGCTTGTTATTTCTCTTTATTCTTTATTTCCCGAGCATTATGCCTTTTCCATTTGTTTAATCAACAGCTGTGTCGACGAACGATGAATGCGTCTATCGACACGAAGATTTATCAGGGAATGATTGTGTCGAAGGATTCCCGTTAGCGTGTCCTTTGCGCGCCTTTGGCGGTGCGATCGATAATTATCGATTAGCTCATACTTCGTGGACACATAAACCTACACCTATATTTCCCTGTCACGGCCATTTCGCACGAGTACCCGTGCCTCGAGAGGAGCTACTTTCCCGATAACGTAATGACATTATGAGCAATCAATGTGGCTTTTTCTGTTATTACGTTTAACAGGCAAGACAAGAAAATAAAGCAAGATACAGCAAAAGGCGTACAGCCCGGAAAAAAGATGCCGACGTGTTGCACCGTCTTTTAAAATATTTTTAAATCATTTAAAATATTTCTAAAATATTTCGAATCATCTGACCAGAGACGCAATTCGAAAGAGCATTAGCGAGAGAGCATAAAATCTGCAGGCTTGATTATTAAAAGCGAGATATTCCCAAATTCTAATCATAAAATTATGTAAAGTTACATTACGTAAACTTCGAGATCTTAGAGAGTGAAGGATTTAATCCGCCTTCGATTAATCCTCTTCTTTTCGCAAGAATGTAATCCCAAGGTCGTTTGATCGTCATTTGAAGGGGAGTCACGCTGCAATTTTATACGAATTGATCGAACTTGAATTTTTTTATTCATGTGACGCGTGTGCGTAATGGGAAAAATATTAAGAAGAAAAAAATTCATCTCTGTGGAAATACCGTTGCGCGCGCGCGCGCTGGTAGTGATTCGATCAAACCACGTTTCAAACTGACCCATTGGCGATCCCATATTTCCGAACATGATTTATGACGTTGAAGGTTTTTTTACGCGTTCCATCTCTGTGCTGCGCATCGCGTCGCATATAATTTCACATGATAATACAATTTCCCATGTAAAGCACGCGAACATTAAAACATTAAAGCGCGTGAATTTATATCCCGGCATGCTTAAAACTCACTTGCGCAGCGTATTTCTCGACGATAACCTCATGACGATCGTGAACGACTATTCGAAAAATCTTCCGAGTGCAATCTTGCAGTCGGAAAAGCTTTCCTTGCATTCGAAGGAACTAATCGCCGAAAGCAAAGAAACGAAGCCTCGATTCCGTCAAAAGCGACGGAATTTCGGGTCATCGTTAACGCAGATTTATCGCGGGATTGATGAAATCGTTAAAGATTAAAGATTAAAAATGAGTGTGATAGTCAAACACCTTTCGGATTCATTCACTGAACGCTGACTCGATCGCGGATTACGTTGTCGTTGTCGTTGTCAAGCAGCGCGAATCATCGAGACGCGAAGAGCATCGAGAGAATGGAAGCTTGTGGAGATTGTCCGGCCGGTTCTAATTCATTTAAAGCATTCCGCTCGTGATCGGCCGAACGTCGCGGCCGCACTTCAAATATAAGAGGCACTTTTGACCCCCGAATGAACCCCGAATGACTCCCCGTTTCTTACGCGCTCGCTAGCCAGCATTGCTAACGCGCTGCGTCCGTAAAATATTAAAACGTTATTTGCGCTCGAGTATAATCGGACCGCGCACTGACAAGTCCGTTAATACTGCACGAAGCGGATAACTGACAGTTTAAATATTCATCGACGCGAGTCGCGGCATAAAGTGCCTTCGCAAGCGCGAAAACGGAACGCGAAACGCTCCGGCCGCGTCTTCGCGTCCGAAGATCGCTAATTTCGCCAATTGTAACGTCTAAAACATTCTCCGAGACGGGGATAATGAATAAATACCCCGCGGCATAGCCGGGCTATTGCAAATTGAATATTAATAGTAACGCTAATGAGATTGACAACAGCGTGTTTGTCTTTACTAAGCGTATTTAACGTGAACGAAGGTATACTCGAAGGTATATTTATATACGTCGCGAATCGAACATGTGTCTCATGCGAAAGATGTGAAGCATTTTTTAAACAAGAATCTCATGCCGTTCCTTGAACGATAAGACAGTCTTGATTCAAAATAACGGCGTCGTTTAGACTCTACGTTTGAAGCAGACAGTCTTTTTGCAGAAATTTCACACGTAGCCTGCAAAGATGGATGCGTTAGCAGGAATCGGCTTTCATTGTGCAAAGTTAAAAATAAGTTGCCCCGTTTTTAATGCACATTATTTTCTACTTCGTTTAAAGAAACCAGAAGGCTTTCCTCACGCCTGATGTAATCGTGCAAGAGAATCGCGTCTCTTGATTTTGTTTTAGAGGAAAAGCCTGGTCCGTGAATCAAGCTCAATCACCGCGAAAGCGGCGAAAGTCACTAGAGGATGATAAACCAGATATGTATGGAATGTGCTGAAAATATCAGGGCCTACACCTTCTCACCTACGTTCTCTGCTGTTGCGCGAATGCTCTCGCAAGAACTAGCCGCTCTCGGCGAGGTCAACGCACGCGGGCAAAGGTCCCGGTGTCTCATAATCAAGCGTGCGATCGACGAGCATCGTCTCGATCGAGGACGGCATCTCGGGCTGTGTCGAATGCATCGTTCGAATTCGTTCCGCGCGATGCCATATGAGAAAAGTCCAGGGAAACAATAACGATTGCCTCGATAGGTACGTACGTGTGGCCGGGCACACGTTTCGCGAACCGAACGATAACGAGCACGAGAGGCAGGCCACCCCGGCACACGCCACCCTTCGTGAATCGCGTTCGAGCCAATACGGGAAAAGCGCGTCACGAATGGTCTCGCACGAGCGTATAACGAGCGGTACCGGACGTGTCCTGGAAAGCGGGAGCCTCCGCGGCTTTCTCCTGAATGCTGAAACACCGGCATCGAGATATCGATGGAGATGGAATCTCGTAATCGCGCCGGCGTCCTCGGGGAGACATATCGTTGATCAGTACGCGAGAGAACGAATAAACGAAAAGTGATCCCCTTGTGTAATCAATAAATACGACGATGCAGCTTCGCGCATTGTTGCCATGTCGGTGATCGATTCATCGTTCTCCAACTTGGCGGAATTTTAACGATTCACCTGCAACTCGCTGCAAATGATGGCGGCTTATAAGAGGGAGGTATCCGTTAGCGGCCGCTACTGCGCGAATGTTTTCGACGCGGATACTGATTTATGGCTGCTTCGGTCAGAGGACTCACGTGTAATCAGTATCACCGACGGTTGCCCTTTGACTTCAAAGGGACGCGATCGCCGCGCGGCCCGATGTTCTCGCTGCAGCGTTGATTATCGAGCCTCGTCGGGGCCTCGTGCTTTTTATCACGTGCTATCTTTCCCCATTTTCTATTTAAGCGCAAATAATACGTTCCCGTTTCCCTCGTTAGCCGCCGCCCCATCCGCGGGTGACGGGATGGAGCAAGCGAGATTTGAGGGTGATCGCGTCGCGCTCGGTTTCGCGTATCGGACGGAGGGATCGCTTCGCGCGTCGGCCACGTTAACCCGATAATCCCTTCGTCGTTGTATAAAACGAGAAGGGGGATCGTCGCTATTCTTGCAACGACCGAGAAACCGTAATCGATCCGAATCTCCTCGCGAGCTGGGAAAAAACGCGGTTCCTCGATCATCGCTCGCGCGAGCGAGCGTGGGAAATTTTATATGCGATGAAAACGCTTGATCGTCGGCCGACACGCGCGCGGTCCGCAAAACGATTCCGCGACCGATTAACTCGCCAGATTCATCGTCGTGTTCGCGCATTGTCTACGACGAGCTAGAAACGTCGGGATTAACGGCGTGCGTGGTTGACGCGTTGTTAGTTTCAGCGGTGCTATCGTATTTACCAGGGTGATTTCTATTGGTGCAACGCAACGTCCGCGGAAATTCAATACCGCTCGTATAACGCGAGCGCCGCGAACGCAACGCGCCTGTGACTGCCAGCAAAACTCATTTGCAAGTACAACTGCGGATTAACACAATTGCTTTTATCGTAAGGTAAATGACATTGCGCTGCTCGTTCATCCGATCGGCGCTTTGCATTGCCCCGTAATATCTCGCGATTCATAATCATCATCGATGGACGTTATCGAGTAACGATATCGCGCAGATTTCCGCGATCTTGCGTGAAATTGCGCTTTCGAACGCAGCTCGATTACTCGATCACGCAAAATCCGTTCCTTTTCTATCGCGTGAGTTGAATCGATCAATTGCTTCGTCTTGCTTGACGAAGGAGGATTGACTTGAAGGGAGACGCGAGAGGAGGAGACGACTGGATCAGAGATGTAATTGCGATTTCTTAATGCCAAGAAAATCTGTGAAAGTAAGAAAGTAAAAATTCTCTTTCGGAATACCCTCGCAGATATCGAGATTATTCGCGAGAAGACTCGCATATTTTACGAATGTTTCTATGAATCTGATAAATATTAAAAGAAGCACGCTCTCATGTATTTTTATGTATTCGTTTCATTCGAATCGATGGAAGGGAGATCGAAGGGGAAAATAAAAGATTTCTGGATGAAAATTCAAAAGCTCTCCTGCAGGGATCGACCGATTGCTTTCCAGAGAAAAACAATTGCGAGGGATCTCGGCGCTGTGTGAGCGGATGGCGAGCGGGAAGAAATGAGGATCATGACATTACGGGAACAATCGTAATCTCCAATAATTAAGTTTCACGTATAGACGATGAATTCGGCGTGCGGTCCAACAGGCCAATTACTGAAATGGACACCCGATTGATTGATCGCAATGCGCGGATATGTGCGCCGACATTGTTCTCTATCGTCCGGCTCGGCAATCTGCGCGCGAGTCGCTGCGAGAGTGTTTGGACTGTGAATTCTATCGGGGTTCAAGTGAGTTGAAACCATTTCCTCGTTCGTTGATACCGTTTCACCCAGAATTCCCGCCAAGTATCTCGCAGCTTCCTACAGGGAAAATGACTCTCCCTCTTCTTTATTAATCCGGCAAGCAGAATATTGAATCGCGCGGATCTGCATAATATATTTCCAATCTCATTTATTTACACATATCTTTACGTCCAGTATATAATACGATCGCGTTATTAATGCTTCTCTCTCTCTCTCTCTCTCTCTCTCTCTCTCTTTTTCTCTCGTGCACGGTCCTTTTCTTTTACCTGTTTTTTTCGAGCCTGCTCTTAATATGTTTCAGCTGGGAAACGTCCATAAACGATAATTTTCTCCAATTTCCAATTTTCAGCATTCAGTATTTCCGTTAACGTGAAATTTAATTTCGCAATTAATCGATTAACGATGTGTTTGCCTCTTTTCATGAGAATGATTATCTGTTCGATTTATCTACTGGAGGACTAACGCGTGTTTCCAAATTCTTATCGATTACAGAAAATTCTGCCATTATCTTCGTTATTATCAGAGATTTATGAAAATGATTACTGAATCTGTCTGTTTTGTTAATTAATAATAACAATGAAGTAAAATCAGTTAAAGCATTCGCGATCACCATCTTCTCAAGCGATTATTTAATTTCCATCCGTGACGCGACTCACTTCCTTCGCGTCAATTATCAACGCTCTAACTTTTTCTTTCTCTCTCTCTCTCTCTCTCTCTCTCTCTCTCTTTCGCAAATCCTTAATAATTCGGCGCGGCGAGAAAGTATTTATGCCGAGCGGATGAGTCTTTCGCCGGTGTATTCGGCAAGAATCCAGCTCATGGCGGATCAATGAGCAGGTATTCGACGGTGAAATTTTTCCATGAGAAAGAAATAGATGTGCACGTTCATCAGAGTACATAAATCGTTTCGAGATCCCGAGCGAACTCGATCCCGAACAAACGAGCTCTCCATCTCCGCCTCCGCCGGTAGATATTCAATCAATCGGCTGGTGGTGGCAGCTTCCTTCGCTGAAACTAGATAGAGAGCTATCCCCATGTTGCGCAGGCAGAATTACAATATTCGCTAGTCGAGGATCCCGAAGGATGCCGGCGTGCCAAGATGATTCGTCCGTGGACCTATGTCGGTCGCGCGTAAATTGCCGATTAGCGAACGCCATCCGCCAGTAGTCGAGGATTAACTTCCTTCTATCGGCTTCCGTCTTGTTGCACCATCACTTGTGCACCCGGTACGCATCTTATTGCTTCGATCGCTGTTCCTCGTTTTTTTCTTATCGATCGGCGCGTTATCGACGCGCTAAATACTCGCTGAAGGCCGTTCGGACTTTGCGAATCGCTGTCTTATCTATTTTTCTCCGCGCGGACGGCACTCCTTCCATCGCAGCTACACTGAGAATGACTCGCTTGTTCGCGAGTTCTCGACATTTCGACATTAATGGCTCTCGCAATTAGTTCGTAACGAGATGACAGATCGTCAGGCGGTGGAACGTGCGGACTTTAGCGTCTTTGAGCTTCAGCAGCGCGAGAGTGTTGTTGATCTGTCGATGGCCAGAGCGGATCGGACGAGAGATCGGTCGGATTGCTGGACGAATTCTCGAACGGTGATTTCATTGATCTAGAACGCTCTCGTTATCGGTTTCTCTTATATAACAACAGATTATCGATTTACAAAGATGCATATGTGGGGAAACAGCGATTGTCGAGCACGATAAAACGCGCGAGATTCGGATTGTTTCTTTTCTGAATTCTATCGTCGACTTTCCTCGAAGTTCTCCCACGCCGTGATAAACGAGTTAACTTACTGACAGCACGCGCTTTTCGAGCATTGTTCCTGTATTAAGATCGTAAAATAGATTACCGGCGCTTACCAGTCGCCATTGAATCCCGATCTCAATTATTTCTGCCGTCAGATTGTCCGCCACGCCCGCCGAACACGAAAAGAAACGTTTTATACCGAGTTTTGTCTCTCTCTCTCTCTCTCTCTCTCTCTCTCTCTCTCTCTTTCTCTCTCTCTTTTTCGCAGATTGAGGCCTTGTCGTTTCACTGGATATTTTGCAAGTCGCTCGAACTGAATTCGGCCCGAGATATTTTCGATGTGCAACGGAATAATTACATCGCGACAGAGATATCAACTCATTACTATCGCAAACTTTCATTATGGCAAATCATCGCTTGTTAATATCAGCTCCCGGGCGGTGCGTTATAAACCTCACAGAATAAACCGGCCGTTGTTAGCTTTCGATCTTGATTATCAGCGTACAACGTGGAAATTGCTGAGCCAATACTATGAAGAGTTTTTTCCATCAACGAGGAAAATTTGGGAGAATAAAGGAGAGTCGAATCGTGATCTTCGAAAATCTCGTATTTATATAATCTTTTTATACATAAACTGTTTTATATATAAAACAAAAATAGGAATACCGGGCACACCAGTCGTGTGATAATAAAAATGAAATTGAGTTTCGAAGCTGCGCAAACGGAAATAAAAACGAATCCTTTCTTTGGCCAATCTCAAGCGAACTTTGCCAAAGCCATCAAGAGATATTTTTTCCTATTGGGGAAAAAAAGTACAGGTGCTAATCGAACTTTCGCTGCCGGAGGTTCGATCGATATCGAGTGAAGCGCGGGAAGCGAGGAGGAAGCTCGTCGCATTATGAAACACGTGCGTGTTTTACATGTTTTACACGTGCGCGATACGTTTCCGGTACGAATCGTTCGCTAAGCGCGGGCCACTGACTAAAATTAATTAGCGAGCCGTTTCTCGCGAGCGGCAGTTCTGTATTTTTTCTGAATTATTCGGGGAGATACATCGGATGATGAATCACGCCGCATTTCTCATTTTTGCAGCCATGCGTTGCTGGATGCACGTAACAAATGAACATTAATGGACGTTAATTGCGCTCAATAAAAATGACGGACAATAAGATTCGCGTGCGTTCAAGTCTCAAAGTTGCGCGGATTCATGCGGATCTGTACTCTAGGAGAGAGATAAAGATTCATTCAATAATTAATAATTCTATGGAATATATGGAATTGTTAAATTGCTAATTACAACGATTTCTCAAAGGGATATTTGCCCTCATGGACATAAGACGCAAATCTAAGAATGCACGGACCATTGAAATAATAAAAATTCTGACTCTTAGTTATGAAGAGTTAAATTCGTATTTTAATTTATTTATCGAAGCGCGCGACTCTGAAAACCGAATATCACCGTTGCGATATAATGCGCTCGCATGACAGCAATAACAAATACGTCCCCAGTGGCCGCTCGAATGATGAATATCGCACTTCGCATCGAGAAGGAGAGCTGATGATCTGTTTTTCTTTTTCTTTCTTTCTTTCTGAGGAGAACACAGCGAGAGAACAGCGTTATGATTCTAATACACGAAAGCTGCGGCCTCAGCCTAGATGGCTTGCTTTCAAGAGCCTTATCTCTGAATTATACCAAGCCGTAGCAATCTATGTTAACTTACGCGCGTGCGATTTACTGTCGAAATCCGCTGCATAAATACGTTCGGAACTTACTCAGATCCGCATAGAAATCGCCTTCTCCGAGCAACAATGTAAAGAAACAAATATATGCGTTTAGAATGTAACTTTGACAGCTGCTCGTTGAGAAAGCGAGCTGCGAGTCTCGAGTCGAGGATGCGTTCTTGAACCTTCTTCATTGCTACATTTGCGTCCGGCGAAAGCTATCTGGGGTTTCTAAAAAGCGAAAGAATATGGTAATAAAGGTTATCAGTTGTGTGTTTGAGCTAGATACGTATACTTGTATTTCTTAATAGCAGCAATACACGAAATTTCAGTTATATTGGCTATGTATTCTGTTTCATGGAGACTCACTGTTAAGGATTTTTATATGAGTTGTCTTTGGTTTGGAATATCTCGATGTAAACAAGCATATATCGAATATGAGTCACAAAGCCAAGTGATTAGGTCGCAAACTTTACCGAAACAAAAAAGGATCGCTATCGCTTGGCAGTTATCAAACGGTGAAAAACAGCGTCTTCAGTGTCTTTCGAGAAGCCAGAAGCAACAGTCGTACATTTGTTATTTAGATAGAGCGAGCCAGATATTGTAACTATTAAGTTGTTTTGTTTTCTAATGATTTTCATCTTTATTGATCACATTCTCTTGAACCGGCAATAAATAAATATATAAACAGTGTTGCGCAAATCATCGAAGGCGCGTTAACACTCATTTTTCTCAACGATGGACGGTTGCGAGTGCTGCGCAGTGGTGCAGCACGACATTATAACTGCTCCGTATTGAATTATTAAGCTCAGCTGGTACAAATAAAAAACTCAGATTGTCAAGAACAGTTCTCTATTATTTAATATTATTTAATATTGTAACTGAAGAGTTACAGTAGTAACTCGGTTGCATAATAAATCGAACGCCGACAGAATATTCTGTGAAAAAGTATTCCGTCCGTGCAGATCGCGCTTCACGTGAACGCGTTTAAAGAGCATTCAAAGGGCTAAGGAGACCAATCTCTCTCCCTCCGTTTTTCTGATGAAAGATACCATCGCGCTCACGGCTGGAAATCGTGTGCGCTTTAATATTCAACGTATTTGCCGATCGAAAACCTTCGGAGAAGGGAAACAGCACGCCGGGGGAGAAGGGCGGCCGCGCACGAGCGAGATGCCGATTGCGATGTCCCGTCACGCGCGTGCCTCCCTTTAATTGAGGCCGCTTGACAATTTCCCCTCACGTTTCGCCAAAGCACATTCGGTGGTGAAACCCGCTCGTCCCGCTTTCGTTATTTCCCGTTCCGCCGCCGTTCCCCGCCGGCTGGTTTCCTGTTGCGCGCATGGGCTTCGCCGCGAGAGTCCGGGTGAACTGCCCTCGTGCCGGGATCGAGGGTTGCGGTCGGCGCGCAGACAGGGAAGACGGAGAGAGAGAGAGAGGGAGAGAGGAAGAAATCACGGGTCTCGCCGATTTCGCCGACCGGAGGATATGAGACTCGCAGCTGGCGCGATAAGCAGCCGGCGTGAACGGAGGATTCACGTAAAAGTTCGACGCGCGTAAATCGCGCGGGGGAACGAGGGGGGAGGAGAGGCGGGACCGCGCGCGTCGTAAGACGAAAGAAGGGCAAGCTATGCGATGTGGATCGCATAAATTTGCAGACTGATAAAGCAGACCGCATAAGTTCGCGTTATGCTCGCCCAAATTTATCCCCCCTCTCCGGTTACGGGGGGTGGGAGGCGGGGAAGGAGAAGGGGTGCGCTTTAAGCGCTCGGGGGCGAGGCTGAAAGCCGGAGATGAGAATGATAAAATATGTCACAGCCGATTGCCAAGTCTCGGGCGCTTAATTATCTCGCAGCTCGCTCGCTAAGAGAACACCTCGCGCGACTGTCGTGTCACTAAGTAATGCACTCGAAATGCAGATTTAAGCGCGCGCGTGAACGCCCTACCGATTCTTCCTACTTGAATCTCATTTATTTTCCGTGCTATGCGCACATGTAGCATATGTGTAACTCATCCGCGACATCCTTCGGGATGAATTCACGTAGGAAGAATTCGCGTAGGAAGAGTGGACTCTCCATTTATGTGAGGGACGAGTTTTAGATTTCCTTAACGTTGCCTTGTCTCATTTATTAAACCGGGATATATGAGAGGAAAATCGCAAGACGTTTCCATTCAGGAAGATATATATATATATATATATATATATATATATATATACTGTGCGTTTCTGGCTGAACGACGAAGATCACCGCGTGAATAAATCCAGAAATGCTTCTCCTCGTCTGCAGCGCGCTGTCAATTAGCGACGAAACGCATTGCTAATTCGCAACGGATGTTAATCGGATATTAATTCGATCGGTAGAAGCCGTCGCGAGACATCGGGGCGATCATTCCGAGCGAGGAATACTTATTTATATGGTATCCATACAATTATCAAAGTGCTAGCCTTAGTCAGGGATGTAATTAAACGCGCTTTCCACATCTTGATCTAAAATTAGCGAGCGAGGAGGTATGATCTGTGCGATTTCCCAGTCAGGTACAAATGGCTGACAGTGTCCTCCGCTGAAAAATGTGGGCCGCGCACGCAATCCTTTAATTATTTTAGCTATCTAGAATCTAGGTACGCGCGGATTGCGTTAAAGTTACATCCAAATTTGGAATACATCTCACGCGCCGCATTCGGGACGGCGGTTTTCTTTTCGCAAGTGTTAAAACGTCGAAATTTCGCGTGACAGTCTTCTCGTCTCCGCTTCGCGTTACGCTTACGTTCTGCAGCTTCGACTGATCTAAACGGCAAATCGTGTCACGGTTACAATTGCGTAATGCTGCCTGATATCACGGGATATATTAATCCCCTGAGCGAAAGGGAGAGAGACGGAGAGAATCTTTAGGAATAACAACCGATGCTAATAATCACCGATGCTGATTATCGTTAAATGGCGAAGATAAAGCTCTCCTGCATTTTTTTCGTCTACTCGCTGATGAATTCCGTCCATGCATTATCATCCTTCTATCTCTGATATTATTGATATCACTCGATGTAACGTTAATCGCGATTATGAAAGCGTCGCGGAATGAATCGAACTCTCTATTGCTTGAAGCCTTCGCGTTTTACGCAATGGACTCCTTCTCCTCCCGACATTTCTTTCCGAGTCGAACGATGATGTTACTCAGAAGCAGCAATAAATATCTTCAAAACGTCCCGTTGTACTCTCGTCGTCAATCGAATCGCGGCGAGATAGCGATGTCATCGGCTGCGTTGTCGTCGATTGCCGGTGAGCAGAATAATATGCTGAAAGAAGTGCTGTCAATCTGATAAATATTGCGTGTCACCGGCACTCTCGTAAATATGTATTACATCGCACTGCAACGTGTATCTCGCGGAATCGCTTACGTTGCAGGGAGTCCACACGAAGAATGTGCGGCTGCATGCATCGATCGGCTGCGCACCGCGAATGAACCACATCTTGTCAGCGGGAATAGAAAATCGGGAGACAGCGATAATGAGCTCGCGGTGGTAAAGCGGCATATTACTCACCCCTAATTAAATAACGGCCAAGAGGGAGGAGACCGCCACGTGTGGGGCGATCGCGCCAGAGAATCCTTCTGGCGCGCGCGCAAATAGGTTTCACGTGTCGTGGCATGTCGTAAACGCGACGTAACGTAGATGAAATATTACACAAGCGAGTGTTCGCGTTTGAAGTAAATTCAGATTAAAAGCGGACAATGGAGCGCGCGACGGTTCTCCCTCGCGAATGATAGACGTTTGAAGAACGCGCGCGCGCATCCGACGTTGCACAACCGCGAGACGAGAATAGAAACGAAATGGGATTCTGTCGCGCGAGTTACATGCAAGCAATTAAACGGCAAATAATGCCCGCGACTGTCCGTAACGCGATCATTAGCATCGTCGCTAACTTGTGCTCCTGCAACGCTCGCAACGGTCGCTTTTTCTAGAACATGATCGTAAATATGAAAAGTGCGGTCCCCGTGTGTGCCGCACGCGAGGGAGTGGTTTTTGCATTTCATTTGCTTGACCTTGATAGCTCTATCTGCCATCGCTAGATACTCGAACATGATATTTAGGGGGAGGATTTATCCTCGACGGTGCGTCGATTAATCTCGAGTCACGCTCGACTCACTCGAACTTTCTCGTATGGTTATTGCCTCGGAAGGAAGATCTCAACTTTTCGTCCAACTTCTAGTCGGCTGATGCGCCATAGAAAAAAGTAGCTTAGAGATGTAGCTGAAGAAGCGGGAGATGGAAGACACCGTTCGATGTTTGAATGCGTTAATGCGAGCTTTAATATCGCAAGTTAAGAGGCTGGAACGGAGAACTGAATCGGCTTTCGAAATGAAATTTCATGAAAGAGCAATCCGTCCGCGAAAGTCGCGATATTCCCACCCACATCATTCATCGTGCATCCCATCGTCCGCGAGTGATATATGTATGCATGATACATACACACACACATACACATGTCTATAGCATTGCTCATGCTTGCAGGATGTCCGAGAGATGACTGGCTGCTGAGGTGGAGGAGGAGAGCGGCGCTGTGGCTTTAAAGGTTGCCGCCACCGCCTCGGTTCGCTGGGAATGGAGATGAACGGCACCGAAAGCAGCCTGAACGGCAGCGAGGTCAATCGCACTTCCGCGTCTATCTATACCATCGGCACGGACTTTATCACGCAATGGTAAGGCCACGTGTCTCCCGTTCGAACTTTGACCGGAAGTGGAAGTCGAGCGTGTGTACCGCGCGCGCGATTGGAATCATCTCGGATCTTCGCAGCTTCCACCGCGTGGTCCATCGCGCCATTTGAGTCCACTTGTCGCTGTTTCTCATTCTTACGCACATGCACTTCCGCTCGCTTTTGCTCACTTCTGTTCGAGCATTATGAGCGCAGTTTTCGGATCGATCAGTCGGATCGATCGCTTCGCATGATCGCGTCAAACCAGCATCGATTGATCTTCGGCGGAGACTGATCAACGACGAACGATGAAGAGTGAACCGTAAACTGCCGCGCGGTGCTTTCAAAAGGAAAAACTCAATTTCGAAGAGAACTTACTAGATTTCTTCGATTCATTAAGAATATTCTTCCTTGATGATTGTTGGTGCACTCACTGGTCGATCAGCGCCGATTGGAATCACTTCCCATACATGTTGGATACTCGGACAACAAATAACACCCTCGAATTGATTTACGCATGATCTACGCTTTTAATCTGTACAACTATTTACGGTATATACAAATATACGGTACAAATATACAAATATACCGTATATACGGTATATACGGTACTTGTTCGTGGAGCATCTATCCATCGTACATGAATTTCATTATTCAAAGCGATGATGGTTTAACGTCCGTCTCGTAGCTGTCTCCTAATCTGAACTGTGGTTTAACAGTGGTTAAAGTCCTCGTACTCAACGAGTACGCTGTAAACAAAAAAAGGTGTACGCATGTTTCGGCTTGCCCTATTTGTTATTCAGCCGATATTACTCAGGGCTTGATAGGCGGCAGAAGTCCAAACAGTGATATTTGGCGGAACATCGCCTGGAAACTGTGCTCTCTCGTGCTTCTCTCATACCGTTTTCCCGTACCGCTATGAAATCCTTTTTGCCGGCATGTACTTGAATGTATGTACATAACAGCGCTCGTTCCATCGATCCTCAGCATCCCCGAGGATTTCGCGCTCGGTCGATCTGCAACATAAAGTCCCGCTGACAACGATATGACACAATGTTGTTAATTATCCTATCGATCAGCGCGCTCTTAATTAACTCCTTAAATACCGTTCTATGCGCGTAGCACCGTGAAAGCCACTCTCTTCATCTGCGATACGCTGACGGCGAATCCCGCTACAGAATGCACAGGCTTTAACAATGTTGCGACGATGTTGTTGCAGCCCAACGAATCTCGGATTCGTTTGCTTTACGATCGAAACGGAAGACGCTAAGGAAAGTGCACATTCATCCGATCGATTTTGCGAAAAGGCATTCGATTGTATCAATACTTAATACAGGAAAGACGCGGGGATCGGTGAGGGTGCAAAGGCGTTTAGATAAGCGATTCGTCATTTGGCGGGACGATCCCGTTTGCAGCTTCCACTCTAGAGACTGTTCATTATTCGGGGGCGGAAGGGAGGGTAATAACATAGCGCGGCGTGTCTTATACAATCAACACCCCCGCCCCTTCCCCTGCTCAGCGCGCCAGCTCGTTCGGAATATCAAGGCTAGAGGAAATGAACTTTCAGTGGGAGGGATAGGGAAAAATTGACATAAAAAAGAAAATTCTCTCGAGAGTAGGGCCGGTCTTCTCCGGGAGGCAAGGTTCCCCTCTTCCCCGGAGGCCGCCCTTTTCGCTTTAATTCTGAGCGGCAAGGGTGGCACGATTGTTGCGCGACCGAGAATTCCTCTCGGCTCGTCACAATCATTTTTCTCGTCTGTCTCCGTGCGCAGTGGCCCAAGATGCGTTCTTCCGTGATCGATCAATCTCTGTTCAAGGTAAAGCCAAGGGTTCTTATCTCGGGTGCTCGCCGCATGCGGGGTATTTCAAGGGTACTTACGCTTAATCCGCGGCATCGCGGCTCCGTGACGCATGTGTACACGTCGCAGAATGTGCTATTAACGACGATCGCTCCGATGCCTCGTTCCTTTTCGCAGATCCGCGTTTCCGGAAGGGCATAATGTGCGCGAGCGCATCAGCGGCACGCGGTATTTATCGCTGATCCGATTGCATTTGTGAATACGTTTATCCTGATGGTATTTCCAATTTACGAACAATACGTTGCGCGGTGCGCAACGGTGCCATTTGTGTATCGCAACCGACGTTTCCACGCGAAGTGGATTACATGATCGAACTTTCGCCGCGCGCGCGCGCGCGTGATAACCGGGGGATGAAGGGTTATTGGAAGGGATGCGCGCCTGGTCGAGCCGTTCGGTGGACGAAACTCGTAAAGCCGATCCGGGATGCCAGATTGCATCCTTGACCTAGCGGGGCCACGCTAATCGGGCGACAGGACGGTGCGAGGTGCGGGGCAGTGCCGCGAGCCCCTCAGCGCGCAGGGATGGTGATTGTTGATGGCTCCGCACCGGCTCCGAATACGTTAAAGGCATGGCCGTCCGCGGCCGTTATTTAACGGAAGGAAAAAGCCGATGTCGTGCAATGGCGCGGAATCACGCGAGCCGACCGTCGAATGGTCCGCTGGCGAACACGCGATTCAGCTGAAAATTTCGAGGATTGCGTGAGCGGCGTCGAAAGTCGTCCACTGTGTTACGCGTTTCGAGTTCCCGATCAAAGCCGGATTCCGCGAATGGGCGGACGAAGGGCACCGCGACAAAGATGCGACGCGCGCGATCGGAGATCCGCGAGCCGCGACGCAACTATTTCCGGCAGAGAGATTTCAGGGGAAATTCCGAGGAAAAGCGAATCGTGCGATTCCGCATTGTCGCGGTGTCGCCATGGGCGCTCCTAATTTTCCGACCGCACCGTGTACAGCTTCATCGCGCTGCACACTCGCGATATTCAATGACCCGATCGTAACCGAGAATCGAAGCTAGAACTGCACTTTACATGAAGTAAAGTGAGTACACCGTCAAGTTTCTGACGCGTTAGCTCACGCGGAAATATCGGAACCCGATCGAAGCAACCAACTGATACTTTGCGGCTTTTGTGAACTTTAATAAAATCTGATCATTTTGATTATTTAAGATAGCCTGCGCTCCTTCGAATTGTGTATTCTATATTTTTCTTGTTTCTTTCAGGTATCGATCTTCGAGTAGATAATCAAGCAGCACACGTTTCTGCATGCAGCAATTGTGCTTTTATGAAGTTACGTGTGTATATGTTATTCCTTGCACGGCAGATATGATCGCCCAATGTTTATTAAATTCGATTTGAGATATTGTTCGTGATACGGTTATCGCGGTAATAAAAATACACGTTAAATAATACATACCGGAGGGCTGCAAGCAGGCGGAATGAGGAAACGTGATCGCGCTTGGAAAACCGGGAAAAAGGATCGCTGTTTGGAAAATGAAATTGCTAAAATGGAACGAGGCGACATATTCGGTATTCGCCACGTTTTTAGCGCGGCGATATTACATGTTTAAAACGGGAGCAGAGCCATTAAATGGATCGACTGTTGCATCCAACACGAGGCGCTTGCTATTGTTTCGTTTAACTGTGTGAATGACACTGTAAAAGCGCGAATGCTAGCGTATAGCCGGGCGATGCATGCGATTAGCACGATGCTATTATAATGCGGCGATCAATTGTCGCATTCCTTTCTGTGTGCTACAGAATTCTCGTTACGTTCTGGCTGTTGGCTCGTTTATCATCTGCTTTCGTTTCGTTTCCCATGTATTTTCATATCCCACATATTTACCTTCCGCGTGCGGTTTCAAGCTTCGAAGCGTCGACGCGACATCCGCGGCGAATCATCTCCGGATGCGAATCGTGAGATTCTTATTCCAATCATGTTCCCTCCTCGGCCTTAAATTGCGTCGTCGTATTTCTCCCGTCATACAATTTTAATCGGCGAGCACAGCCTGCCACCGCTCGCTCGTGATCGACGCTTGGGATCAAGATGTACCAATTCAAGTTTCATCGCGCGATTTGCGTACGGCACCGCCAACCTTGCGGCTGACCGCCGTGAAAACCGCGCGTCGTTTCCCTCGTTTTCTCTCTTCCGTTCTGCCATTCTCGTTTCGAAGTTGTTACGGCAACGCGCAACAAAATTATCGCCCTCGCTGCGGCGATGCAGCGGTCGCGATGCAAAGGGATAAAATAAAAATAAAACGGGACCGATGTAGCGGCGGGAGGTACGCCGGGGTGCATTGTGATGACACGTGGTGAATATCGATTCTCGAATTTTCGTCGTTCCACCTAGAATCGAGAGGAAAGAGCGCATTCCTCGCACATTGGGAACACCCGGCTCTTGCGTCGCTTCGGTTCACGCATCTCCAACGAGCGGATACTCGCACACAACGCTCGATCGATATTCCATACGACATGCCCGACGATGGGAACTCGCGCTCGAAATCGGGGAGAACGTACTTGATTCGTCCAAGAGAAGCGTTCGTGCTCGCGCGAAAACGCTGATCTTCAGCGAAGCTCTCGAGCTTCCGCGAATCGCTCTTTGCAAGGAAACAACATCGCTCGTTTCCTGTTTTCTGCCTTCAGGCACGGACGGATATTTTCTACGAGAGATTTGTACGAGTTGCTGGCTTGATGATATGCAAAGCTCGATTAGCGTGCGTAAACCTTATTAAGGGGGATTGTCTTCCCCAAGTGTCGTGTTTGCTGGGATGCTCGAAGGGGAAAAAGGTGCTCCATTCTTTTATGTATGAGCACGCTCTCTTTATCCATCTCCCTTCTCTTTTTTCTCTCTCTCTCTCTTGAATTCCCGGGAGTTTATCAGCGTGATTCATAAACAGCCCGATACCGTAATATCATGCACGATATTACGGGCGCGGTACATATCCGCGGAATGTAATGGGAAATCGATAGAACGTCAAGCTGTGTGAAAAACCGCCTTCTCTCTCTCTCGCTCTCAAAGGTAACCTTTTATAATATTTTTAGAGAGCTGGGGAGATATACTCGCCAATATATTTAGTCGGCACTACTGAGCGATCGAACGATCGACGAGGGACGGCGATCATATTTTAATACAAGGAAAATGATTAATCGCGCGAGTGTTAATCGTGATTCCCGCTGCGGGATGACTCGTGAACTTTTCTATCTGTGACACATTAAGAGCGCGTTAAAGTGGAACGAGAGAATGAGAGAGAAAGAGAGAGAGAGAGAGAGAGAGAGAGAGAGAGAAAGAGAGGGAGAGAGAAAGAGAGAAAGAGGACAGAGATGTTCTCGCACGAGCATTATGTTGCGATATTAAAGGAATCAAAAGTTAAAAACAGAATATTCTCCGGCCTTGGCGCGAATATTGATATTCCCGTTGTCAGTTTATGTTGCATGCACAAATCGCGGTGTACCTATCATTCGCGAAGACTCAAACTTTCTCTCCCCCCCCCCATTCTCTCTCTCTCTCTCTCTCTCTCTCTTCCGTCTAATAATATCTCCTCCCTTTGCGATAATTTTTTCTCGCTGGAAGGATGAACGGAGAGAAAACCGCGCACAGCTATGTTAATTAACAGCACTTGATCTCCATCGAAAAAATATTTTCTCGGGAAGGAAACGTATCGGGGAGAAACATGGGACTTTGACTCTAGCACGGGCGGTTGCAGTGCCCGGTCTAACGGCGCCCGCCGCTATGGCCATGCGTTAGTCGTGCATCGCCGACTGCCTTACCTGTTCGGTACTATAGGGGACGTGAAAAGGCGGAAAACGAAACGGGCCCGCCGAGAGGACGAGGAGCGCGAGCAGAGCGCGCTAATTTCTCATTAACTCAATTAGTGGCTGTTCCCCCATCCTGCGTTCGACGTTCGCATGTGGCGACGCAATTCCCCGCGAAATTAAATCTAAGTACGCGCCTGCCTCGCCTGATTAATTAGTATCGGGCAACTTTACTATTTCATATGGCCGCGCTCGCGCGCGGACGCTGACGCGCATTCGGCGTTTGCGCATTCCGAACGCATCCGCTTTCCTTCTTCCTTTTTTTCTTTCTTTCTGTAAATCCGGAAGCAAGGCAAGTCAAGAGGAAGCGCTTCCTCGTCCTGATCGCTCGTGAATTATTTCATCGCAAGAGCTGCGATTTCCAAGATTCGCCGATAATTCGCGCGGAACGTAGGGAAGGATAAGACGGGGATTTAAATGTGGCTTGGCCGGTTATGATAAATATTTACGATCCTTTCGATTTCCACCGAGTCGATTCTAGCCGTCCTTATCAATCACGCTGAAGAGCGAAGGACGTCGAATGTACGTTCGACTGGCCGATGTCGCCTATGATTTTTTTCTGGCTGATCATTTCCTCGGGATGATCATCTCTTCGTTGTCGTGTTCCGAAAATGTACGTCAACGATGATTTATCGGGTCGTCGCTTCTGAGTCATCGCGTTTCCGCGGAATGATCGCGCGGATGAGACCGACGTTTTCCTCTTGCTGCGGCTCAAACGAGGCTCGTTATCGAGAGATTTTGTCCGAATCAAGGAACTTTATCGATTATCGGACAGCTCGCTACATGGAACGGTAAATGTGCGGTAAGTCAGTCGGATTAATTGCGCGAGACACGATCTCCGAGTAACGATGACAATACTTTTGCATGCCTGTATTTTCGTCTCCTCTCCAAGCTCTTTTTTTGAAAGAGCATTCGAAGCGGCTCTTCGCCTTTATACTTCTGTATATGCGCGCGCGCATGTATGCGCTGATCAATAAATCCCGTCCTCTTGTTCTCTTTATGACAAGCTCGTCTCTACACGGCTTTTATTATCGTATCTGTATCAAAACGCAACAAGCTCCTGTCATCTTCATCTCAACATTAAATGCTCTCCCTCTCCCTCTCTCTCTCTTTTTCTCTCTCGCTCTCTCTTTCTCTCTCTCTCTCTCTCTCTCTCTCTCTCTCTCTCTCTCTCTCTATATATATATATATATATATATATATATGTAAACGATGCATTTAACGCTTCTCAGCACGTGAAGCGTCCGCAGAGAAAGGCGTTTGTCTTGGAAAATAAATAGGGAAATTAACAGCGCGTAATTTTTATCCTGCACGCCTGTTTGCACGACGAGATTGCACAAAATTACGTAAAGTCAGAAAAACACAGGCGCCAACGTAAAATGGAGTGATTCTAAGGCCGGCTGGAGGCCGGGGGAACAGCTTGAAAATTCCGATGCGTACAGTCGAACGCACTTGCAATTTCCAAGCGAGAGGACGAGACTGGGCGGGTGGCGTGTAATCGCTGGAAATTGACACACGCTTCCCCTTTTCGTCGCGTTGACTCTATAAAGCGCATCACGCGTACAGTTCCGCGACACGGAACATTTCATCTTGCGGTGAGCCAAGATGAGCCGATTTTCCTTCTGCCCCCCCTCTCTCTCTCCTCTTTTCTTTTTGTTTTTTTTCTTTTCGCAGTTAATTGCGTATCGCGAGACGCGAAGGATGATCGGTTTACAATCGTGCTTGCAACTATAATTTCAGTGAATTGAACGGAGATATTCTTGAAAGGGGAAAGAGGAGAGAAACGCGACATTGCTCTTGAGGATCGATTATAACTCGCAAGGTCTGCATCGATGGCTAAAAAAAAACAAAGGAGAGTGTAGAACGCGTGTCATTTAATCGTCAATAAAAATATCCATGCTGGTGAGCGTCGGATGCAGTCGCATGTGACGAGAATCAGTTTGATATATTTACGTGCATCGGATTACATTTTATACGTCACGTGTCTGACGTACCCTACCGAAGAGTCCTCGACTCGTAAAATAACAATTACGACCCATCCAGGCATATCCAGCGTGCATCTTTACGAGCCTGGCCTTTCGGCCAGATCGATTCCCGCGAATGTTGGCGCGTTCGTGTCTCATCGTCTCGGGGGTAGTAAAGATTCGCAATCAAAGTCCCGCGCTCGCACGCCGCGTATTAATTAATACAAGCGCGTGCAGAACGGCGCGGATCGTATCGCGATTAATGAGAAAGATGTTCCTAGATACCGTGCCGGAGATTCGATCTAGATGTAAAGCTCCGAAACTGGCCCAGGGTCACGCCTGCTTACATCGCAGGCCTGCCGTGACGTCTTTCGCGTTGGTTCTCCATCAGCAGCGCCGCCATTCCCCGTAATAACGCCTGTCGTAACACCGGCATATTAAAGTCCTTATCTGGATCCTATTACGTAGATAATAGCGTCCTTTGTTTATCTAGCCAAGCGCGTGATACTCATCGAGAAAGGAGCCGCCTGTATTCGCGAAGACGAACTTCGCGCACGGCGTATCTTATCTCTACTTTTCCTCCATGATTGTCGCAGTGGGACGAACCAGGACCCGAGGTCGAGGGTCATCGCAGCCACGAGACGGTGCACATTGCGCGACTCGCAATTTACATGTGGATTCGAGCTAATCCAACCGGTACCATGCGAGGAAAACCATCTCGTGTCTCCCTTTCCGCTCCGCCAGGTGAGATTCGGAAACCCGCTACCCTCTACGTCGCTGCAAACCACCTGAGGGGTTGCGATTTGCCTTCGAAGCGCCATTGCTGCGGTTTACCGCCACGCGGTCCTAGCGACGCGCTCGGGGCGATTGCGCGCGCGCGTACGTCGGTGAGAGTTATTAAATAGGTTCGTTCAATTCCCTCGGGGCGATCGGGGGATTCTCCCCTTTGCAGTCTGCTATATCGCCGCGGCAACGCTATCATCCCACGAGAGGAGACGCTGTAACACGTCCGTACAGCGTTATCCTGCCTCTCATATTTATCGAGCGCCTTCGCTCGCTTGCCTTCTTCTCGCCAAAGTGTAAATTTGATCTCCACTTGCGATTAAGCCCCCCGCCATCGACTGCTCGGCGATAATCAATGGCGATGTCGCGCGAGGTGCGAAGTGTGTCCTCTTTAATGCGTCCTTAAACGCGCCGCGATATCCATTCGAACGAAACGCTTCGTCAAAGCGGGAGACATTCGCGGGGTGTTTGGGATTTTTTCAGGGAGAATCATGGGGGATTCAAGACACCCGAAATTTTAATTTGCTGGAGATGCAGAAAGATTAGATCTGCGATTCCGCGTCGTATTCGCCGCGTCAGAGATCTCGAGATTTCCGAACATCAAGAATCTCTTAAAAGAAAGGACTTTTTGCAAATCTCTGGTATCTTCTGAGGGCTGGTTGCCCTTTGCCACCTATAAGATATAATTCTGCGGTAGCTGTCTCTGTCGGTTTAATCCGCGGATTCGCGTTATAGCGCTCTCTCTTTCTCTCTCTCTCTATTAGCGCGAGCTGAGAAAGTAAGGAGCGCAGCTGCGAAATAGGAACACGTCTGAAGGAAATCACTGTGATACGCATCGTTGCGCGAAATGACATCGCGTGTTCTCTCCCGAAATAATCAGCGAGAAGCAGGTAAATGCGCGGATAATTTATTAATAACATAATTTATAATAATATAAATATTTAGTTAATCTAAGCGGCAACATTGACAATCCATTAATATACCTTACGTCGTTATTGTTATATCAAATTAATCTGGATATTTGATATTTTATTCAATCAAAATTTATATCGTTTTTGGAAATCAGAAATGGGACGCTATTGTGTAATGCAGATAATGGAAACGGTGGTCCTTTCGTTTATACGAAAGAGAGGGAAGGCTACGAATGGCATTATGACGAAAGTAATTAAACAAACCTTTATTAGATCCTTCATTAGATTGTCATTAGGCAAATTAGAGTAAAGAAGAAAGTTGTTTCCTCAGAAAAGAATAAAATCCCGATGCATCAGTAAATTAGTTCCCCTTCCTCTTTCGCGAAGACGCGTTTCTTAATTATCTTCCTCTTAATATCTGAACGGCAGATTCGCCGAGGCTTGCTCGAGCTTCTCGTCAACGTCTTCTTTCGCTCCGTTCGAAATCGACTTCGGACTATTTTGCGCTTTCCTGAGGAGGATGTACGGTAGAATTTGAGGGAAACTGTGTTTCGAAGACGCTCCGTGAGGAAGAAACTATTCTCGCCGTCCCGATATCAGCCTGCGGCTATGGGTTACATGTTTCGTGTCTGGTTTGGGGAATCTTTTGAAACGCTCCACCCAGCAACTGGGCCAGAAAATAAAAATAAACTTCTCGCCGGAGGGGATTGCATACGTACAGCGAAGAAGAGGGGACGCAAGGGGGTGTGATATCGGAAATCGCGCTCGCTTTCGTCGCTCTTCAGGATTGCAACGATGGATCAAAGATCACGTCGACGGAGGGACGAGCAATCTGTGCTCTTATTAGCCGGAATCATCGTTCGTGCCTCAAAAGGAGTCCTGTGAAACTATCTCGCGTATTTTACGCGGTATTCAAAATCCGGAATCTCGCTTAGAGTTCCTTCGACTGGAGCTTTCATCGACGAAAGAATTCGCATTCTTCCTGTTCATCGATGATACAGCGCTAGCAGATGTTCGATGGATTTGTCGCTGATACCACTGCGATAAAGTTGTACATCCGACGTTGAATGACGTAATTCATCATTTGTCCGTGCTTGGAATTCGAATTCGCTCAGGCGGTCGATACAGAGTGCGATACAGGATCCTCCGCGAATGAATCAGTGCAACTTGGCAAACAACCAGTCCGAGGCGGGTCTCTCGTCCGCCGATATTTACAGCATGCTGGAACGGCTACTCGAGTACTTGTTGCCGTGGCTCGTCGTTCCGCATTCCCGCTCGACTCGCTCTTCATCTCGCGATTTTTCTCCGCTTGCAACGCGGTCCAACTTTTTATTCGCTCCTCTCTCTTCTAGCCGCCCTCACAGCTCTTTTCTCTCCCTCTCTCCCTCTCTCTCTCTCTTTCTCTCTCTCTCTCTCTCTCTCTCTCTCTCTCTCTCTCTCTCTCTCTCTCTCTTTCTCTCTGCAACGGCCTTTCCATCCGTCCGTATGATCATGCCATTCCACGGCGATGATCCTCTGCTCACTAGGGCTTATACAGCTTCCACCCTTTTGCCACCTTCCCTCGGCACATATACATCGACGAAACGCGTTCGCGCACACCTTAAAAGGAACGTGCACACTAGGTATTCCGTCACTGAGCGTTGCTACGCCACGGTGTTAACGAATGTCCACGCGATTCGATACACCGGCTCGGTGTCCATTCGACTGGCAAGATACTCGAGTCGAGCCGGCCGCGGCCTGACAGCTCACACTGTCGCTCGCCGACGAATGCGCCAGCGACAATGAATCTCATGTGAACAAAATCGAGGAAATGCTGCCACTTTCGTCGCTCGAAGCTGGCCAAATAACGATGTCCGGGTTTTCGCTCAAGCTCGACATTTCAAAGCGCCTCGTCTTCGCGAGAGGAAGAGATCACCAGTGGCGGGACGCGCGAGGGACGAGCTGCGAATGAGAATCGTATCTTCTTAATACGATGGAACTCTCTCTCTCTTTTTTTCTGAAGAAATCTCAAGTCGCCAGAGTCCGACTCGAGTAGTCTTTTGTTCCATGAACCTTGAGACTGCGTGTGCGGCTTATGTATAATATGTTATGTATATTATGTTATAACTTTTTGCAACACGAAGCTGCGCCGTGATCATTTACGTTCTGTTGTCTATCGTAACGACGTTCGACTTTGTAATTTTCTTTTTATCGCCTGTTCCTCAGGGTAATAGAATTCCGAATGAAATTTGAGCCTGCAATCCGAATCTTATTTGTTCATCGGTGAGTCCCGATTCGTGTGCCCGTCAAGTCAAGAGCACACGCGACTTGCTGAATTTACATTACGCGCCAATATAAATCCGGACATATACTTTTCAAGTGGTATCGGCTGCGTAGTATTGTTTGTTTGATATGAAGTAGCTATTTTTAGCGGTTTTAGCGAAACCTTGCGCGGAAAGCCTCGGCAAACATATCTACCTGATGAACCTGGTTTCTTTGGCTGTTGCCTTTTTCGCGTCTCACGAGCATCGATCTCATCTCGCGACGCTCCTCGTCTTTTTCTTGCCACTTTTCTCCTTTCTCCGAGAAAAACTTTCGCCATGTTGTCAGCGTTTGACGCGGATGACAGAAAGTAGCTGTCGCAGTTTGCGAGAAGGCCATGCACAAGCAAAAGTAGAGTTTTTTCAAGTTTTTTCATTATATCGTCCACTCCAAACCGGCAAATCGATTCATAATCTCGCTCGACGAAATTGAATACTTTTTATATACACGACTTGAATCGTTCACTGATGAAACGTATTTTACGCGGAATAAGAAACTTGACCGTATGTGTATGTGACTCGGCAATATGTGATCCATTGCATAATATAATATTCTTCAGCTATGTGACGATTTAATGATAACAACTTTATGGTTAGAATAAACGCGGGTTAAAGTAAACTTTACGTATATTGGAATTATTCATTATCGCCAGAATCCGCAGTTCTAAATACTTGACGAACACTGGTCCCGCGTAACATTATTATTAAACGAGAACTCCGCCAAGCGTAACTTGCTGCTACGAACTGTTACTGCTTCGATGATGACATCAGTCGGTCTATATACGGGACATTAATTTATAGTTTTGCAAATAATGCTCATCGATATCGAGCAACTAATATTCCTAACGAATATGCTCGCTTATACGTTATTGTTTTACGTAATAATCATATTTTACGTAATAATAACGAAAGTACAAGGAGTCGAGATAAATACTTGAAGAGAGAAATGTCCTTTTCTCTCACTCGGCATCGATCTTCTCCGATTCCTTTCGTGTAAACGGAGCAACGGAATTCTCAGATAATTACAGATGGTCGGTGGTCTTCTTTATGGACAGTTGCACAATGGCTGCGCCATTGCGAAATACAGAAGTAACGAGGACAAGTACTCGCGAATGATTTCACGGTAAAGCGAGGATACTCACGAGTAATGAGGACAAGTATTTATTCTGGGGAATGCTGAGACAAAGAATTCCGTGTCCCATTCTTTATTCTCGCGGTTTCCTCAGATATCCGCGTCCTGGAAGGTACTGCGAAAATGTTAACGTGATGTTTATCAATTTGCAAAATTTTCTAGAAACAGAGGCAGCACGCGACAAAAATCGCGGATCGTCCTTGCCAATCATAACGTTTGAAAGAATAAGAACAAATAACAAATAAATGACAAATTTAATAAATAACAAATCTTTTCAGTTTTATACAAACGCGTGCCATGTGTTGTTTAACGCAAGCGGGAATGATTGTAGCACACGTTTTCTGCCGTAGATGCAAACCGCTGTTGGCAAACATGATTATCGCGACGTGTCTCGCTTCAAAATATATTTTGAGCTTGAGGAACAACTGTGTGTAGTAGTTACGTGATTCAATTCCGGAGAGCTGCGATTATAAAAGTGACTCTTCCGTTGATTACAGACATGGAGCGATGTTAAGCAAATTCAACAACGAACCTAAACAGAAGAGCTTTGTACATTAGCTCACGTCGTGTTAGATTCGCGGCTGCAAATCTAAAATTTTATAGACGCTGGATTACATAATACCGCGCAAACTTTGTGGGAATTTCTCTCTCGGTACCGAGTTAGCATTGTCGTGATGCAAAAGAATTACTCTCATATTGTGTCAACTTCATGCTCGTACAATGCCCGGCGACGTTGAATACGGAGAATTTCTTTGAAAGAAGGCACGAGGATGCATCGTGGATGCATCATGGGTCATGTACTCAAATGGCTTTATCCCTCGCGCGGACCGGTTTGGTCCAACTTCAGACACGATAATCTATGACTCGTACACCCTTCAGCGAAACGGCTCGCTAAGCCGGAGTTGCAGTTCTCATTCAACCTCATAATAGCATGACAAGGGGTTGGCAAGCATCCGAGACTTTTGCATCGGCAGCTCGCGCTCAAAGTGTTGCGTTACTGCTCTCAGATTTTCCAGCTGCGAGAATTGCTATTTATGCAAAGCTGTATGGGATGAGCAACAGAATGATATTAGTTTTACTATATTATTATGTGAAATATATACGAATATATGTATATTTTTTAAAAATAATATAGGCTTCTTAATTGTGAATTAACTCGCAGCAATCTGTTAACAAGACTACGCAAATATAGCATTTGCAAATAATATGCAGATTTAAATGTAAATTATTTTACTTTTATAAATTTTATGAATTACTTTCGAGGATTTAGAAAAACAAAGAAAAAGAGGATAGAAAAAGCGGATGTATCATGAAAGAGAAGGAATGTTAAAAAGTTAGTAGTAAGAGCAGAAAATGAGTTTCGAATTGAAGAGAACAAAAAGAAAATTAGAGAAGAGAGAGAATAAAAACAATTGAATGGAAGAATAACATAATAGTTGAAAGCATGTGGCTAAAAGACGCGGCTAGAAAGAAAGAAACGTAACGGAAGAAGAGAAAAAGAAAATCCAAAATAAAAGTGGCAACAGCTCAAATTGCGCTGTGAGCAAAAGAAAGCTGCAGGAACGGTGGAAATAAGGAGCCCGGAAGAAGAACGAAAATTAATGAAAGGAAAGAAGAACTCGAAGGGAAAGGCGCTTTTATCGATCATACAAAAGCCGGACAACAGGTAGGTGAGTTAAGCAAGGAAAAAAGAAAAAGAGAAAAGACAAGAATTCAATTTGCGAAAATCCAGTTTTGCTACACGATTTTCAACATCGACAACATTTTAATAACTTTACATCCCAACTTTACGTCCCAAAAATATATGCAAAAAAGATAAAAGGCGATGGAGAAGTATGAGAAGAAATAGGAAGGAAAGAACTAGTCGAGGAAGAAACGCTCAACTAGTTTTTCCTCTTGCAAGTCAAGGAATCGGATCTTTCTCACGAATCTTAATCTTGAAATCTTGGAAAGAGACTTCCCTGGAACCTCGCTGTCCGTGCTCGCCCGGAGTCGACAGGTCAAAAACGATCCGAAAACGAGTGCAATCTCTTTAAGGCGCGCACGTTCTGCCGCTTTTTGCCCAGCGGCAACGAAATTGCGAGGGGGAGATGGGGCTCGGAGGTCGGACGTGGGGCCCATTCATACTTATTTCAAGCTCATTGTGCATCAGGTGTATTCAGCCTTTGACTGCACTTCTTGTGCCGCCGCTCGATGCAGCACAGAGAGCAGAGCTGTGCTACACATCGGCCGTGCGAAGAAGAGTCTCGGAAATATCCCGGTGTCACACATTTTCTTCAACGAACGAAGAAACGAGCACGCAACGAGGCTGTGTCGTGATCCACCGAATTCCCGCGGTGGAACGTAATTTACACGGGCGGACAGGAATATCCCTAGCGAATGGGGATCCATTCCCGCGAGACTTCGCGAGACTTTCGCGTTGGACGTAATTGTACTTTATATCGATGCGCTCTATTTGAGATCATCGATGATGAAATTGACAAGGAAATTCAAGGAAATAACATTGCTGGTAAACAAACCGCACGCGAGCGATTTATTTTTACGAAAACCGCGATATGCTATCCGCTTGTTTTCCGAATCGCTCGACGAGAGAATTTTATTGTGTTTGACTGTTTTGTTGTTCCGTTCCGCTGTGCCGGGATGACGCTAAATGCCGAAATGATAATACCGAGCAGCGCAACTGTGATTCTCCGCATTTCTTCACAGCCGATTAAATTCTAAAATCTTCATTGTGCCTTTAGGAAGTTGAAGAGACAACGGGAACGCCTGTGTCGATTCGTGTACAACCAGATTTTGACAGCGGAATGTACCCAGTTAAATGGAACGTGGCCTGACCCGGACGACCCGCGCTGGAGCAGCGGTGAATACGCGGAGCTTCTGCCCGACTGGTTCCCGACAAATGCGACGAATATCTCAGCTTTCGGAAACGCAACGACTTCGCCGACGTTGGGTAATGTAATTGAAATTAAGCTATATGTCATGCGCGATTTGTGACGGGAGTTTGCATCGCGGATCACGTAAAACGCAAGATTGCGTGGCATTTCGCTCCTTGTCGCAATGGTTCTTTCTTCTTTCGTGCCAAAGTTATTTCGCGTTGTCCGCCGCAAACGCTGCCGTCATAAAGTACACATCTATTGATTCATCATGTATCACTTGCTGATAAAGTTTTACATTTATCGAACAGAGGAATCCCTGACGCCCGTTCTGCCACCGTTCACGCTCTGGCAGACGGTGCTAATCGCAATCTGTCTGGCGATATGTATATTGCTAACTATTGGCGGTAATATTCTCGTTCTTCTGGCATTCATCGTAGATAGGGCCATCAGGCAACCGAGTAACTACTTCATCGCATCATTAGCTGCCACTGATATGCTTATCGGTAAGTCAGCTTGCGTACTTCGTTTCCCTCTTCTCTCTAAATTAAACTACGTTCTTTTGCCGATGATGCCGCGATTGTATCCAAAATTGGATCTATATTGTTATACATCCTAATGATTACAATTACAAGTATCAAGAGCACGTATTCAGTGCTCAACATTTTTTCTGTCAATTGAATCTCTGAGTTTTTCGAATAATTTTAATGAGACACTTTTTGAAAGTAAGCAGTTTTATCGTTGGTAATAATCAATGAGATCTTAAAAAACAGTAATTTTTTAAATAATTTTGCGATCACAACTATTGATGATTTCTAATAGATTCCTTATTTTCAAGCTTAACGCGTACCTACTTGGCAAAGTTGTACATAATGACTCCGTTTATTCTAATTGTGACGTTAAATCTGATTTTGCTATTTACTAATCATGCTTTTTATCTCTTTTCACCTTAACGTGAAGCTGGAGCGCAGTTCTATTGAGCCGCGCTTATCGCGTGTTTCTAATGCAAATCCGCTTCATGAAAGGAAGACCGATGTACCGATGTCGATGGATAATTGTACAATCTAATTTGATTAGTGTGTGGCTTCTATCCGAATGCAGAACACGTTGTAATCAGATATACACAGAAATCGATTCTATGAGTAATGACGTAATTGTTGCGCAGGCACCGTGTCGATGCCATTCTACACGGTTTACGTGTTGATGGGATATTGGAATCTCGGACCTCTCCTCTGCGATCTCTGGCTGTCGGTGGACTACACGGTATGCTTGGTGTCCCAGTATACCGTCCTACTGATCACGATCGATCGATTCTGCTCAGTGAAGATAGCCGCACAATATCGCAGCTGGCGGACGAAGCAGCGCGTCATCTGGATGGTGACCATCACGTGGATCATACCGGCGCTGTTATTCTTCATCAGCATCTTCGGCTGGGAGCACTTCGTCGGTTACAGGGATTTGAACCCGGGCCAATGCGCCGTGCAGTTCCTCAAGGATCCAGTGTTCAACACCGCGCTGATCATCGGATATTACTGGACGACGCTGATTGTCCTGTTTATCCTCTACGGCGGTATATACAAGACCGCCTATGACATGCAGAAGAAGAGCGAGGCCAAGCAACGCAAGATGCAGTCGATGGTCGCGCTAAGCGCCGGCGCGATGTCCGGCATGGCCGGACGTGCTGCCGGCATTGGTATGTCCAAGACTCAGAGTACCCTGCTGAGCCAAGACAAGCCAAAGATTGGGGCCTTGACGGCGGATGACGGCGTAAATAGCACAGAAGCGACGGAAGTCCAGAAGACAAGCGTAAAGACAAATAGCGCCGCGGCGGCTGCGACAGCGGCGGCGGTGACGGCGTTGGATCCTGCGGGCAGGGATATTTCCGCGAACGTCACAGCGAACGAAGCCGAGAAATCCGAACGGTCCAGCAGTCCGGCCTTCGACTCCGACGAGGAGAGCACTGTCGGCAACACGCAGCAACTCAGTGTCATCCGCAAGCGGTCCTCGTTGGCGGGCATGATGGTCCAATCAGGTGCCCTTCAGGTGTTCGCCACTAACGGACGCTTGAATGGTATCATGCCAGTCAAGGTTGAGCTGAACGTGCCGATAGCGCGGAAGCTGCTGCCGGCGAGTCCCACGCGCGACGTGGCGACGCAGAAAGCTCAAACACTGCCCAAGATACAGGAGCTCAGTCTTCTGGACATGGACAATCCGGCGGAGGCTGACCGGTCCAGCAGCCGGACGCTCACGCCCGAGCAATCGTCAAGATCAAACGTCGACGCAATCGAGGGCAGCAATCAACAATCACTCGGCTCGTCGGTCGAACCGACGCCACCTGCACGGCTCAGGAACGCGTCGATCAATAGCGTTCAGCAGACCATCATACCGCCACCCATGCAGTTCCAGAGTAGCCCACCAGTATCGGATAGTCCGACAACGTCATCGACGTCGACCGATCGGCCCAAGTCGCTGATTGTGGGTTCAGGTACCTATGACATTCTCACCGGTCTGGATGGCGGCGATCTGCGCTACATGGACGAGAGTTCCATTATCCTGCCCAGTCCTTCCTACGAGAGTCCACCGTCTTCCTTCTCCTGCAGTCTGGCGAATCCATTGTCGACGGCGCCGTCATCACCGATCTTGGGTAACGCCGCGATGGCTAGTGCGAGCACCAGCTTGCTACAGACAGCTCTCATCAGAGCAACGGCGCAGCAAGCTGGCAGCGATGGCCGTCAGCTAGTACAAGTCGTGCAGATCAAGCAACAGCAGCAACAGCAACAGCAGTATCAACCTGCTATGTCCAACGCGTCGAGTCAGACACACCCACCACGCGTGTTCATCACTCATCAGTCGAATGCCGCATCGCAGACATCACCCACTGTCAGCAAGGTGCAGACTGAAGTGTCGGTGAATGCGGATAGCGCCAAGCATCAAGCACCAGTCACAACAGTGGTTGCGACGAATGCAGCTATGCCTTTGGAGTTGTCCAACAGCACAACGGATCGTTTTTCGATGGACCAGCCAACCCGAGCGAGCAGCAATCTGCCGCAAAACTCGTCGTCCAGTGGCGGTGCGACATGCTCGGTCACCACGAACGCCAACCAGAAGAGGCAGTCTTCGCGGAAGGAAACCAGCGCTTCGGACGCGGAGCAGAGTGGATCCAGGCGGGACTTTGTTAAGTCCATCGGAAAACGGTTGAAGGCCAAGACGCAGAAAAAGGATCTAACGATTGGTCGGCAGAAGTCGCGGACGGAGAACCGAGCTCGCAAAGCATTCCGCACTATATCCTTCATCCTGGGCGCGTTCGTCGCCTGCTGGACGCCATATCACATTCTGGCGTTGGTGGAAGGCTTCTGTGCGGACCCACCGTGCACGAACAGTCACCTCTTCATGTTTTCGTACTTCCTCTGCTACGCCAACAGTCCGATGAACCCGTTCTGCTATGCGCTGGCGAACCAGCAGTTCAAGAAAACTTTCACCAGGATACTAAAGGGTGATCTACATATGACGTAAAAGCATCCTCGGTACCTCGACAGCATTCCGATACCTTTCCAATGCTATTATGGTAATATTAATTAGTTGACATAGGCGATGCGCGAATTCCTCCAGAGAGGATGGCCTTCCATGCTCGATCATATCGTATTACGCGCGACTATGATGATCTCGGACAATAATAAGATGAGAATGAGATATCTTTAGGCTCTCTTGGCGCGGCCGGGTGTCGCGAATCGCTTTTGTACATAGATTAATCACAGCCGACACTCGGTCGACATCGCGAAAGAAAGAGAGAGAGAGAGAGAGAGGCAGAGAGAAAGAGAGAGCCCGTATGTACATACGTTGTACACATATGTGAATACTCGTTAATCTTAAGGTGCTCAGAACGCGAGCAGATATACATGCAGATAGTCTCGAGCGTGGTTTGTGTGTACGTGACGCGATGATGAGACGCCGGTTTCAGGGATCGCTAAACCTGCGTCATTCCGAGTACCGTAATCGCGACTTGCGGGATTTAACGCTACGAGGGACGACGCAGCCGCATAGATAGAATAGCAATCACGCGTTTCTGATAGCAAGCCTTAGAGAGCAAGTCGAGCGGCGATCACCGTTCACCACGAAAGACGCAAAGTGAAGATACATTAGATATAAGAACGCTACCGATTGGGAACTTCCGGTTCTTTAGCACAAAGAAAAAAGAAAAAAGAAAGAGGAAAAAACATATGCATATATATATATATACATATATATATACACATATATACGTTTCGCCGCTTCGAACGCGGAGGACCCGCGCCTCCCGTCGCTGCATCACGCGCAGTAATCGTGGAGAGTTTTTCCGCTTGATTCGATCCCGGACGCCTTACCCTCGACACGGCGTGCCGTTTCCTTGGTTTCCTTCTTTTGACCGACAACGAATCAGCTCGAGGTAGCTCGCGCCTCGTAGAAGTACCGGGCGACCGACCGATTTCCCTATGGCTCGAACGGATAGATCGGAATATACACTGCCTTGAGATGGCCTAATGCGCGGGCCTTTCCTCCTCAAATTTTACGACACTTCGGTACTCTCACTAACAAACGAGCTTCCGTCGATGTCTGGTTGACGCCCTGAATTGTTGCGAAACCTCGATCGAAGTCCCGAACAAAGCTGCAGCTAATGATTTTTGGCAGTTTTGGTACATCATCGGCCAGTTATCTGCATGATTGATTCTTTGTTTAATCGCGACGTAAACACGTATCGTTATCGTAATTATTGTGCAAGTCGCGCGCGCGTTTATGTTCTACCTAATTAGGATGCTCGTTGTGAGAATCATCGCGAAGCGATGAATCAATCGAAGCTATCAGCGGTCTGTGATCGTGACCTATGGCACCGCGAAGCTGGCAACGTGTTTCAGCATTGCTTACTTTTAAAAGATACCAACAATGCCTAAGCTTTTTATTCCATTTTATACCAAGTGCAAGCATGTGCATCTCGCAATTATTGCAAATTGTTAACTTAAATGGAAATCGATGACAAATTGTAGCATGTAATTTATATCTACGCGCTTTGTGTCATGCTTCGAAAATAACGCAAAAATAAACAGTTTTGCGTTCATGGAAGTATCGTTTTATTTTGTCTGTGTATTATTATCTTTAAGTCACGACACAGATAAATCGAATCTGCAATTTCAAAGAATCAAGATTATTATTTCCATTAAACGACGAAAATTACAAATGAATTATGTTTCTGGTGCAATTAAATATTTGGGAATGTTACATGAAAGAAATAGATTGTTAAATTACAATTGAATTTTTAGATGCGAATGCGAATTCACATCATGTGCGAAATTATAAAGATTCGTAATCGAGCGAGCGAGAGAGAGAGAGAGAGAGAGAGAGAGAGAGAGAAAGAGAGAGAGAAAGAGTTCAAATCATCTCAAGTCCTTATTTTCTTAAGAAAGAGAAATAAATGAAAAAAAAAGAAAAAAAGAAAAAGAAAAAGAAAAGAAAAATAAATCGCAAGGCTACTGAAAGTTTATAGGAAACAATTTAATCATATAAAAAGTTCCACCTAATTGCTCTTGTAGGTCGCTCATAAAATAGAGAAGAAATAAGATATAAAACAGAGATAGATTGAAGATGATTTGGAAAGGCGAATCCTTCAATGGAGTGAGAAAGTGTGCGAAGTGGAAAGCCTCGCTTTTACATTAGAGATATTTTTTACGACCGCTGAAGTATTCCGAGAGATGAATTATTAGTTGGCCCTTCTGAGTCACTGAGTTTATTAGCGAGATACTGAAGTCGGCTCGTCAATCAATGGTCTATGTGCTGTAATACATCAAACTGCTGTGACTGCTGTGTCAATCAAACTGTAATGTCGAGGTTCTTAACGAATTAATGAGCGATTACGTATTTTCTTTGCTCGATCGTGCTTCTAGATCGTCATATCGATGTATACTTTGAAAAACAGGACAATATAATCGATCGGATGACGTCGATATGCGTTAAGCGTTAAGCAGCTTTCGATTAGTCGTCGACTGAAACTTTGCCGCTCCGCCAAAGAACGATACAAGCTATAGTATTACGAATTTGTTCCATTTGCTACAGAGTTGACCGAACAAAAAAAGTGCATTGTATGTCGACCTCGAGACTATATCTTGACTTTCGTAACACGTACCTTTTTAGTCACTCGTTAAATTCCCGTTTCTACGCTTTGCAGAGATATCACGCGCGTATGATTAGACGTGCCTATAAGCAGGCATCCTTAGTTCGCCGGAAGCGAATTGCAAATTTCTTTTGTTTCCTATTTTTGTACGAATTATTTTGCTCGTGCGCGCGATCGTTATGCCCGTAAATCTCACTTCGCTGGAACGTTTCGGGCGCGATAGAGGAAAACAAAGAGAGAGAGAGAGAGAGAGAAAGAGAGAGAGAGAGAGAGAGAGAGAGAGATGCGTCACGTTCTTCCATAAAAGGAAAAAGTACAGAGTGTCCCGCGTTTCTCGCGTCGGTCTAAACTTCTCTTGGACTCGCCACCGGGACATTTTGGGACTTTGAGTATCTTCCGTGATTCACTGCCAATAGTGAGAGCTCTTCCGTTTCCTAGTTTCGCTAATTAGTCGACGCTATGCCTGTCTGAACATATGCGAATATCTACACATCGTGCGCGCAAGCAGGCGCTACAAGTCGTTTCTCGGTGATTAATCAAAGAAACGGAAACGGTTGGTTCCGTTGATTCAAGCAGCAAGTCGGGTCTCGACTCGATCGCGACTCTGCTGATTTAGCGCTTTTCCTTGAAACGCTAAGTTCCATTGAAATACGTTAATTAATCGCGGTACACGCTCGCTCGATTTCGCGCACGCCGCTTCCGCAAGAATAATTTCTCAGCGACAAAACTCAGCTCAGCAGTCGCCACAAATGTCGAAGTTTCTTTCTCGCGGGAACTCTGTACGCAAGAAACGGCAACAATGAATATTGCTATCGGGAAAAACGCGGTCCGATTCTGCGTTGCGACTTTCGATCCATGTGCTCGTTTCGGTTTTCATCATTAGAGAACGCGGTTCGTGCGATTTGACGAGATAATGCAAAGCGCGATCGTCATCGCGCTTCGCCGAGCAGGCAGTGTTTTCCAAAGCGTTTTCTGCGAGCGGCGGATTCCTCGATGTACGATCTCAATTTGCGATGCGATACAATATCAGCGCAAATGACGTATTCCGCTTAAAGACTCTGGGTCCGAAGGTTGGACTTTCGATCGCGATCGAGAAGGAGAAACGATAATGCAATCGTAGCCGTAAAATCGTAGCGAACCTCGCTGTGAGATACTCGTGTAGTGTGTACTTGAAGAGATACGTGTGCGAAGCGACCGCGCTCATTGTACAGAAACACGATAAATTTTTGTAGAAAAAGGAATAAAAAAAGCGCGCGCGCGTGCGCACACTAGCAAGTAGCCGTATGTATACATACGATATGTACGTAACGCGATGGATAGACGGTAAAAAAGCTGTAGCAGCGCGCTCCAAAAAGAAAAGGCGGAGCGGATAGACGGTGCAATAGCTAGCGAATAAGTATAATTAGCTGTAGGCGCGGTAGCACGGTTAAAAAAGATAATCAGATAATAAAAATAGCTGTACGAAGCCTATGTGTAAGAAGCGTGTTGTCTAACTCGTCGATCGCGCAGAGAAATATATATATATATGTATGTATATATATATGTATATGTATATTTCGCACGTCGCGTATATTCTTCTTTCGCGGTCGAGAGCTTTTACTTGTAGATTTCCAATATGTGAGGCAAATGACACTCGAAATTGCACGTGATTAATCGGAATGCGAACGATTAATCGCGCATTTTCCGTGCTCGATCGATTATGCAATTTAACAGTCGCGATCAGATTCGCATAGCGAAATTATTAGGCGCGAGTGACTCGCGCGTACGAGAGTCTCGCCCTCGAGAGCCTCGAGGCCTTCGTCAATTCGAGAGCTTAAGTAGTAAATCTATATCGAAATGTGCCTCAAATTCCTCTCGCACGTTTCTCGCGAAATTCTGCGTCGAGATCGAAGGATATACGGATGTATGGATGGCATTAGCGCGCACGAGTGATGTGATTAAACGCGACGGAGGCGCATCTATTCGGGACGTTTGTTTCTGCGATATCACACAATCTCGCGATATATCTCGCAATACGCACGACAAGCAGGCGATTGATTTGACATTTATGTAGTTCCGTGAAAACAAGCTTCCTGAGCAGCGCGCGAGACCAAATTAACAAACGTAGTTGTTACTGAATTATAGACAATACGATTTTCGCTCGTCTGACAATCCTGATTTTAAGGATTCTTTCAAGCTACAAATGTTCGATCGAGAGACGACGCGGTATCCGCATTGAGTATCTATCTTGTCTCGATAATGTCTTGTAAAGTGCTTATTACAGGCGCAAAATCGTTCAAGCATCGACAGAGATTCGGCGAGGCGAACTCGCGCGGAGTCCGCGATTCCGCCGCATCGCGTCGTCAAAGGGCATTTACGTTCGTTGTGAGAAAAAATTGAAAACGCGTATAGCGATACGGCGTATGCATGTGATAACCGCTATGCAAATGCTTTGTAATTTACTTTTAGACTAATGATGGCGTTCCGATTGTGTGAGTACACGATCGATACTCGCGAGCTGCCGCAATCGCCACGCGTTATGTCAAACGTCGAACTGCAGATTGGCAATTCTAATTAAAGTACATACGCACGAATAAAGTAACAACTTCGGGCGAAGTTGCGAGAAGTAAGAGGTGGCGCAGATGTAATCGAGTAATAATCGGTTTCTATTTATATCGATTCTGTACAGGCACGCGAAGACGCGCGCGCATAGCTATGCACGAAGATGCGCGAGATCCGCCGAGATATAAAGTCATGCTTAACTACTGAGACCTGTAAAGTAAAAGCGATTATAATAAAGTGAGGCAATGCGATGTACACTGATCTTTCTTCCTTAACCTTGTGTCTCTCCCTTCATTTGATGAAGCGTACATTGATACGCGCAGCAAGCGAGATGGTGAGTATTGAATAAATAGATCAAGGATCTCGTGAGATCTGCTTGCGATTCTCTATTCTTTTTTTTAATTTTTTTAATTTTTTATTAATTTTATCAGTTTTATAAACGTTCGATACATTATCGTGAACGCAAAATGTGTCAATATATTTAAGATATCGCACAGTTTGCTCTAAAAAAACAAGGAGATAAAATTCTAACCGAAGTATTCGAGATAATGCTTGTTTGCGTATGATATGATCCCAAGATTTCAAGTGTTCTTTGTTTTAAAAATTTGAACGGTAAGAATAGCGACATCTGATCATTAGAAGTCATATCAACGTGCCTTTAATAAATTCATTTAAATTTTCATAATGCGAGGCAATAACCAAAGATAAAATTTTAATTAGGTTTTTATTAAAAGGATTTTTCACATGTTGATATGGGAGAATGCAATATTGGCGATAATGGTCGAAGATATTTATCGAAAGGAGGACGCGGTATATTTTATTTAATATACGCACAGCATTTTATATCTCCATGCAATGTCCTATTCCTTCATTGATGATTATCTGCGTAAAATTCATTGATTGATGTCAAATTTCGATTGCTACAGATGGCAGAAATATGTGAAAAAATCAATTAGTGCTGAAAAAATCAGCAAGTGAGCACAATAAAATGAGTGTCAGGAGAGTACAAAATAAATATCTACTATTATTAAAATTTTAATCGTTGTTTAAATCCCTATGTGTCTCTGTGTCCTTCGAGAAATGAACTTTTTGGATCAATAGAGCGCATCGTGACGACAGGACGGGTAGGAACAGACACACACTTTTGACGCGTACACTTTTTTAGCAAATGTCATAAATTCTGTTAACTCCCCGCATTATTTTAAACTTACAAGATCGATACGTTTACCGAAGATTTACAAATTAAAACAAATTTAGTATAAATACATGTTAAATTCATATAAAATAAAAGCACGATCCTTCCTTATTTTATGATTATTTTATGATTATCTTCTCACTATCGTTGAAAATATTTGCAACACGAAGAATTATTACATCGTTATACCAACAATCGGCCATAACGAGATTCTATAAGCAGTCTTGATCCGATTTTACATTTTTTTCATAGCCATAGAACTTTCTTCAAATGGTAGATGATACGATATTGCTGACAAGAAAATATAAAAATGTTTTTCCAAATTTTTGTTCAACTATTGTCATTCAGTGTTCCCCGTGTCGCTAGTGACAAATTCTGATCGATAATTCAGGTCACTTCGTAACCAAGTCTTGCACAGCGTGCAAAACGATAGAATAAAATTGAAAATGGTAAATGCGATTAATTTACTTTCGACCAATCCTGTGTTACCTTTCTTTTTAAAACTAGTGCTTTGCATAATTCAGAAGTTGTACGCTCTATGTATATTCAGCGGTAAATACTAGATGCAATGTCGAACAGCATTTTAGAATAACTTAATTTAATTATCTCTTTCTTTTCAATTACAATATTACATATTACATTATCTAACATTACGCTCTAATTACATTAATAACGAAAAATTCCTTTACATCTGTATCATTAATATCTATTATTTTCAACGAGTTTTTTCGTATACAAAATATCCGTTTGCTCGACGAATTACGTTACGAGCTCGTATTTGTAATTAATCTTATCGTTCGTGTGCGAAATGTCGTGACTGGAATCAATGAAAGATAGTGTAATTATACACCAGTTTAATTATACTTAGCGTAGGAAGTAATGCTAGGTGCACTGAAGTAAATAGGAATCACGAAATGGGAACTATAAGAGTTGTAAAAGGAATCGAATTTAAACAAGATTACGCGAGACATCACAGACTTGTCTAACGGCATCGCATATCGGACAGCATAAGGAAAGATTGATTATAATTAGAAATTTTAAAAGATAATTATCTTTTCATCAATCTCTGAAACAATAGCGCACATCGAGTAGCTGTGTTAAGAAATTAATTAATAATGTCATTTCTCGCGTCGAGAATTTTGGATAAATTTTTAATAAAAAGATTATTTCAAGCAAAACACAATATATACTTTAGAATATGTAAGAAGAAGATCACAAAGCAGGCGTAGAATATCGATTATGTAAATATCCACTATTAGCAGTTCCTTAGATTATAGGAATGCTCAGTTTTTATGGTTTCAGGATCAATTGAAGCAACTCGATTTAAACTTATGTTCTATCTGTGAGAATAATCTCGAGCTAAACTCGCGTCTTTTCTCTCTCTYTCTYYCTCTCTCTCTCTCTCTCTCTCTCTCTCTCTCTCTCTCTCTCTCTCTCTCTCTCTCTCTCTCTCTCTCTCTCTCTCTCTCTTTCTCCCCTCTGTTTCTGTCATTTTTCCATTTTCCTCTTTTTCTCACTTTCTCTCTCTAAGCATTATTTCAACAGAATTCCTATTTCAATTTTGGATAAACATTGCTTTCATAGACGTATTTCCTTAGCTTGATCGGAACCACAATACATGAAACTTTATTCTGCGATAGAATTCAACCGCGTTCTGAGACATACTACAAAACATGTGAATATATTGTAATATAGAATTTAAACATATTGCATAAATGACATATACAAATTTGAAAATATGTAATATTTGAAATAATTTTATATTAATTTTGTATTAAATTGTCCGTACGCATTGATACGAAATATAATTTTTATTTCGTATTCGTTGAATTGTTGATGCTTACAAACAAGTTACTTTCGCATAAAATTATATGGCACTGATCACGCGGAACTCGCATCAGCTCCTATTTTCTTCGTAACTTCCTAGTGAATTGCATATCCGAACGATATGCATATTATACGCATATTTTCCGCAGATATTCTCGAAAATCTACCTGACGCGCTTTGCATACTTCCGCGTCTCATTCGCTTCACGAGCGCTTAGGCAAGCGTATTCGATCAGTTTCGCAAATAAATTTCTCCTGTCACTCCTGTAATTCGCCCGTTGCTTTGAATGCCAAGCGACATTCCTCACGAAAAATTTCGGGTGTTTTATATCCGACTTCGGGTGCAGGGGCGTCGACATCTAGTCGCGGATAGCTTCAGCGAAACGGTTGCGAAAATAGCCTTCTTTTTCCGAGGGTTCCGAGATGAATGGCGATATATTATACATATACATTATGTATCCCAAACTTGGAAGACACATGATGCGAATCCATACAATTGATCTTGATGAAGATACGATTCGACGTGAATAATAAAGAATGCAGAGCCGATGTCGGGAAGTATACGTTAATTAGAAGTTGAATCGCCTCACTGATCTCGCTTCTTGACACTTTCAAACTGACACTTGCTTCCGTAGAGAATTATCGGTACACGATAATGGACGACATAGGATCGCAGCGAAAACCGTAAAGAATGTCTACCGCGTTGGTCCTCATTGACAGATACCTTTTAGCAAAATTACGATGATACCAGGACCGAGGAACTCCCAGATGTAAATAAAAAAAGACGATCTTCCAAACGGTAGTTTGGAAAGTAGTAGTAGTAGTAGTAGTAGTTTTAGCAAATAAAAAATTTATCGAATTTACAGCGGGAGATATGAGGCTATACATTAGTGATTGCAGTCGAATAGAACAGATCTTTCCTTTTTCGTAAAAATTTCCAAGATAAATTCTCAAGATAAATCAGCAAAATTTTCAAATTCCTGCATTCGTCTAATGATCTAGTGTTTCGCAAGCAAATTACGAGTAGGATTTGCTGTAGTGCAGCTGCATGATCTAAAGATATGGCTTAGCTCCATAGCTTGCGAAATAACAACCGAGAGAAATTATGTTTTAAAGTAAAAGTATGGTATTAGAATAATTAAAGTCTAATCTTGTTATTAAGGGAATCAAATAGAAACGTAAAAATATTTTTGCACTTTTATTTTACTGATATCTAATATTGCAAATGTTTGCAATATTTGCAAAGCGATAATTTTTAGTCGCAGATCGACACATTTTGTCTATAACATTTCATTTTATTTTGTAGACAGAGACAGAATGCAAACATTCAAGCTCGTTTAATATTTATACGTGAAATCACTCAGTTATTGCAGGAGATGTAAATAGTTACATGTGCTTCAGGATCAAAGCCGCTTTGCATGAAAAACGCAATGAATCCTTGATCGCTTAATGAATCCTAATTTAAAGCGTTCCAGTCGACGATTAAAACTCTGCTGCATAATTTTCTGTTCCCGGCCGGATCTCTATTGATATTATTATCTCTTCCGGATGGTTTGTGGGTTGTGGGCTGAATTCATTTATCTTCTCCTGGAATATCCCTGAGATATCAATTTGTCAGGTCAGTAAACATATCTGCATTCATCGTTGCGGCCGTTGTCGGAGATATTCTCTCAATGTTGCCGCAGTGATTTGAATAAGCAACTGATGCTTGAAATAGCACCTTTGAGGTATTTGAGAAAAAGAGAAAAAGTCGTATATCTTTGTCTCGTGTGATGAAGTATCTCAACGTGAAATTGTACGTGAGGAGAATACCTCTTCGCTTTCGAACGTCCGGATACGGCCAGCAAGAAAGATGCTCTCCTTTTTCGCCCATTTACGATTGCCAGCTTTAAACTTCACGGGCGTGATAAACTCAATTCGGAACTCGCACAATACAGTACTGTTTTCGATGTCGACATGTTGCGACTTCCTGCACTGAGTTGGCTGGAACACGCGCGTTCAACCTTCCTGAACAATTTTAATCGGGCACCAAGAAACTTCCAGGATGTACTCTTTCCTCGTGCTCCTCGTTTTCTACGTATAATCGTCAGGAGAGTCGTGCGCGAAATTTAGTGTAACGGTGTTAAAGTGGACCGTGTAGAATTCGCGTTATTCGTGTTATCACGATTTACAGCTCGTGGTTTCTTAATATTGTGGGCGGCGTGGGCAGACCTGCCTTCGCAATTCCGCCATTTGTGACCAAGTGCGATCGTGATTACCATCGTATTCATTCGCAGGCGTGAGGGAAAATGACGTTTCAGGGATTTCTTAGGATGGCCGTTCCTTGTACGTCAATCAAACGCAAATGACGCAAACTCGTCAAAATCTCATTACGATTCTATATAGATCACGTAAACACGAGAAGGCATGAAGAAAAGAAAAATGAAATGGGAAATCCGAGATTGCCGCAAGTCGTTATCAAAGAATTAGCGGAAAGGTAATTCTTGCGGAAGAATCAACACTCAAGAATAGTTCGTCATTCAAGGACCATACTTCTCGCGCACAAGGCATTCTTTCGCGACGGCCTTAACCGATTGTTAATTATATTATCCTTATTTATATGCAACAAAATATCTCTATAGCGTGGAATGCTCATGTACTTTCTGAGAACTTGGTAAGCTTAGCTTAAAGCATTGTGTTTTTGTGATCCAATTTAATCTATACATTGATGCTTAATAACAAATTCCAGAGATATATGCAGCAAAGTAAAACGATCGCGTGCTCACGATGAAACATGTTCAGTAGAGAAAGACGGACGCGCGCTCATAGTCAGATATGCTTAGTGGAGAAAGGCAGGAGCGCGCTCATAGTCAGACACAAAGTGGAGAAAGACAGACGCGCGCTCATAATCAGACATGCTCAATGAAGAAAGGCAAGAACGCGCTTATAGTCAGACATAAAGCTGAAAAAGTTGGACGCGCGTCAGACATGTTCAATGGAAGACAGAAGTAGACTCATGGTTAGACATGTGAAGTGAAGGAAGATAGACGCGCGAATATAGTCAGACATGTACAATGGAAAACTGCGCAACATGTGCAAGAGAGAAATAAGTAGCATCATATAACATTATTCTCATTCAAATAACGTTATTCTCATCCGCATATTACATCACACGCGAACTGTTCGTGCCTCTCCTGTAATTTGAGTCATGCCTGTTGAAAATTTTACGTTAACGAGATCTCGAGGCGGATTGATAAAAAGGGGAAAAAAAAAGAAAAAAAATGCCGCATGTATTCGCAAGGGAATCAAAATATGATTTATGATACCGCTTAATATGATTCATAATGTATTCTGATGTTTGACGGATCCCTGTTCAATTCGAAAGACAAATGGAGCGCATAAAATAGATGACTTATATCGTACATGAAATAACAGATTAAATAAATAATTATAATTATTAAAATAAATATGTAATTATCAAGCAAATATGTAATTTATGACTGTCACGATATGGCACAGTTCCATGAAATATAGATTCGCGAGAATATAACGCGTTCATTTTTCAAGTGAACAATGAATTATTCCAGCGTACACTTCTGTCAGTCTCCGATTAATTACAAATTGCCGATATAACTTTTGCGATGTACATTGTAAACGTAACATTCCGTTACGAAATTATGCGTTCGAATTCAGAAAAAGAGATTCAGACTTGAAGATGATAAAATAGTGATGCAACAGATTGCGCTTAGCGGAATTAGATCGCGGAATAAGAAACCGCGTTTAATGATAAATTTCGGGGATTCCGAAGATGCATTTCTACAAATGATGTAGAATATCTGTTGAATCTGCGAGGTGTATCGTATGAGACACACGTTTTTCGAGCTTTATCCCAAAAAATAGCTATCGTAAATCTACTGATCCCCGGCCCAAACCGGCACGGACACTCGCGTGTTTGCCCATCAGCTTGTCGACATTTGCGCTCAAGCGGCGGAATCTCGGTGCGCGATGAGATCGCGGGGAGTGATCAAAGGGGCGAAGAAACGGAGGGCGTGCAGGAGAGGGTTGCGCGTGGTGCGCACGCATCTCTGAATGAACGCGCTCTTTTGAGGTGTTCAGTTCCGCTCACGAGTTTCCTCGGCACGGTCTCTCACCGAGCGTCTCCTGGTTGCCGACACGCGCGCGATATAGATCGAGTGAACGATCGAGTGAACGATCGAGCAATCGAGCGCACGCGCGCGCGAATATACTATTCCTGCATGATCCTATCGACAATAATGCCAGTGATCGATGAGCCGGGCGACAGATCGGGAATGAGCGAATGACGGCGGAAGATCATCTAATTCGGCGAACGATGGTTGACAGACATGCGGAACCGCGTCGTCCAGGTTCCGGGATGCAACGTGATGATCTGTGTCATGCATTATTGTCCGCGACTGAGGAATGATTGATGATCCGATGAACTTCCGCCGTAGCTGTCGACCAGAGTTCAAGAGAAAACAAAAAATGCGATAACTAATGAAATCCAGCACTTCCGAAGTGGTGAATAAAGCGCGCAGCGCTTATTTAATTCGATTCGATCACATTTCAATGATGGCAAGGAGATTCACGTGATTTGTAAAGAGACTTCGGTCGGTGTTCGATAGTTTAATCGCCGTTGCACTTGCAACGATACTCAATTATAATAAGATCTTGTTTAGCGATAAATATTGACATTAATGCTAAATTTATCAATATCAAAGATAGCGATGAATTGATATGAGGCGATCAATAAAGAGAAAGTGCGTGAGATGTTTGTCGCGATAAAAAAAAGACAAGGATCTATCGGATGAATATTAATTGTAAAATCTATACGAGGACGGGAAGCGAATCTCTCGACTTCGATTGACATAAACTGGATTTTCGGCTATCTCTAAACTGGATATTCCTAATCCGGTCCAAGTAACACAAGATACAATCATTGCGGCATTTGCTTGGAACTTTCGATCCCATTATCCGCGCAAAGTATAATAACTTCCAAGTTCGGCCAGCGAAACGGATCAACCAAAACGATCGAGCGGAAGGAGATAAAATACACAAACACTTTGCAAGGAGGCAGACAGGTATCACGACTAGCTCGTGGCAGCAGGACATCGCGAGATGTCAATACATTCAAGACGTTGAATGTATTGACTAGATGTAGTAGATTTTACGCGGGATGCCCGATGCGGATGCAATAAATTCATATCAGCAGCGCGCACGCTTCTTCGGTGTCCCGAAGAAGAAATAAGCGACCTGAAGATCATCATAATGAAGATCATCGCTGGCCAGTTCCTTGCGCGTCACGTCGCGGAAAACCGGTAACCCTCGAGAAGAGAATCGATCGATCCGGCACGCCATTTCCGGCACCGATCGCACCGAGATCGCGATCGGCGCGACGATTCTTCGTAAATATGAACAACACGAGCCTCGAGCATCTGTACAATTGCAGCGCACAGATCCTCGAACGTAACGTCACGCTGCTGTTGCGATTGAACCGCAGCGAGTTTCGGGATTTTATTGAGGAGGCCTTGAACAAATCGAGCCGACGCGATGTTCTGAGGGACGCGCTCTCGGATTGCATCTTCGTCAATCAGGAGAGACCATTCGATTTGCACTGGTGGCAGAAACTCCTGTGGGCGCTGATATTCGCGGTGATACTACTGGTGGCGACTGGCGGCAATATTATCGTCATGTGGATCGTACTTGGTAAGACATGAATTCTGCACGGAACACCGGCGAGAGTGATTGTCGAGTTTCTTGTTCCTTTCAAACGATCGTTTCTCAACATGAGAATCAAGGTTCTCGTTGATCGATTAAAATGAATGAATTCGTACCATTCGTATTGTAAACGATGCTGAGATATATTAACATGTCCAGTTATATAAAATGAAACTGAAAATTGCCTGCGATAATTACAGGCGTGTCATTTAAAGGCTTATCAGCTAATAAAATTTGAAAATCGATTAAAAGATTAGTTATTTTAATAAGAACTGTTTCTCACACAATGCTATACGTATATAAAATGTTGTTGACGATAGAACGATCGGATTTTATTCTATATTTATTCCTTACACGGGACGGGAAGAAACTATACATGCGTAATAATTCTACTGTTTGAAACCGGACGCCGTTCGTCTTCGAAGCAGTTTCTTCAGAATGGATTGCCATTACATTTTCATGGTTAACATCCTGTCACTGCATAATTTATTTATTTTCATATTACTATCGCAAACTATTCGTTACATATTTTGTTTCTCCTCAAACCGCTTGAAAACCGCTTCCTCGGTATATCGGCTAGATAAATAAAGAATAAGTAGAATGTGAGGCGAAATAAATCTTTATATACGATAAAGCCATTGCATTCGCAAATCAAAGGCTCTGGCTTGTGCAGGTAAAGCAAGCGCTTGTATGATTGTTTCGACAGGATATTGCGGGTTCTTGAAATGTCTTAGATTAGATTAGAATTCCATTATTCTCATTAATAATAGAAACATATCGTGAATAGTTAGATGTGAGATTGATCAATAGTGAGATTGATATTTCACAACACGTTTCTTTCACGTTAAGTTTCAATTAAGTTTCAATTAATTCATTTAGTTTCAATTAAGAGCTTCGCCGCGGTTCGGAGAGACGAGAACTTCCGCGTAAATCCGTTTTCATACATTTATCGCAAATCATCGAAACGCTGATCCTTTTCCCTCTTTCCGTTCTGTTTTTCTTTCGGATTATTCACGCTAGGCTATTAACTATCGTCACGATTCATTTTGTTACCATGATGAATGTGAAGCAAATGCAATTAGATGAGTGTAGCGAGTCGATAAAATGATTCGATATCTTCTTTCTATGAGTTATTTTGCGTTGTTTTTCACATAGGGAGCGTATAATGAGAAATAATCCTAACTACCTCGATGCATAATAAATATACAATGTGTAATAAGATCTGTGTAGAAAGAAAAAGATTACATTGTATAATCCAAGATTTTCATTTGTACGATCTAAGTTTTTTTATTGTCTATATATATATATATATATATATATATATACATATACTACGTTCCGTCGCATTGATTAATTGCTTAATTTATTATTTTAATATTTCGGAATGAATAAAAAATTAATAATAAACTTTAGCAATAATTAACACTTTATGATAATAGTAATTAAAGGCAAATATAATATCGACGCACAGCCGTTATCTAATAAATGTTTTAATTCATATTTGTTAAACATAATAGAACATAATAGACGTGCATAATATTTATCTGTCTATTTATCGCTGATTAATCCATCGCATGTACAAATGTACAAGTACAAATGTACGTGTACAAGTTACATCTAAATGTATCATTTACATGGAAAATCGCGTGCACTTTTTCTAATAGGGATTTATTCAGTTTACGAAACCGCGCGGGGATGACCGTGAAATCCCATAATACATTCTACGAGTGAAAGTACGTTCCAATGATGAGCAATCCTTGTGACGATTTCTGATTAAAGCTACATGATAATTCGTCAGCTTTACTATTCCTCGCTTTGGCTTTATTATTAACCGATCAATGAATAAGCGACTTCGAATGTCCCATTTCAAGGAATGGACAAGTTTTATATATTAATTAAATTGTAATATATATTAAACAGTAATACATATTAAATTTCCTAACATGTACATTAATTGAAACATTTTGCAATCTCGGTATAACTAAAATTCACTATCTCCCTTTATCCTTCTGGGCATCCCGCCTCTCCGGAGAGAGAACTGATGTAGTTACAGATGATGTAGTTGCATTATGCGTTTCGCCGGCGTTTTCGTCGGCATTTAATGCTCATATTATATTTGCCTGTTTAACACTTGAATGAACTGAAACGCTGTGGCATTTCTGGTCATATACTTGTTTGTCCATTGTCTGTTTCTTTTTCTGTCTGTTCTGTTCATTTTTCCGCGCAGCGTTTAAAAATTATCGCGAATTCCTCGGAGAGTGCTGACTGCGATTATGCGCCACGCATAACATTTTACACTGGAGTGTAATTATGTAGCTCGCAGCAACAAATTTACTGCACTGCGAAATCTCGTGAATAAGATATATGTCATACCGCGGCATCGCTCCCGAAAGATTTACCACGGCGAAGCTCATTTTAAAATAACGCAATTCAAATATGCAAATACCTGCGATCGTCTCTTCGATTTAACTCGCTCCAAATAGCATGCCTAACTAGTTGGAGACTGAAAAAAATTATTTTCTACAGGTAATATACATAATCGGTAACGGCATTTTCCTCGCGAATATACCGCGAATGAATTTCCGCACGGATACGCCGTAATAAAGTCCTGCAAAAATGCAAATCGAACTTCCCGATCTTAAGTGCACATTGAACGCTTTATATATCGCTTGCTCGACGACGTTTGCATCAATATTTGTTCATACTTCCAGCGAAATCTCGCACTTCGCTTTCCTCGCCGCATGAATATAGAATTCGATAAATAATGCTGTCTCGGGAGAGACCAACAAAAATGCCTTGTAGAGGCAAAATGAAAAAAATCTTCTCATCCAAACGAGATGATTGTTCACATATTTATCTGGAGAAATGCATCATGTATGCGGATGTCGCAGGGCAAGTATACGTGATCTCTCTGGCAATAAGACCGTTATCTGAAATAGTGACTCGTAATACGCGTCTATCGTACTTGAAGTACTTGAAGTGCATGGGAAGTAGATGTACTTGCTCGAATAACGACCAGTTGTTGAATGATTAGCGAGTTATAGTATTCTATTTACAGCTACATGCTAGAAAGCTCTTTATCCTTCTCTTAGCATACATATGTATCTCTGCATACGACAAGAGATGAAAGATCTGCGCGAAGTCAATACAAGTATTTATTGGATTTCTAAAGATTACGCGGATGCGCATAATTTTTAGCGCGCTATTTCTCTCTCTCTCTCTCTCTCTCTCTCTCTCTCTCTCTTTCTCCCTATCTTTCATTTTGTCGCAGAGTGGAACAATATAACATAATATCTTTCTCGCGTTATTTTGGCAGCGAGGATGAAACTTGCAAGCAAAACTTCGTCCCGGCCCGGATATTCCTCTAATAAAATTGCGAAGTTGATTGATATTGATAAGGAAACGTGAAGCGATTCCATGTGGCGAGAACGATATAGAAAAGTGTCCCTTGTTCCTTCCCCAATGGCATTGCGTAAAACATCCGTGCGCGAAACACTCATCTGGTAGCAGATGGTGGCGATCAGAAAGCTTGGTAATTACACGGAAGCATCTCAGAAGCATTTCTTAGGAACGTTAACGGAACAATACCTTGCGGTTATATCTCGACATCACCTTCCCTATTCTGGCATTCAGACTGCTAATTAAACTGTCATGCTGATAAAGCTAATGCCGCTCTGAGTAAGCAAGCCGATACGACCAAAGTAAGAATACACCGCAAAAAAAAGCGGAAGACGGTGTAGGGTAAAATAACGAGGCGATAAAGATCGATAATTTAGAAGACTTTAATTTTGTCTCACATTGTCTCACTTAATCCATTTCCGCGTAAGAATGGATGTGCACTCCTTATTACGCGCGAGCATTAACTTGGAAGCGGATTAAAATCGCAATTTTGAAGCATATATTTGGCTATACAGAAAACGTTTGGAAATACGGAAAACTTTCTTCTATTACGATATCGCAAATCCGTATTTCACGGATTTTGCGTTTTGCGAGTTCTTAGTTCGCACTGTGAACTTTCAATCTGCGCTTCAACGAATTATGAACTCCTAAAGTATATAGATATTAAAAACGTTGCATTAATGTCGTACTTTTCCCGTCTGCTCGTCGCTGTTTTCTCTGGAAGCGTAAAGATAATCCAGCCTTGACAAAAAGGAAGATTTACGAGCAAGAGTTCGTCCATCAAAGAGAGAACCGTGATGTTTTGCGAATCATTTCGGCGAACGAATATCCACGAGAAACTTCTATTAGTGCGGCACGTGGGCGAGGAAGAGTTTAGTTCTCGCGATCGATCGCGAGAACTAAAAAAAAACTTTAGAAGAACTTCAGTGGCTTAGCCGATTAAACGTTCCGATCAAAGTGGCATGAAATTTTCTAGTTTCGTAATCGATAATCGCATTTTCCGCGACTTTGCATTCCGTCCGTGGTGAAAAGAACAATTCGCAAAAGCGAGATTTTGTAGTCTCGCGCAATAAATAACGGACAAAAGGATTGCCCTAAAGATCCAAGAGATCCAAGAGATCCAAAGATCCAAGAGATTTAGATGCTATAATATTCGTTCCTTCAGAAACACTCTGCCATAAAATTATCCGTCATGAATGGACGGAATCAGCCGGTTCTATTGCCCATAAATACGCCACGATTTATGGGACTGTCGCATTTATGTGCTTGGCTAATATCGCATAACGCGTTGAGATCGGCATATTATGCGCAAGCAGATACGCGCGATATCAATCGACGATGAAACCAACTGTCATCCTTTCTCGTTGCAATTTGCAATTTGTAGATTTTTATTCGATCTTATCATTGATTTTTACATACATATTTGCACGCGACACACACCGAATCCGACACGAATTTTCCCACATACTATGAAATTTTCAAACGCGGGAGGTCGGATTTTCAAGAATTCATTACGGTGGCCGCAGGCATCTCATGATTTACCAGCGTTTATGAACAATACGTCGAAAATGGATTCGAGTGATTTCACTCCCCGTGACTAGCGAGGTCAATGATATTCCGGAAATAATACGCTATCGATCATTTTCCCAATTGCACGTATTCCATTCTCCCGAATAGCACAAATAATCATGTGTCCGGTAATCCATTCCAACAGGATTTCGCATCATATTATCTATGGGATTTCAAGCAGATTTGATATTACAAAACATTATTTCGCGTTATCGAGACATTTAGGAATGCGCGGGAAAGTGGCGCAACCATATTTCAACCGAACTAGCATTACCCGATTGTTTCTCGTTAACAAATCCGTAATTACGCAATTGTGCGAGATTAGTTTATCCTATCGCTCACGAATGCTATCGCGTTTATTTGTTCTGTTCCCTGTAAATCGTTCCTATTATCTGATAGGCGTTTTTGAAGGTTTTGAAGACTTTTGAAGGCATAATTGTACATATCTACCTCTCTTCTATCTTGTCGATCTACCGGCAAGGTATCTACCAGCAAGGTATCTACCGGTTGGAAGAACTTGTGAGTTTTTAAGATCTTGAGAGCTATTAGCGATAGCTCCCTTGCCGAATAGGTAAAGAAGAATAGGTGAAGAATTAGGCTAAAAGAAACACACTAATTCTTCACGTTTAAGTGATGGATTAGCTCTCCACCACTTGTAAAGCAACTATTGTTATAAAATCCCAATTAAAAAAAGTGATGCTTAGCACTCCCCCTAGATAAGGACGAATATATACATATACTGGTAGACACTGTCATCTTCCGGCGAGTCCCTACCAAAATTATGAATTAGAAACAGATACACAGAAGTTGGCTGTATAAATCCAGATACAGATTATACATATTTATTTCAATTTAAATATTGCGTAGGCAGATTTCGCGCGAAATGCAGAAATTTCAACATCCTTGCGTAAAAGGCTATTAATTTTCACTTTGAAGTAAATTTCTCGCAGCCAAGTGCGAAATTTATGAATCTCGATTCATTCTCGTCTAATAGCGGACCTTAATGAATTACTTGCAGGGTTAATTGTCTTTACGTTTTAATAAAATTTTACGGGCTGTGAAATTTCAATCTTTTATATTCAATCCTCAAAGAATAACGAGTTAATGAAACGAGTAATACAGAGTTCATTCCTTACTACGATATTAAAAAGATCCGTTTCTTTTTCTGCGAGATTTATTATTTGTTCCAGAGCATTGAAACTTTAGGCGTAGATCTTGCTATAATTCTCGTATAATTCTATAGTCCGATGCAAATATATATGTAATAAATGTAATTGTAGGAATCGTTCTATCCCTTGATGTTAAATAAATGGGTTTTCGACGCCTCAGATTGATGGAACAATAAGTAAAAGACTCTTTATTCTTCTTCGGAAAGATACAATCTTTGTCGATAGGCCGGCTGACTCTGTAGCTTCGCCACTCGAGACTCTTCGACTTTCTGATACACATCGTCTCTCGCACCCACTGTTCGTCTGTCGTTACTCTTTCATTGCTATCACTACTACTTTTAGTCTCCTTCTCTCATCGTCTATTCTTGCACTCTCGTCGTCGTTACTCTCGCATTGCTATCACTACTACTTTTAATCTCCTTCTGCCGCACGCTATACCATCGTCCTTATACCCAAAAGTGATGCCACCTCTCAGAGTTATCGGCCAATCGCTACATATTATCATTCGGTCTGGAATCACGTTAACGCGAGTGTCAACGGTTTCTTTCGCGGTTGTTTTTTGTCTGGACGCACTCGCACGTGCGCGTCGGCTTCTCCGATTATAAAAGGTCTTGATATATGCCGCTATCGATAATTCCTTTCTTCTACATTACATAATAATGACGATATACACAATTCATCTATAATTGGCCTCTCTTTGTTGGCCAATAAACTACTCTTCCTTTCTCAGGAAAAATTGCCGTTACAAATTACAGAGACTGATCAGCACGTTGAAAATTTTGCGTAGAATTTTATTCAAATTTGTTAAATATGTCCCTGATTTAATAATCCTGCCATTTAATAATCTAGCATTGTGGTCGGAAAGGTTAAAGTACACAAGCAATGCGAGGGATGTGGGGTCAAGGAAATCTCAGTCATTAAGTAACACGTCAAAGTTTCGCGAGTGTAAAAAGAGACTTTCTGACGCGATTGCATTGGTCGCGTTACTTGCACGATCTTATTTAGTTCGCCGTGAGTCCGCAGCAATGATTCTAAAATTGTGCGCTCTTCTCGCGGAAGAATTCTGAAAATCGAGGACCGATAAGAATGCGCGTAAGACTGATTTAGAAGCGGGATCACATGCGGAAGCGTGGCGGAAACCAATCAGGACGCGTTTTTGTTTCGGCGAAGTCGGCGTGTCTCTGCTAAAGGGCTATTATATAATATTGCCAATGGTCTATTTTATAAACAAAGCTTGGCGATGGACAGCATGTGCCTCGACGTTTAGTATTATCGATGTTATGAATGCAACACGCAAACACATATAAAGCGAATCTTATCCGCATATGGCACGTCGAACTTATCGATCGCACGCGGCGAATAGTGCAATTCTCTCACGACATAGCCATCAAACAACTGTTTAGATACAATAACATGTTAGATCGCTGCCGCTCGAGTCGTTGCGTTTCTCAAATATGATGCGGCTTACTTGCGGAGTCGCTTCCGACGAGTACGAATTTCAAAAGACTGAGTTTTTAAATGCAAGCGGATTAATCTGGCACCCATTATCGGTAATATATGGAGATGAACGAGATGAAGGATGGACACTTTTTTGGAGAACGGCATTTTGAGATTCATATTTTGTTCGTGAAGACTCTTCAAGGTTTCAAGGATCGTTTTATTTGCGACAAAATGAACGCAAAGTCTAATTTCGCGCTGGTTCCACGGCGCGACCTAAATTCGCAGAACCTCCGACATTTGAACTAAATACGCTGACCACATCGCAGGTATGCCCCCCATCGTCCTCATTGCCCACAGCTGGCGAAACACGATCGTGTTCTAGCTTTTCATTAGTGCAAGGTGCAAATATAGTATATACACGAAATGTGCAACGCGCGTTACATCGAGAATTCACGTTCGGCGAAAAAGCCAATTCGTGATTATCGATGAAAAATACTAGATCGTTCGCTGACAATGTCCCAATTCGGCGAAAATTGGACGGAAAAGCTAGAAGCCGATACAATGCGAGAGAGGAGTTTCCGGACGTTATTCCACGGTACAACTGCGGGAAATGATTATCTCCGAGAAACATTCCCGGAAATGGAATTATCGTTCCGTGGGCAGACTAGCGGACAATAAAATTTCTAGTTACGTAATCCCGTATCGATAATACTCACGTAAAATCGTAAATCGAATTACACGAAGGGATGCACCGCCGATTAACGGAGAAGAAAGTTGAAGCATAAGCTCTTGTTATGGATTGCAGATATGAACGTGAACATTAACGTAAACTTGGAGAAAAGGAATGTGGATGTGTTTGGACGTGATTATAAACATGTGAACGAGATAATACGGGATGAACGATGTATATAAATGAAACATTAATGGAACATAAAAATGAAATGGACATATAAATGAAAGATTAATGGAATAATGGTTTCAAGTTACTGGTAAAACTGATCTAATCTGTTATGTTCATTAAAATGCTACAAATTATTTTGAAATTATCTCATCAAGTTTAATGCATTTTTCGTATGCTTAATTAACGAATGCATTTTTCGTCGCTTAATTAACGAACAATACTAATAGGAATAAAGCCATGAATATTTACGAGATAACGTGCTTGATCTTTATTAAAACATTTCCAACACAGAATTTAAATATAACGCATTCATCAATATCCAGGTATATTATTTTATTAATTCTCGGTACATTAAAGTACCGTACATTAAACAAAGTTACATTAATCCTGTTTTTCCGCATTTTATTTTATTTTTGAGAAACCTCTGTACATCTTTTTGTGATAATTTCCGGCAAAAATTGTTTCTAATTCGCGGAGGGTTTCACTGAATGCATTAAATCTTTTTTCTTTTCTTTTTTCGAGCACGTTAATATTAGATATGACAGTTTAACGCATTCTGTGCATGCTGCTGGAGGACAAGCAGCGGTTTAATCTACATTGTGTAATTAGGGATTAATTTTAGCAGTAACCGAGTGTAAATAGTGTTTAGCGATAGTATATTATTCTGCTTTAAGAAACTAATAATTTTAATGCGTAGTAGATTATTTCGAAAATCGCATTAAACATCACATTTGATCTTTGTCGAAAACGCGAAGTGCAATTTATCTCATTTTCATCGCGTATTTAAACAATGATTTAACCGGGTACTCTGCTTATTCGACTGTAGACGCTTTTCTTCCACTGAATTTCGTCCATCGTCTCCTCTGAAAATATAAAATAAATATTTGAAAAACGCGATAAATGAAAGCATACTCATACAAAACAGCCTTGTAAGATACTCATTGGCCAGCAGTAACGCAAAAAGTACACCTCTACGATGGTATTTATTCGTTATTTTCGATTTCTTTCACTAGACTAACGAGAGAAGTCTACATTTCCGAAGAGTTGGCGTATTTTTCAACAATTCCGTATTCGTTTAATCCTTCTAAGAATTATTTTACTCTTCACGCAATCTGCATAAAACATGAACGTAGGAATAAATTTGCAAATATACAATGTAATTTAAATTGCAGAAATTAAAAGATGAGATAATCGTACATATTAATGTGCCTGTCTCGATACCGTTTCAAGATTTCTCCGGTTTGTTAACTGAAATAATTATAGGGAAAATTTAACGGGACGTGCGCAGAAGGTAGCTGGCCGAGACGGATTAATTTACTTTTAAACATAATGAATGACTCGATACATCTTAAACGTTATATTCTTATAATCCTTAATCCGTAACGCGCAACTTTGCATAATAGAGCCAGTGAGGTATTCATTTAGGCAAATAGAAACAATGCGAAATATTATTATCGACGGGAGAAATGTTATTATATATATTATCGATGGCGATGAAAATTTCTCTGCAAATTTCACGACAAAGATATCGAAACTGATATCGAAACTGACATGAAAGAAAAAAAGGAAGGCAAATCATTCTCCGCATGACCATTGCAGTCAGGCATAATCTCGATTTCTACCTCGCGCTAGATCGATAATTGCTAGATCGAAGGATCGCGCGCGTACCTCAAAGAGGATTAACGAGCTGATTGCGGAAAGTTCTTATCCGAATGAGATATGTTTATAACGTCGAGGATGTCTGCAGTGAGCAGCGAAGGCCAGTGCAGGCGTACGTATTGATTTGGCGATTTGCCAATGCTTATGTAAATGTAAGGCGATTACATCACGTCGAGAAACCATATCGGGAACGGGGACGAGAAAAGAAGAACACAGATTGAGGATCAAGACTTTTCATTAACGCTATCACCGCATCGGAGAACGTGACGTCGTTTCTCATTTTTGATATCGATATGAACGAAGAATGGAGAGACAACCCGAGAATCGAGCGACATTGACGGACGATTCCTAAATCGATTTTTAAACGGAGATGTATACATATATGCGTACATATATGTGGATATTGAAAGGAGATTCCCATTCTCTCTATCCTTGTGGAAACGAGATAAAAAGATTGTAGATGTATAATAGATGTAGATGTATAAAAGATGCGGGCTCTCGCGAGGGATCGCATATGCGTCACGTTGGCGGTGAACAGGTTAAGGGATACATAATCACGTAAACGGTCATGGTGTGACCAAGCGAGAGAATAATTTGTCGGCATCTTGCGACAGAGGGACTGTCCCTGCGACAGCAATGGCATTAGTTATCACAATAGCGTTAGTTATCAGCCGTAAAGCGAGTCGCATCGAAAGCAGCGCTTTTGATGCATAATGCATCAGAGAGCGCGCATATTCAAGACGCAATAATTCGATCCCGCATTCTAACTCGAGTCCACACAGTTCCGTTGTTATTCCGATTAAATTCCGCAGTATGCCTGCGTCAGCAACGTCGAGGATCACCGAGCTAAATGTAATGCTTATACCGTAATACGCGTATCGTTACACAAAATTCGCGGGATTTCGCAGGAAAACATTATTTGACGTGAGTCCGCGTGCAGCTACGTTCAGACCAAATAGGACGTTTAATTATGTTATTTAATGGCCGCACAAGCATAACTCGAGTACCCATTATGTTATGGGCGATGACGAGGTACTCAGATCGCTTTCGAATTACCTAACAAGCCGCTTTTAAGCTTCAGCTTCAGCTTCATCATCCGATATTGCGCTTTTCTGAGCAGCGCGAGAGACGACAAGGAGTATAGATAAACACTTCAGCTGACAAAAGCACATCCGTTCTGTTATTGAAATGTTCACGAGAGAGATAACTGATGTTTCCCACGCATAATACCGGATCTGCAACATATGATCGTATCGGGGTTATTGTCATTTTTCATATTCACTCTGGATCACAAGTCACGCATGATGTATTTTCTTTCCTTTCGCGGAAGAAACTTTAAGAGGACTTCAAGAGGAATGCCGCTCTGCTTTCGCTATTTTTGCGATATCTGATAATATAAATTATTAATTCTAGACAGAATCTCGCGAAGCATTTCACGGCACGGCGCGCAGGAAAATCCTTCTTGTTGTATCATGATTTATTTCTAGCTGAAATCAAGGGACTTGATCGATAAACTAATCAAAATATCAGCAAAGGCTACTCGAGGCGAAGCTAATTCAATCACTGGAATTGTTGTTTCGATCATCGCGGTTCAATTTAATTTTTGTGCTTATTAATTTTCACTGTGCTGTTTATCATTTCTAACGAGCCAAGTTTTAAGATAAATGCTCGGTTGCAGCTGCTACCCGTCCCGTTGTTTTTTTCTTGCTACTGTTTATATATTTGCGTTACATTGCTTCTCGTGTTTCATACTTTTCACAAATGAAGCGATCTAATCAAGCTGTACAAGCTGCTATTATTATCTTCCAAGATCTAACTTGCACATTTTGTACGCCGTTTATTATTTTTATATTTACCGCGGCAATATATTTATCGCTGCATTTTCATACAAAAATCATATGCCGAGAAATAATTTTTAACGTTTAACCTTTGATCAATGAACATTGTCGAGAAAATTTGTCATTTTTTGCAATAATATCATTTCCACCTGTACTTTTTCTCGTATTTCTCTGTCACCGTTTATTTTATTACTTAGTCACCGTTATTTTATTTACACATTTCAGTTTTCAATCCAATTTCGAGATTGTGCTCGCTACGACTTGGCGCGAAGCAAAAATGTTCTTTCTCGCGTGATAATAGTTTCACGCGAGTTTCACAAAGGATGTGCGCATTTTGCCAAAAATGTCACAGAAGCGAAGATTAAGCGACAATTTGTCGGTTCAGCCGTCGGTCTTTTCGTGCAAATGTGCGGAACGATGAATGCTCTCCAAGGATTTAAAGGATTTCAAGTAACCTGATTATCATGATTCGATATATTAATCGATCTTCTGTTGACTCTAACGCACGCGTTTCCCATCGAATATCATTTTTCAAATACGAAACGTTCGATCGCGCAGGATTCGCTCCTGATTTGTAATTAGCTCGCGAAGAAATAACGGAAGAAGAAATAAACCCTTCTCGTGGCTCAAATCTCAGATTTACTTTTTCAAGATTAGTATTATATAAAAGAACAACTTTAAGATTGAAAATAGCTGTTTGACGTGGGAAGTATCTCTCCTCTGCGTTCATGCATGAATTGCGTCTACGTCTACAATATTCGTGACCTTTGCTACGATGTCGGGAACAACGCAATCACTGGCATATTGAAATGTATTGCGCATTAATCTTGACTTCCTGTTCTTATTCGTGATTGTACAGAGCATATTGCAACCGGACCAGACCGGAGTAATTTATGTTATGAAAGATGCGAATCGCGCGAACTCGGTTATGGCCTTCGCGAGATTCAACGGCACACAAATCTTATAAAACCTTATTGCATGTGTCGGATTGAATTCAATTCGGCAATGCTTCTTTATCGCTATTTGCACAAGCATACATTTAAAAAATTATTAATTAACTGCTATGATAATAATAGTCGAAGATGATATCATCTTTCACCTTAATGTTGATTTCTAAAAATGGAATACTTTGTAAATAAACAAGTTTACTTAATAATCATGCAAAATTGTATATGTCGGTAGTTATTCAATAATTGCTAAAAGTTATTCAATAAAAGATTATCACTCACAAGAATAAATAAAATTCATTACTTATTTGTCATTATAAAATGCACTAAATCGTGCTTCGAAGCTCTGCTAAAGCACTCGCGCATCCGCAAAAATAGTTATCTATATAATACACACGTTTCGGAAATCGGCTTTATAATTTTACAATATAAACTCCGCACGACAATGCACGAGAGAATGCACAAGATATCCGTGAACTCAAAGTTCCAAATCTTCGGAAAATGTGTCTCGTACTGCGTTCGCTGATGATAAATTAATTTATGCTGGCATAAATTGGATAGCAAACAGCTGATAAATCAGTATCGAAAACAAAGTTTCTCCTCAAATATAGTAGAATAGATCCTCCAGCGAGAACGTGACATATCCACAGCTGTTTCTTTGCGCGGATGCGTTCTCCAATTCGCGCAAGAAGAATCCTGTTTACGCTCGCGCGTCAGGAGATTGTATTCTTATGTATGCACGCTTACATGTGTCTTCATACAAAATCACTAGCGAGACATGCAAGAGCTTTCTAAATACGCTCAAACAAATGCTGTCCGCATGCACATCGCGAAATAAAATTCTTTCTTATCAGACTCCGTACACGCCCGATCGCGAACAGCATTACGGATGCTTTCGTTGCGGTCACTTGGCTCGATAAACACCCGCGGATGAACTTTATTATGTAAAGTTACAGAGATATTAGCGCTACGCCGATAACTGACGTGGAAATGATCACGTGTACAGAAGAAAGAAAAAAAATTCCGTCAGACGGTTTAATCCGGCCGCATCGTGGAAATCGACAGCCGTAAATCAAATCTACATTTAACAAAAACGAATTATACTTTGAGAACACAATTTAACTTTTATGATACGTTGAATATCTATCCGTGATATCGCGCAAAATTCGGCGATGAAAAATTTACGTGATAGAAAATTACTTTTCATTAAGAACTCGGTTTATTGGGAATTCTTCTCTGAGAGCTCTTTATAAAACGCATGGCGAGACACGATTAAACGAGGAGTTAATTGTTAAATTAGAAACGAGTCATTCTCGAATCTCGCAACGCGTTACCCATTCTACCTTTAATCTGAGAATCCTTTTAACATGATTAGCGTACTATTAGCACGTTTTTATCTGATCACAATAAATGATGCTCCGATATGAAGCATGGCATGTATTTTTCTTTGAGCGATACGCAACTTCGTAATCTCGCCGCTCATCTTTCGGTCTGAGGCGATAGTTACGTTATCCTTCATGGTATGACTTCATTTCGTTCGATCCTTCAGACTCGCGATTTGATAATGTTCCCAGAACGCATATCCGTCATAAACGGCGTTGTGCTATTTCTGAAAAATTAATGCGATAACGCTCGTTCCGTTTCTCCGTTAACGGAATATGCAACATCTCGCCATGCAGCCGCATATATTATCTATCTATCAATAGCGTGCACAGATATCGCTATAAGAATTTTCTTTATTCCGTAAACGTAAACTTTACTCCGTAAAGTATATTACATTCTGCGACGTGATGCAATGCGATATCAGAAATTGCCGTTCAGCGTGTTTGTTGTCGTGCATAAATGCACATTACACGTCGCTCATCTTCTTTTTAAGGTTGCACTGAGGCGATACATGATATTGAAGTTATAATAGTTGAGATAATTATATAGCATCGCTATAATTATGTCGTGAATATTATTAAAGTTAGAAATTAGAATTAAATTTTGACATAATTAAAGATTAAGATCTCTTATTTAAATTTCATTTATCCAATGACATCGAGATGTGGATAATAGATAATCGATTATACTATTTATAAGACGAAATTCAATCCGACACGTTCGAAGATTCAAAAAAATGAAGATAAGCTAGCATCGGCGACGTGGTGAATCGCGTGATAATAGCTACAAATAGAGGAACATTCTTCGAGATCTCTTTGCGGATCTTTTCTCTCGCGGACAACGAAAATGTCTTAGAGTCGTAATATTTGCGGGATCGTAATGTCGTGCTGCTTCAGAGAGCGCGCTAAAAGTTCGAGATCATTAAGGCGACGCAGAAGCCACGGTGACATTTTCGCGGAGAGTTCATAATACTAAAGAAGAAAAGAAAAATTGGGGAGACGAACGGGAAGTCAGAAAGTGCTCTTTAAGGATTTCACAAGTTCCGCGAGGAAATATCCTCGCAATGACGCTGGCAATCTTATAATTACCGCGGATTTATCCTTTCTTTCGTTTGCTTGTGTGTTGCAGCTCATCGACGGATGCGCACCGTCACCAACTATTTCTTGGTGAACCTCTCCGTGGCGGATCTCATGATGTCATTGCTCAACTGCGCCTTCAACTTTATCTTCCTCCTTAACTCTCATTGGCCCTTTGGGGTGGTATATTGCACTATCAACAACTTCGTGGCACACGTGACCGTTGCTTCCAGTGTTTTCACTCTCGTCGTAATATCGTTTGATAGGTGAGTTTTCATTGTGAGATTTCTGCCTCGTCTTGCTTCTCTTTCTGTTCCGACATTCCAAAATGTCGAACGACTTATCATTAATAATTGTCTAAAGCCACAAAGATCTCTTCGAGATTCCCCATGCATCTTCTGGTTTCTGATTCCTTAAATCCCGTGAAATCCCGTTGAGAGATTTGATTTTAATTTTCACAGAGATTCCATCATCTTATTCTACTTCTTTTTCGTTCCGAAAGCGAATTTGTCAGACAGCTGTCGGAGAATTAGACTGAAATTAAAATATGAACTTTTCATGTGATATGCTTTTTCTTTTTTGCTGCTCAAAACTATTCGTCATAATCTCGAATCCAGAGATTCAGTCGATGTTCAAGAAACGTGTATTCATATGCTAGCTTCCGATCGGCTTCTCTGTCTTACGAAGAATTCAGGTCTCTGTTTTCCCGCGTTACGACAGGTGCAGTTTAATTTTCCTTTACTTCACCGATTTCTTTCGCGGGGAATGAACAATCGCACCCTCGTCGGCGCTCGCGCGCGGCTTTACGTTAATCCTGAAATACGAGAAAGTAAAAACGCGCGAGCACTTGCTTTTGTAGATCTTTCTTAATAGCGACACATAAGGAAAAGACCATCATATGAAATCCCAAAAATCGCGAAAATAAAGCCCGCGGAACGTCACGATCTCTAGTGCCATTTGTATAAAATCGAGTACATCTGACATCGCAGATGATCAAACGTGCCTCGGTTTCACGTGTTTGTGAGAGAAACGAGTGAAACGTTCCACAAATGCGTGACAATACATTGCAGCGTCGTTCGATTTCCTTTCTCCCTTTTTATCCGAGATTACTTCACTTATGCCGTTTGTCGTTGGGAGATCGCTTCTCCCCGAAGAATTTAATTTGCTCTAATTGCATCACGAGAACCACTGAACGTCCGCGCGACATTAAAGAGAAACAATGGGATGACAAAGGTCGCTCCCGCGAAATCGAGCGGAATAAGTTTCATTCATGATGCGCGACGCGTACGAATCGCAATAAAAAAAATTAAAATGTCACATATCCAATTTTTCCCCGTTCGCGTTTCCATGTTTCTTCCTTTCCCACCCCCGAAATCACGGACGAACCAGTATGCAAATGTGCTGTTTGTCTAACGTGAACCATCTCGAGTGATTTCATTTCTCTCCTCACAAATAGACGGGAATATTATTTCGTAGCCATTGCTCACATTCAGCTATCCATTCGTTTGATATCTAAGTTGAATACATTTCCTGCCGGAAGGGCGCATTCCGCGTTATTTTTTGTTTTACTTTATTCCCGGTTATCGTGCCACCGCATACATTTAATGCTACCCTTGCCTGTATCTTCCGGCTCCGAGTTTCGTCGAGCGCTCTTATCGTGTCTATTAACGCGTCTCGTTTCCTCCATATTTCGCCTTTTTTTACGACAATGTGGATATCGATCCGGGACGTCAACGCAGAATTAAATTCTGTGGTCTCGCAACGGCATATTTGTGTGCATAACTGTTCATTCTCCAAAGTTCCGGGATTCTAATTCGATTTATCGATCTGCTTTCGAGAGACCGGCGATTATCTTGACGTCCGCTCTGCGTACATGCCATCTATTGAGTCTGTCTTGTTAGTAATTTAATCAAGCGTGGTATTTGATGATTCTATCCCGATAAATGGAATACGATATCGATGTCGATATCGATGTTTTATTTGTATCGTTCTGCACGATCAGTTTAAATATTTAAAATGTTTAAACGTTCTAAAATCAATATTAAATTTCGACTCTCTCTAAATACAGTTCTTCATCTATTTAAGCGTATCTATTATCTCGTTTCATATTTTATAAGACATAATACTTTGACGAAGAGATCAGCGAGAAAGGAAAAGATATCCTCGATGTGTTTGATGCTTAATTTAATGTTTAACGTGTATATAGCGGATTATTACCGCTCTCATTCGCTGCTATTAGCAACAAGTGATATTTTCACTCGAGTTAAAACGGTGTTGCGTTTGCTCGCGGAACACAAAGACAGAATTTATTGTAGATAGAATTCTAAGTTTCTCTCTTCTCTCTTGCCACATAAATAATTATGAAAATGTAATAACAATTAATTTCACGTAATCTCGCGCGATGTATTAACAAACATTATCGTCTCATCAATCGGTCACCGAATTTTATGTGATTGTCGAACGAAGAAAGAAATATTTATTTACTTCCTTTCTCTTCTTTTTATTAGCCCACTTTTAACGTCAAACATGAAGTGTTCCTTCGATAATGGACATTCACATTAACTACATTATTTATCCATGGAGAGAATAATATTCTGTTCTTTTATGCATCGTAATATCACTCTACTTACAAAAATGCATAATATCGATTTCTTATCGAAGAATTATCTGCGAGCTACAAAATAATGCGTATGTTGCAACTCTCGCGAGTTGTTCATTATTTCTCATTTATCATTCCTCGTTAAAACGAATGATAGATGCGTTGATGCGCAGATAAAAATCGCATAATTCTATACGCATTAAGCGTATAGAAATATGGACTCGCGCTAGAATCAGAGTCGTAAATAGCTGGACGCGAACAATGATGTGATTATGCGTATGACATGCGTATGATTAAAAGAGGAAAAGCCGACTTTTATACTTTTTTTTACTACTTTTGAGAATTGCATGCGCTGCGTTTACAACAAAGTCATAAACGCATGTGCAAGTAATGATAATGCATATTCGGATGACTCAGGTACTCAACATGATTAATCAATATCTGCGTACCGAGAATGAATCGCACTCATTCCCAGTGCAACTGAATTAATTAATAGAACAAGGAAGTTCTTGTTAATAAAAACGCTGCTGGCAACGATGGCAAGGTTAACGTTCACTCCAGCGATGGAGACGATGTAACGAGCGTGAATGAATAAACCTTGTATTGTTAAAGGGTGGAATCTCGAACGATTTAACAGGTAAAATGTAAAATGTAATTTTACAACACGAACATGATATAGCACAATACGGAAATCAATATTATTTTTACGCAGATAGTATCTCTCATTTAATATCGGAGCTCATTAAAACAACTCTCATATCGATAAGTCGTAAAAAAAAACGTTACGTTAAATCTAATGAAATAACACTCAATGAATTAGGAAATGAACAGCGCGTTTGCTTGTCATCGCATCGGTGTATGTGCCGTTGTCGCTTGATCCAATCCAATATCGTGCGTGGAAGTTGATGAAAATACAGATGGATTTCCTGGTCTCCTTTTTCATAAAGGATTATAGGGCTATTCGTGTGATTAGGGAGTGTAGAGGAAAGATAAGGTACAAATTGATGTCCGTTGGTCATTTCATCCGCGCCCTCGGCGCGCTCGGTTCGAAGATTGTAGATCTTTGATGATTCATCTCCACGACTTCCGCGAAAGAGACAAGAGTATTACATGTATGTAATTCTTCTCTTATATAATCTTGCTCTAATTTTTTCTTCCATCACTGTTTCAATGACGATTATCCGTCACATCTCGATCGAACGTATGTTGCAAGGTTCAAAGTAAGAAGTGATCGATCCGCAATGTATCGTCTGTATATAGTATATTATCGATTGCCATCATATAAACGTCGATATTTCGCAAATTAACTCCAACTCAACTTCTCTTTCAAACTTATCTTTCTTTCTTTTCACTCTTTCAAACAGGCACGAAAGTCTTCATGCACAAATATCTTTTCATGACGCAGAGAATCTAATCTTTCTTCTCCCAGTTCGCGAAGTATGAAAATAAATCGAATGAAAGTTTGATGGAAGTTTCAGGTGAAAAGTAAACGGAAAGGTAAAAGAGAAATGCTACCGGAATTATTATATCTTCCCACGTGTAATAGGACACGAATTGGAACATTGCACGAATTGGAGTCATTGATCTTTGTATCAAAGCACCACGAGCTTCTTTGAAGCAATGTAAAGTTTCAAAAGTTGACGAATACTTTTCGTATATCGACTCTGCCTTCAACGGTTGACATTGAATTAATCGAATCTCACCGAATGCGGCTTTCGTTCTCCAAATATTTCGCGTAATAATTTATTAAGAGAAGGACCTAATTACACGTTTTAAAACGCGAATGTAGCAATGTAGTATGTAGCATCTGATTTATCACAGGAAACTTGCTGAAATATCTGCATTGGAACTTTATGATAGACATTGGATTACACCTGCGCATGAAAGTTTCCGTGCTTAATTGTATCGTGCTCGTAAATTTACGATATCTCCTTGCGATAACTTACATAACGTACATTTCTATCTGCATGTATAGAGCGTTTCTATAAATATGACGCACTAATATCGTAAAATTTCTTCATTAACGTTATATTATGATACGCTTTGATAATATTATCACTTTTCCAAACCTCTCACACACACGCGCGTTACCGTAGAATGAAATAAATATTATTTACTTATTTCTTACCTTATTTCATCGTTATGTATATGATTTTTCATTTAGATTATACAATTCTCTTTGCTGAAAAGATTTTACTGATTTGTAAACAACTAGTAATCCTATGGATTACTGATAATAAAGACTCAGTATAAGAAAAAAAGAAGGAAACGTAATTATTATGGTTCCTAAGAGAGCCATTTCATTTACGGAGTAATTGCGAGCATTAAAGGATTATCGTATTAAGTGTTTGTGATAAAACATGAAGAAAACAACAAAAGAATCTTGCGGATGTAAGGCATTTTCTTCTTACATTATTTATTTCAGTGAATTAAGATTAGAAATTAGAGTAAGTTGCATGGAACCTGAAAAATAGAAACGGCTATAACAAGAGAAAGAGCGAAGAATGAGGCAAAATGAGCACAACGAACGCTAATTAATGTAAGACAATTAGAACTTGAATACCGACTTTGGTAATATCTCGCATTAATATGGCACACTGACGGAACTGCGGATATCGAGACGGATCAACCACTGTGAATTCTACGTAAAGTTCCATTCACCAAGATGAAACGTAGAAGAGTATAACATAAGAGTATCATAAATCAAAGACCTGCAACTGCAACGGTCGAATTCATCATTTCACCGCGAATTTATATTTGTCGAGATTTTACAGGCAATCGATCAATTAACAATAGCTAAATACGTTAGAGCTAGAAGTGATTTGACGATTAATCAATCCTCGCCAATCGACGAACAATAATGCATTTTTCCAGTCGAACTGTAAGAGGTGAAAAAGGCCAGAAAGAGACATTTTGCTGTTTGACATTTCGCTGCGACTTCAAATTACATTGTCGTGCACGCGCAAGAGAGAGGGAGAGAGAGAGAGAGAGAGAGAGAGAGAGAGAGAGAGAGAGAGAGAGAGAGAGAGAGCAATATCTGGAAATAAAGATGAAAGTTCATTTCCATTATAAAGCTCCACGCAAAAGTGCTGCCAAAAATCACTTTTACAGATTGCGGTGATTCTGCGACGCTAGGCATTAATACAATTGATAAATATGCAATGATAAGTATATCCTCCCGATATGTTAGCATTATTCACATGCGAATAATACGATAATTGCTCGGTAATGTTATGCAAAATCATTTACTCGACGTGCTCGATAAATATCGAGAATTTATACGCACGCATAGTTTGAAAAGCCCGTTCTTGGGACGTGAAGCTGGATAAAAGCAGATTACGGTAAACGTCTCGGAGAGAATATCGAACAAAGTTCCGACGTACTTCCGCGCTACGGAATCTCTTCACGTGCCAATGCGGCGGGAAGCAAGTCAAAATTCGAGGGAGCACATCTGTGAAACGCATCTGCGAGTGTGCTTCGGATGCTGCGCGTGGACCGAATCAAGTATACCAGATTCGAGATTCATTAAACATTCATTAGCCACTTTACAATCTTCATTCTCTTGCAACTTGTCATACGTATCTCGTTTGCTTGATCCATGAATAATCAAATAAGGCCCACGCGGTGTCGATCGACATGCACGAGATTATGATCTGATTTTTATCTCGGCGAAATGAAATTTCGCCATAAAGTCATAAGCGATCCGCAACAGACTTCGTCTTTGATGCCGCATCATCATTTTTGTTTAATTTTTTTATCATCTTAGATATTACAAACTCTAACATGTAATATACTTAGTAATACACCTGGCAATTAGTGTGAAAATCTTGAAAAGCGTATGCCCAGTGGTGAAAAGCGTATGCCCAATGCAATCCGGTTAAGTGCATAGATCTTGAGGAAGTCTTCTTTTTTAACTTGTATAGTGTTTTGGCGTTTCTTATAAAATTATTCGTGAGTATATTAGGATATTCCTCCATCCTATCAGCATATTTTCTATTATCTGAATTTTCTTATCTCATCTCTAGCGTATGGCATATTAAGATCATGATGTAATATATCATTCATGTATCACGGAGCTTTGACGATAATTCTAATTTGTTTTGAAATCTTAATAATATTTCTATATTTTGGAGACTGTGTCTCGCAATTGGATGCCATAGACCAAAATAGGTTTGAGAATTGCGTTATATAATAGCAACTTATTTTTAGCCGACAATTGAGATTTATCGAGTAGCCGAGTAGCCAATGCATTTTTCCCAGAGAAAATCTAAGTTGTTTTCACTTGGTAAGTATATGTTTTTTCCAACTTAGCCTACGGTCTAGGTATAGTTCTAAACCGCATTATCTGAATGAACTATATTCGAGGCAACTTCGCTTATGGCTAATAACGTCTGAGTTTCTTATATTCTCTTGTGATACGGAGAGAAGGATAGAATTAAAAGGATTCATCTCTTCGTGTGTCGATCCGTCATAAAAATTTCACACGTTTGTCCAAGAAACGATCGTAATAACGTTATCAGGAAGAATGGTAGATGGAGGAGCGGGTTATCTGCACGGGAACAAGATATATTCATGCTCAAATCATGTTCACGACTGCTCGCACTTGCGTGCAGCTTGCACCGACATTTCAATTTGCTATGCACTGGATGACTTGATAACGCATTGCAGCACACAAAAGTATGAAGCCGCTCGCGAATATGTCTCGGGAACGCGAAATGTCATCGCGGTTGCGCGTAACCGAAATCGTTCGTCGTCGCGGTTTCCTGTACGTCCACCGGAAAAATCACGGGGAATGACGCGATCATTGTCTATTGTTTCAGCGCTTACAATGCACCGGTGACGGCGCCCTCGGTTTCCAGATTTGGAGCGCGAGATCAAGAGAAAACGCGAGTTGTAATACACTCCCCGACGATCTGGGAACGCATTTTTCTTCAACGCGAGATTTGCATGTTAATCGCCAGCCTCGGCGCTGCTGGTTTATAATAGCGAACGTCTACGAAGTCATTGTTACATTTAACGTTAGGATAAACACGATATTTGACGAAGCTAAGCCGGCTAAGGCCCAATGAGACCTTGAGGAACATTAGATATATGTAATTAACTAGAGCGATTAACTTGGCTAGAGCGATTTCTTTATTTTATTATTGTTACGCATCCTAAGAAGCACGATAATAATAAACGGCTCTGCCCGAATTTCAGTCAAGATTGAAACTTAATCGACAAGTATGTACATATCGGCGGATCGATCGAAAGAGGTTTCAGCAGTTCATAATAATGAACGACGAAGTACATTCGTAATTGCTCATCAAATATTAAACTTCCGTTATTTACGAATCGGGAGAATCTGTTTGACGAACATATTAAGATAATTTCGCTGCAGATCGACATTATCAACAAGTAATAGCGACAGAACGTGCGTGCGTCGCGATATGGTGATATTATCTCTTCATTATCCAATTTTGATTCAATCAAAATTCTATTAAAGAGTTGTCCGGTCGATGTGGCGAAACGCTAAAGCATCAGTGGATGAAAAATTTCGATTATTAGCGCGTATGTAAAAGGATTCAAGTACGAGCCAATGATCGACAAATAAATGGAGCATAAATTCAGTGAAAAATTCATAGATGTTCGTGTCCCACATTGTGCCTCTAAATCTAAATTCCGATTCTAACTGTACAGACTTGTTTTCACCGAGCTAGCTCCATTTCTTTTCAGATTGCATCTACGGCGGCATATAGGCCAACATCATATCTAATTTATTTGCACCGGTTTTTTATGCAAGGTGCTCCGTTGTAGTTATGCATTCACGAGTTCTCCAACTATTTCGCGGAGAATGCAAGCGCGAAAATAATTGTCAAATTTAATTTCCCATTTCCTCCTCTTCCTGCTCTTCTCCTCTTTTTCTATGAACTCGGCGCTGCCGCTACGCTTTATTGCAAACAAGATAAACAGAATCGGCAGTCGAATGCGGTGTTTATTGTCTCGCTCAAAGAGAAATCGTCAATGACCAAACGAAAAACGTGCAATTAAATTTACGTATCTCCCTTGCGAACAATTTACCGTTAGCGTATTTCCTCTTAACTTTCCTGTTTCATTTCCGGCTGATGCGATGTGTTACATTCAGATAATCTGGTTACATCACAATGCTTTTGAATGGCATGGATTTTAATAAAAGAATCCCGTAAACTTATTTATCCCTTTCATGTTTGATTCAACATTATTTATTTTTAAATCTTTTATCTTGAATGGAAAAGAACTCGCTACGATATTTTGCAAATAGAAATATTCGAGGTTCTTCGGGCGAGAGACTTGAAAATCGAAAAGGCTCGTTGACAATAATAGAGGCTCGATTGGCAGAAATTTCCATAATTTCCTCGCGTCTAGCGGTCGATTTTCATCGGTTAGAGTCGGTCAACTAATATGCGGTCGGATGCTCGGATATGGATTTGGGTAATAAAGAATATTCTCAAGTTGACTTTCGCTCAGTTTAATATGTATAATATTTACACTATGCACAAAAGAATACCCGTTCACTGGACATCAGTCCGCCATACAGAGATCCGCGATACAAAGCAACAGGAGTGAACGTCTGTTTATTTCTAGTTCCCAATTTGAACCGACAATTAACAATAGTCGAGATCCTTGTTTGCAATCGTTACAATCATAAAAACAAACAGGCAGCCTTTGACTCGTCCCTCATTGTTATTGGAACGATGTTACCGTTAATTGCTGGATATGATCATATTCCTCTGAATATGAATTGATTTCTCTACACACTCGAATACCAAGGGATTCTCGAGGTCAGGAAAAATCCCGTGACATCGCAATGGTTTCTGCCGGGCTCCCGTTTTTGATCTCGATCCCTAATCTCGGCTATACAGCAAAAGTCCGAAGAACAAGAAGAAATAATTCGATTCTCTAAGATTTCTTCGTTTATTATTTATATGTTTCATTATTTTTCATCTAGAATTTATTTTTCACAAGAAAAGTAATTTAATAATCAATTATCAAATTTGATTCAATCAATCAATCTCTGATTAGACTCCAATTGCATACGACACTGTCACGTAAATCTAACAATGAAAGATAATTAATTAGCACTTTCTATTCAAGTGGTATTTTGGCATGCTGTTGGACTATTGCATGCACACAAGTGCAACGTTATTGGGACAATAATACTGATGTCGAAAGACGGGAGCTGGAGTGCTAAATGCCTTCGTGGGGAAACGATAATTCGCAGATGTCACATTCAATCTCCACTACACATTAATCGTATCTTAGCACAAAATCGTTTTGCGCGATTCTATTTCGCGCTATTAGATAACACGAGATGAGTGTTCTTCAAATATTAACAATCAGCGCATACTGACTACATAACTGACTGCATACATATGATTGCGTATACATATTTACAAAAAATTTATATGCAATAATCGAACAACTTGACTTTCTTATTGGATGTCTGCGTAATATTTGTAAGTTCAAGAAAAGACCACATTGTGAAAGGAACGAGTCCTAATTGAAGTAGTAAATAAGTACATTAGTTATTGCTTAAGTTTCTTCCGCTATAATTCTCAAGATTTTTACGAACAAAACGACGCGCCTTGCCGATTATTCTCAAATACGATATTTTGCAAATAGAAATATTCGAGGTTCTTCGGGCGAGAGACTTGAAAATCGAAAAGGCTCGTTGACAATAATAAAGGCTCGATTGGCAGAAATTTCCATAATTTCCTCTGGCGGAGAATAACAAGCAGCCGTAATTATATCGTTTGTTGCAGATACATGGCCATTATGTATCCTCTCAAGCACCACATGTCTCGCAAGAGGACGGTGATTATCCTAATTTTAATCTGGAGCATCTCGTCTGCATTGGCGATACCGTGTCTTTTATATTCCACGACGTCATCGCGCAGGTAAATGCAATCGGGAACGGATTGTCAAACCGATGCTTGCCTAAACTTTGATATTTCTGTTCTTAATTAATTCTTAAAACGTAAGCTCTTATACACGCGTTTGTACACGCGTTTGTATACGCATGTCTCTCATTATCTTACAATGTCGTGAATTTACGGAAGATCAAGGGAGGAATGCAAACGGGACATAAAAGAATTGTCTTTGTCTAATGTGTCGTTCGTCGCGATATCCTAGCACATGACATCCTTGTCTTGTATCATATTCCGCATCACATCCCGTAATGAGATAGATTATAGAGCATTTCTTGAAGAACGTCATTCGGAGCACATTCAGGCACGGGAATAAACGTATCATGTTGCGAACGAGATTCCAGTCACGCCTGTGAGGATGCATCGCGTACAGAGAATGCTAAATCACTTGCGCCAGGTAATCTCGGGAGAAAAAACGTGAAACGCAGGCACAAAGAATATTATTTTTTAATGATATTCCCGTCCGGAATTGGAACGTTCAGAGAAAAGTGAATTTAGAATTATCGGAATGTGATCTTACTAGCGTTTCCCGTACAGCGATTCAATGAAGATTGACGAAAAACTTTGTCCTCGGTTTCGATGCATCTGCGTGCACTTGATATCATTTGCATTATGAGGTTTGATTTTTACTTTTTGTGGATCATTTCCAGCCTACTTAATTTATTTGATTCTTTATATATAAATCTGATCCTTTCGTTCCTCCGATATTAATATTAATCAAGTCATTCTGCTTTATGAACCTTTTCATTATTCATGACACAGAGAAAAAAATATTCCTCATGACACTTAATCATTTTTATGACCGAGAGAATGGTATTGATGGCATAATGAGAGAGATCGATGATGTTTTCGCGAAATATTTTATGATTTTATCGATCGTGCGGTCGCTGTTGGATATTCTGCTGTTAAAGCTCGCGTCTTTGCAGAATCAATCTTACGCGTTTTCTATTATAAAGTCTCGTAAGCTTCGACATAAGCATTTTGAAAATTACCATCCGTAAATCGACAACTAAATCATTCATCGCGTAAAATATTACCGAGTGAGACGTATTATGCGAAGCGCGTATATTCAACTAAAAGCCAGAATCAATTCTTGTTTGGCCAAAATGATTTGAGAAACTCGGTGTTTTCATTATTATCATATTTTTCTTTCATTATAGTTTTTGCGCGAAACTCGCGATCGCGCGCGCGCCTTGGCACCAAAATTCATTTTTCTCTCCCGCTTAGTCAATGTTCCGTGCGAATGGCTTCTACCCTCGTGCTGTTTTCCTTCTACGTTTCTTTCATTTCGTTCTTTCTGCTAAATTTGAATCTCGCGAGGCGTACGGCACCTGCGTACAATCGATATTCGAGAAATCGCCTTTCATTAAATTGAATCATCTAGATTCGGCTTAGTAATCTTAATATCGTGTGATATCGTACCGCTTATCGTCCATCGCCATTCTTTCTGTAATTTCTAATTTATCCCAGCAAACTGACGTTACGCGATATCAATTGCAGATATTCCAACGGAACTACCAGAATTTCCTGTTATCTGTTGTGGCCGGACGGCGGTTATTTGCATAGCAAGACGGAATACTGGTGAGTAACGAGTGTCATTATCAGAAAACGTCTCAAGTCGTGACAAGCACGAAGCACGATACTGAAGTGTTTGGCAAGCCGTGCGGTTTCGAGACTCGTCGCACTTCCGGAAATATGTCAGTCGCACGCGCGCACAGAATCAAAAATGCTTCTTAATAAAGGAAACGAGAGCACATGACATCGCGTGTGAGCGCAAATTCCTGTAAATCGCACGCATGGCGCGATCCATTATTGCGAGAGAGATTAAATCGACGACTGACTCGAGTAGAAATCGCTGTATACGTTCAGTATTGGCGTGTCATCTCGAGGAATAAGCGAGGAACGAGGAAGAGCAATTTGCCTTGATTGGAGCGGTGGCTTTCGATCCATTGCCATTGATGTTCATTGACCGATACAATCGAGCAGCAAATTGCACCTTCGCTGCAACTCGCGCTAACTCGAAACGTAGACGTAACGAAGAATCGCTATCGATGTGTGATGAGCAGCTGTGCAATTGCAGATAACGCTCATACGGACATGTATCTACTTTCCTCGCGCACGCGCGTGCATTAAGTGCGAAATCCAGAATAAAGATCTCAATCTATCGCATGTAGCTGCTGCTGTTGCATCGCGATTTAAGCTCGTGTATTTTAATTAATGAAGATAGATTCGCTACTTGTAGTAATTGTACTTAAGTAATCGCCGCTGCGCCGGTCACGTGCACTTTATGGGACGAGTTATGGCTTTAACGAAATTCGCTGCGATAAGCAGCGATCCTGCGATAAGCAGCGATAATCGCAATGTAATAATTTCACGCAGATTATTTATCTGTGCAGCTACAATATCGTGTTCCTCACCGTAACGTATCTGGTTCCCATGACAGCGATGGCTTTCTGTTACTCGTGCATGGGATACAAGCTGTGGGGCTCCAAGTCAATTGGCGAACTTACGCACTTCCAGCAAGAGCTGATGAGAGCTAAACGCAAGGTACGTCCGCGAAGTATTTCATTGTCAGTAAGGCGCGAGGCGCGACGCTAAACAATGCATTGAAAGGCGAAACAGAGAATATTTCTGGGCGCATCGCCGTGCATATCGTATTAAACGATCTCGGGAATTCTTTGGAAGAAGCGAAGGTATGCCAAAAAATTTATAGAGCGATAAGGAGCGAGAGATGGATGGAGGAGGATGTAGAAAATCCTCTTCGAGCGTGAAATTATCCGAAAATCTCGAGATGTGCTTTCATGAATTAGATTACGAGCACAGGTTGCTCTGCGATTTTAGAATTCATCTATATGTAAATTAGAATCCTTTACTGCTCTGTGCTTAATAATTCGAGACGAACATTTATTTCTTTAAACTACCAGAGACATTGACCGTCGTTTGCGCGTTTCGCCGAGACGAAAATCGTCGGGATTAATATGATGATCGCGAACGCAAGCGCGAATATTGAGCGATCGTTGCTCTCAAGCGTGAACTTTGCACAATGACTTCTACTAAGCACACTTTAAAGCACCTTCGCTCAACGATATACATCACAAAATCGGATAAGTACAAACTGCGAATAACGGCGAAATATCTTTCAATAATTATCGTACAATAATCTGTGCAGTTCGCCGAGATTAGCATTAATTATACCGTCAATGTGCCAGAAGTTAGGATATCTCGTTTTCATTTAATACACTTTCAAATATTCAAAGCGTCCTCAAGTGGAATCGAACATTTCGGTTGATATCTGTGACGTTTTATCAATATTCTGCTAACTTGTTGCAGGTCGTAAAGATGTTCATCTGCGTGGTCGTGATATTTGCGGTGTGCTGGTTACCGTATCAGGGATTTTTCATTTTTGTCTACCACCATCGTCGCTTCGCAGAGAGTAGTCACGTGCAACATGTGTATCTATTTTTCTACTGGCTTGCCATGTCCAACTCCGTGGTCAACCCGATCATATATTACTGGATGAACAACAGGTTTTGCTTGTTTATTATATCTCTCATTCATTTCTCCTGTGAATGATTGCTACAGAAGAAACATCGAGTAACGAGAAAACGCAATTTTTATTTTCCCAGGAAAATTTTATGAGACTAATTGGAAGACCTGCCTGCACAAATTGTGGGGAAATTACAGATACAGTTTGCGTGCGAATAAAGTTAGCAGATTGATTGATCTCTCCGTTTAGTCGACTTCTAAAAGAAAGGACATAAATTTTACAACGTCCTTCGCTGACGGAGGATTATTTAAGGAAGCTTGTTGAATCTGATTGAAATGCGATTACGTGTGATGCTCCTATAAATCATTGATAAACCAGAAAGTCCACTAAAATGCAGAAATCAATTTACTAGAGTCCGAGAAGGATAAATCAAATGGGAAGAAGTTCGAGACCGATGTCGCCGCGTCTACAATGAGATTAACACGACAACGTGTGAAATAAGAATATATCCCCGAATCTCCGTGTTAACCATCGATCCGAAAACTCGAGCCTTCTTTATTAGACAAGACTCACGTAAAATCTATCAATACCCAATCAAACGTAATACCTTTGCTGCGACTTGCGGGATTATGAAGCACTGGTTGACAATTTAAAGTGATAAGAACGGTGATTCAGGATTAACGTCGTTAAGAACGTAATCGCGAAAGTTTGTTTAAGACAACTCCTGCGTGAGATTATACGATACCGACATAATTAATGTCACCGTAATCGTAAGTGGCCATAAATTACTGCATAAATCATACGAGAAATCATATTTTCCGAGGAATATATTTCACGATTTTCCGAGACGATCGCGTATCGACCGGTAAGAAGGCATATCGTTTCGCGAAATAATCATTGTTCTATTGCTGTAGACTCCATTGTTAGATTAATAACGATGATTACGGGCTCGCGCAGAAAACTGCGCGATGTGCGATGCATATCATTTTGCGATTTCACGACAACGTATCTTGATTAGCAATGTGGTATCGATTTCGTGATTCATTATTCAGCTCTAGTTATACATTTCCACAGTCGCATATTGATTCGCAATGGACAGAGAGAGTCTCTGTTTCACAGGAATTGTGTCTGTCACATTTCTTTAAGCAATCGAATATGATCGCAGTATGATCATCGTCATTAGATACTCTCTTGTCTTTGTACATTGTACTCGAATCCTGTTATTAACTATTCGGCATGCTCGAACAATTCTGTCAGCTTGCATCCTCGAACGACTCTGTCAGCGCATCCGCTAATCCATCGCGCCGATAATTGGCCTTATTATATCAAATACAGTAATCGCGAGCAATCAAGGCAATACAAGTGTCGTTGAAAAGATCTGATCCCCTTTTGTAATCCATTTGATCAAGGAGTGACACGAGACAATCAAGAGTATCTGAATACAACGAGAAGCACAACGAGCAGCTTGAACAGCCTTCTATATCTTTTAACGAAATCTTAATGAAGCGAAGCGTCAATTTATCAAATATTGTGATATTCAAATATCGTAAATTTATCGTGATATTCTCGTGGCAGAAATCTTAAAGCAATCTTCACGATATTTTCACCCCATCTAGCGCGCGATTGAATCTTAAATACTGAATTTGCATCGGAATGATCTTTGGATTCTAAAAGCCTTATTAGCTTAGAAATAATCTATTTATCACATGCGATGGACTTGGCGATAGGAAACCGTTTTGTTTCCGTGCACACGCACATCTCTGCGTCTACCATCTCAACTACATTATGGTGACAAACTAATTAAATCTGAGGTCTAGTATCTTCCACAAAAGTGTAATATCAGACGTAACATTTGCATTTTACATCATTGAGGATTCGACTACTTACATCGTAAGTATGTAAATTCAATTAACGTTGCATTAAAGCCGAATCGCGGAGTCGTGTAACGATCGCAAACAGATGTCGTTAAAGTAATAAAACGGTCGTTGCGTGTAACAAAATGCAAACCGACTGCACGATTTCCGACGTTTCTTCGACCATTCTGATTGATCGGACAATCAGATTCAGCATAATAAATGCCCGAATGATATGTTCGATATCAGCGAAATCAACGGATGCCCATGAAAAATTTATGTACAACGCGTAGTGTGCTCGCAAACATCCATCACATTTCTCGACTTTGTTCATCGATAAAGAATGAAGAAAATACGATAAAGGCTACAACAGCTTTACGCGGAGTTCTCCAGAATTTTATATTAGATCACTAATGAAGACTGATCGCACACGATTTCACGTATTGCCAGAATATCTTTTTCTCACGTAAATAACGTAATTTTCGCTTTGTTATAATGTAAATAATTAGCAAACGTTTCGAGATAATCAGAATCATGCAACATGTGACGCAACAACGTCTAGAATTCAGAATTCAGAATTCTATTTCTCTGAATTCATTTCATGGTTCGCTAACGAAACGAATGAATTGTGCTTTCATGCTTGTAAAATTGTATCTTTACTTGCTATATTATATATATATATATTTTTTTTTTATTTTTATTAATCTACTCCGCTGGCGTCTTATCGATTTCGCGGGCAACGTATTGCCAATTCCACCGGCGATTTAAAATAAAAACGATGTTTCTTCCTTTTCCCCCGTCAAAAAAGAGAGATAAAAGCATCAAATAATCAATGGAATTAATAGTATGAGTAGGTCACGGTTCATGAGATACGATCTTCCACATTCTGCTCGGATTGAAGGTGAAAAAAAATTGCTACGTTCATAATGCTAGATTACTTTAGGAATTGTTTTAGGATATTTGCCATCGAGTGGATTGATGTTGGATAAATCGATCACTTGAAACGCATGACAATCGCACGTAGGAGGAAAGCCAAGAAGCACGTGTGCGATTTTAAACGCGATCCGTGAAATTATTCTGTTCCTAGCGCGCGCCTTTAATTACGAAACTGACTGATAAACGATAACTAATAATAATCAGTTCTTTATTTTGGTTGATTACGAGTAGTAGTACGAGTAGTAGTAGTGAGATAAAACATCAGAAAGAAAATCTCCCAAAAACAACCATTTTAAATACCACATATAAATGTTCCCAAAGCTTCTGCTGAAGCTGGAGCTTTAGATCCCCGTTATCCAGCTTCAACGAGAATATCTCGGCAAGAGGAAAGCATGCAGGTATCATTATTATATCTGGTCGGAGCTCAAAACGCTAAGTCGCTTACCAGCAATTTTCTTCAGCTTTACTCCAGATTCTATCGCGCAAACGTAATCGCCGCCATATATCTTTTTTTTACTCTCGCCGAGATGCCGTGCGTTCAGCCATGCCGCAAATACGCTTTGATGTGACTCGACGATCACGATGTTCACAGATGCACTACACACGGATGCGCGCGTCGATTGTTTTAGGTTCCGAGTCTACTTCGATCTGGTGATCTGTAGATGCTGCTGCATGACGAGCCAGGCAAACGTGCGGAGCCGCGAGACGCAAGAGTTGGCTGGCCTTCATCGCTCGGAGCCTTGCAATTCGGGTGAGTATCCGCGTTCCTTCTTGCCTCGGAAATATCCCGCCGCGTTATTTTCATTCCGAGACACGAAGCTCTGGCGATGACTCGAACGGGATACCTGACCCGACATCCATGCTTTATCATCTCGAGCGGACCACATTGATCACGATACCGAGAGCATTAGGTTAACAGCATGGTTTTGGTGAAAGTTCTGTCTGATTATACCACCGTTAGATTTATTCTCGGTTTTGAATTAATTTCGCTTATGTTTCTCCCGCGATTCCATCCACTGTGTGGATGAAAACGTGTTAAATTCGGATTGTAACTCCTTCTGATACGCGCGATATCAAGAGACTCGTCAAACTGTTTCATTCGAACAAAGTTTAGATAGCACCGAGCCGCACTCGTGTAGGATCATATGAGTGATATTATGCCGTAGCTATTCCCGTGATGCATGACTGCAAATTTAAATAGTTGCATTTCATCTCCATGGAATATTACATTGGATGCGGGATGAATAGTCATCATCCGGCCATGCTGGTGCGTTCTTCTTTAGCGTTTACGTTGAAACGTGAACGATAAAATATGCGAGAAGTTTTTTTGGCTGACAGATGTTATCCCGAGATCTCAAGAGATCTCACGAGCAGCCATCAAATTTTAAGCTACCGCGCTGTATCTTTACGTGAATTCTATCCGTGAAATTTGCAGCCTCCGAGCAACCGATTCACGAAGGTATTATTTACTTATCTGACTAGACACATATATGCGTTTAGAGAGTGTTCCAATTGATTACACACCACAGTAAAAATGATCAGTGTTCAAGATGAACACTGATTCTTAGCAGCAGCAATAAAATTCTATTCGACTATCTGCTCGCAGAGATTTTCTCAACGACGCTTGCGATTGCTGCAATAGTGTAGCTATTCCGCATTAAATTATTAAGCTCAGCTTGTACAAATAAAAAACGCAGATTGTCAAGAACGGTTCTTATATTATTTAATATAGTGACTGAAGAATTACTATTAGTAACTCGGTTGTATAATCGAACGTCGACAGAGTATTCCGCAAAAAAGTATTTCGTCCGCGCAGATCGCGCTGGTGAACGCAAAGCGTTTAAATTTAGAGTGCTCCGCGTTCAAAGGATTAATCTAATCTCACAATGAAATCATCTCCGTCATAAATTACACAAAGCGCGTCACGCATGTGTTCGGTTTTCTAAAGGAGTTCATCAATCTAACTTTACCCTGCGGAACATCATGTGGATATAAAGAACAAGGTTTATAGATTATTCGTAACGCATCCGCAGTGTTTATTAGTTAATAATCAATTATTGTGAAATATCAACACGATACGTTTACGTAATATAGCAAATAATATACGAGGAATATTTTCTTGTACTTTTCTCCTCGTTCAGAAGTCGCGTGCTTAAGCAGATGCTTCCGCAGAAGTATTCAGAGTTTCAAAGGTGAAAATGACAAAGTAACAGCCGGAGCGATCAGAATCGAACCAATTTGTCTGGATTCGACATTTGACTGGAACGAGCATCCGCAGTGCAATTTACGGTTTGATCGTGTCACAGTCGCTGCGGAAAATTCCCTAGTACCACGAAGCGCATACCGGCTTTCTTCAAAAGAGGAATCTCGCCTAAATTCGTGCAAGTTGCAAAATCGCACATTCGTATGTCTCTTTCCCTTGATCGCAAAGAGTAACGGAGAGACTCAAACAACGAGTGGTTCGTATGATTCGAATGCGATTTCTGTAATTTCGAAAGCGGCACCTTTCAGGTTACTAAACCCTAAACCCTTCGGGGGAAAATAAATTTGGTAAGCAATAAGAATCTGATTGCTATTCGATTTATTTTCAGGCCGCTTCAGATCGACCTCTATCAGGTGGCGGCAGAGCATGGCGGAGAGCCAGGTGCAGACATTTCGGATGAACAACCGTACAATATGTGAGAGGCTCCAGTTTAAAGAGAACGTCGCCATAATCTGAGAGTCAAGTGCCAGCTTAATGAGCTATTCTAAGCGTACAACGTGCCAGTTCGCAAGACGATGCCGTATCATTACGATCTTCGCGCTTTACAACTTGTTCGAGAGATCGTCAAAAGCAATTATCGGACGTCCATAACGCACAATCGCATCATCGCATAATCGCATCGATCCACCCAAGCCAATAAGCATGAATCTGATCTTCGATCTGATCTTCATTGCCACTTTTTGAAAGACATTATTTTCTTACTCGTACAAAAGGAGAAAACGTAGTATCGATCGAAGGAAAGTTCGATGATGTTTATAATATTCCAATAACACGCTTCATATTGTGATTACACGTACAAAATACGTGTAAATCCATGGATTTTGTAAATCCATGATGTTATACTCGTTATTCTCTCAGACCTGTTGTTACAATTCAATTTATATTGTGACTATGATAGTCTATAAATATTGCGAAATAAACATTATTTATTCAATCATACTTGAATACCGTACTTGAAGGCTTTTCTTTTCCGCAATTTCTAATTGTTCTGTGATAAATATGTGCATTTATAATTAGACATTTACACGCAATTATTTTCACTGAAGGCATTTTCGTGCCAATATCAAATATCTTATTTGAGATATTTTAATAACTATCGCGATCTTTAACTGACAAATTATAATTTTATATCGTGCCGTCGTATAAAAGATTACACTCATTAACGCGTGTGAAGGCTCGTTGTAAACTTTCGAAACTCTGGCAGCGAATATATCACGATAAAGTATAAGTATGCTCGGGACTGAAACGATAATTTGTTTAAACTCATTTAAAACTTGATTTCCTCTCTTCCACACTTTATTAATGCAAATTAGAGTTTATTGTTTTTCTTAAGTAATTTTTAATTTAATATAATCTGTCAAGTGAAAAATATCTCATTCTAATCATATTAACGTATAAAATGTATTTTACATATGACGTATAATAAAGATAAATTTTTAATTGTCACAAAATTGCCATCGTGATTCATTTCAATCCAGCGGAATATACTTTTACGTTATTAATTAGTTATTTTTAGTTGATTAAATTAATTATTAATCAGTTGCGATTACAACTGGCATAAGTAGAACGTGCTCCCTCTAATTTTGCATCATCATCAAATCAAGATGTTTATAACGACATCGTTTTGGCATCGAATCGACGTCCATTCTGATAAGTATCCGAAAATTTCTTTTAATAAATTATTTATATTTTCGATTGGATACGTTATCGATTGCGGAATCATATTTAAATGAAAGAATATCTATAAGAAATACAGTAACATGATTTTCGTACGTAAAATTAATTATATTCATCTTTTGAGCACAATATAAAAAATATTCACTCACGTTGCGTAATTATTTAAAATTATGTAATAATTTTGATATCTAAAGAAAATATTTATAATTCCGTACAATAATCTGACGCATATTCTCGTATTCTTCAGATTTTTTATCTCATTACGGTTTTTTTCACGATGCTGCAATAATTAATGTTTCTTCATTGACCCATTTTTTTATCAATTGTAAATCGATACATTATGTATCCGTGCACGATTTATCTATGCAAATCGTTATGTGGCTGTTTCCGAGATACGATCGTTACTCGTTTTATTTTTACAGTCGTATCGATGAGAACGTGGCGATTTATCTAATCTTTCAAGGTTGCCAAAGCATCCCTTTAAAAATGATGTGCAATCGATACTACTTTTATTTATAGCACTTTTTACGTAATCCTTTCTTCTCAACACATCTGCGTAAATTTATTACTTTATTTATTTATGAAAAGAAGAAAAATATATTTCGCGTGTAATTATGATGATCATTATCAACCTCGTATCAAAATGACGCGAATAAGTCTTCTTCGTAATCATGAAGAATCTGAAAGAAGAAATGAAATAAGAAGAAATGCTATAACTCTACTTAATTAAAAGAGAAAAGAAATATTCAAAAATGCTCGATGTCAGGCAATTGCCTGCGAACCTTCATTTTAGATATTATCATCTCCTTTCTTACTACCTCGTGGAATAAATCGGTTACATTCTCCTGTTTCAAGTATTCCAGGGAACGACAAGCGGCTTACATAACGATTAATTCGTCGCGAGAAATTGACATTTGGCGCGGTAAAGAAATCTGCAAGGATATAAAACAGCAATATAGAATGAGACGTAAAAACTAATTGAACTTTCTCTAATATATTCATAACCAGCAGTTTTAATTGCATCAGTTACTGCAGTTGCTTTCTAAATTTATCTTCATCGCCATTTGGGATAACGTGGAAGGTGGTTCATGACGAAGCGAGTTTCGAGGCATTTAAAACAGCAAATGGAAACGATGCAGTATCCAGATATTAAATTCGGGAATTAACATCACGTTGTAATTATCGGACGGATGGTGGTAAACGCGGATGATGACGATTAGTAGATCAGTTCCGAGCTCGGATACAGCAATGCGTGAGCGTGAATTTTTCATGCATTCGCTCATGTTCGCGGATTATACGATTCCCATAAATCGCGTTCTCCTGTTTAATCTGCTTAATTACGTATTTACGTATTTTTTAAATCGTGATATCTTACCATATCTTTTACTCTTATGAATCAAGAGAGAAAGAAAGAGAGAGAAAGAGAAGGCAGAGAGACGAAAAGAAAAAGGCAAAGAAGGGGAGAGAGCAGGGAGACTATTCTTTGTGTCATTTCCATGTGATCATGTAGCGTGTAATCATTTGACAAAATTCAAGCGAAATGAGATTCATTCAACAGGAACATTTTTCCAGGCTACGAATCGACACTGAAGTGTGTGACGTATGTACTTTTATGTCGCATAGTTGTCTTCTACAATGCGAGAGATATGACACTATATCGCGCGATCCGAGAAGACGTCGCAATTTATTGCGAAGAATTCAACACCCGAACTCCGAATTTATTTTTCGTTTATATTCCCGTGAGGTCTATAGAGCATACAAAGCTCGTTTTATCACTTAATGCGCATACGAATGTTCTTTGATATTCAATCAACATAAGAGCTCATTCCCCGTATAATTGACAATCCTGGTATAATTATGTAGCCATAATTATACGAGTAGCCGAAAATCAAGTTCCGTATAATGCGTCTATAAATCTTGGCACGAGTTGATTCCTTTTCTACGGACGAAGCAAGAATGCCAGAAAACCTTTTTCCGAATGAGAAAAGCGCTTGAAGCGTGCATTAAGCTTCTTAATAGACGAAAAACACATGAAGCAACAGTTTAAAGATTTTACCGCAATTAAAGCGGCAAAAGATTGTTTCGTGAATAATGAAGATTTTTGCTTCGATGATAAACAATTCAACATGTTTCAAGCGATAACGCGATGCTGTTGATATTTTTCATTTCCTTTCAATCACAAATCTATGGAAGCTCTGATGAAATTATCAAATTAAGCGATCATAACTCGCATTATGAATGATCCATCAGCGTTATACGCGAAATCATGCGATTGCATTTGGAATGCGGGAAAGCGAGAATTAATAGCAACTCATCGGCAACATTTCGACAACGAAAACTCAAGAATCCGTCATTTGCATGCGATGTGAGGTTTAGCAACGAGTATTTAATTGACAAGACGAAAAGCTCGTGCCGCAATTCCTTGCCATTACGCGACAAGATCTCGGGAGGTTTCACGACGCATAAACATGCCGTGCAGCATCAGTACACACGTATCACGAACATCGCAAAGATGGAATGAAGAGCACAAAGCATGCAGAAAGATTAGTCCGAGAAGAAAAGAATGTTCTCGCGTGCGCTATGCGAAGGCTCGCGTGATCCGGCGGAATTTTCAACGAACAATAAATTCGTTAGATGAAACGGAGAATATATACGAAAATGAAAACAGTTTAGAAGCCGAAAGTATAGCTCCTGTCGCTCGTAAAACAGTACTTTCATCGAACGAAGGTACCGATACAAGGGATGCGAGCGAAATGTACCTTGAGCGACTTACTTCCATTACATTTGCCGTTTGCACTTGGCTCCGTAATGCGAGCCGAGCCACCCCCATTCTCCCTCGGTAGGGGGTTGCCGTGATACGTGTGCTCGTGAGGATGCCGGGATCCACCATCGAGGATAAAAGAATGACGCCGATTCGAAAAAGGGGTTCGTGCTGACAGAGCGAGCTTTGACAAGAGAGGGCCATTACATTGGAATTCCGATCCGTTCTCGCGTACTGTCGCTGTGCGGCTTTATTAATTAATATCCGCCAAAGTGCCGGATAATCGGTCATAAAATGATCGTAATTCATAATAGATTAATGCGACGATTTGGGCGAATTCGCGCGATAAAAGTGCAGCCAAATGCGAATGCGAATTTGTTGGATACATGTGAAGCGAGTATTTATTTTTGTACGCCTCGTCCTTTGAATTATTTTCGCGCGGACGTTATTCGGCAACGCGCGCAATTTGTAATAACGTCTGTAATAATGTATGTTGGCTTGCGGAACTAGCTCCTTTCATACAATTTCTCTAACGCTTGTTCGAGCGTAAATACGATATTTCCACTTCAGTCGGGAACGCGTTGCCTGTTTATATTTCTCAAATTATCCCACCTTTATCTGACTCGCGCGAGATGATCCTCAATTATGCTGGATTGTTGGGATCATTACAGTAATTAAAAGAACGAAGAAACAAAGGCAATTGCGCGGAGCGAGTATTGCGCGCTCACTGCGATTCTCATTACGGATCCGCCGTAAGAGATGTAATTTTATATAAAATACAAAAATATTTTATTATTCATGAGGCGATTATGCGCGGGATAAAGCAAAGAGTGTAAACTTAAATGTGCTGCTACGTCGCGTTTGCTGACATTCCATCCACGTTTCGGTCCAATCTTCGATATATAACACTCGACTGACACGCGGCTGGCAATATAACTGACTTATAGACGCGACTTTGCATGAGCCTATGTAATTTTAATGGCAGGCAACCGCGTGTTGCGAATATACAGACCAAAAGGTGTTTTTGTCATACTAATGTCTGTTTTTATCATACTAATTCAATTAAAATTTATGTAATGTAAATAAATTATAATAATCATGCCCATCTAATAACCAAAAGCTCATTCCATGTCGTGTCGAGTTCCACAAATGCGAAAGGGACAATGCGCCATTCCGTCCGCACTGCGCTCGCGGAAATAAATCACCGATGCATACGCGCATCTATCTCGGCCTTATGAAAGCGCCAGCGTCATCAGCTGATAAACCGGACAAATGAAATTATGCCGGCACCGTCATATATGCGTATAACGTGCCGGCACGAGGGGAGGAAAAAAAAAGAATAAAGAAAGAAGCGAGGAGCGGGGTGTGCGCTTTCCGCAAGGTGCAAGTATCGTTATCAGTGCGATAATTCGGCGTTTATATTTGCATATTTGCAGCTAAAAAGCTGCGAATGGTCTTCTCAGGACGGCGATGATGTCGAATTCCAACGCAATGAGAACGAGACGGGACGCGGATTTTAACGCGATATATGGTGTACTTCATTAACAAGGGAGAAACGGCGCGATAACGCCGTTATTCAGCGGAGGCGATTCCCCGCGAGAGCCGAAACTTTCGATTCCATCGGATATTCATTTTTACGCTTTAACGCATGCTGGAAAGCTTTCGTCGGAAATGGATCGAACTCGCCGAATCGTAAAGCGTGTCCAACCGCGGTGAATCCAGATCCATGTAATAGCGGATAAAGTCCCCAAAGGACAGTTAGCTCTGTATTATAGCTCGAAATCGAGAGTTATGCGAGCGCGTTAAGAGAAACACGTGATTGCGCGAGATTATAGGATAACTTCGCGTCGAACGAAATTGCAAAGTACACCACACAATATCGAGCATAACTGGCGTTACTTCGTCACAGAACTTCTCTCGGCTTTCTGGCCTTCTTTGTTTTTTTTTCTTTTTTGGTTAAATCAAGATTAAGCCTCGAGTGTTTCACGCCACTCGCGACTGGCTGTTTCGCAAGGCTTCTTCGTCGCGCGCGTTATCCAATCTCGCGAGTTCGCGAAACTTCGCGAAACTTCGTATTTAGCTGATTCCATGGATAATCTCGACGCATCCTCCGCGTTTCAAAAATGTAGACACCGTCCTCCCGATACCGCTTCGGGATGGACCCTAGTTTGTCGAGTTGATATCAAACTTAGCGTTACGGATTTTTTTATCCACTTTGGTAGAGCCGACTCCATTGACATGCGCCTCGATGGAGGCTTCGCATCAAAGGCGGAACTCGTCAAAGTAGATAAAATCCGCGCGCGATACGTAATCTCTGACGCGGCAAGCCGTTAAGTCGCATTGTTGCTTGTAACAAAATTTCGATTTTTATCGCTCTCGCTTCTTTTATCGTCCCTCTCGTTCCCTCGCACACATTTGATGAATGATCTCTCGCATATTTATCTTTGAAATACTTCTCGTTTTAGTATTTCTCATCGATCCTTTGGCGGATGCTTACGTTCGCGCGCAACGCTCAATGATTTTCGGAGAATTTTCGAGGAAGTTAATTAGCGAACGCGAAAAGGGATTACGTCAGTTAATTATAATCCCAAAGTACAAAAGGCAGTTCGTAAGCGGATGTTCCATATTGCTTACAACGTATGGCTGTTGGCGTAATTATCTGTCGACTATATCGTAAATATATTATACGCATATTGCCTATCAATGCACAATTCGTAGTAAGAAGAGGAACTCACCAGATCGCTCGTAAAATCCTACGATGCTCCCTCTTCATTATTAAAGCATGTCTTTACGCGTCCCGCTGGGAATGTCAAGACGAGAAACCGGATCGATGCGATTGTTTTCGCCCCTTTTGCCGCCATGTTCCTGTTGCTAGAGGAAAACGAGATCTCGTGAACTTTGATGTAAAGCAAATCTTAATTTATTGAAGCTAACTTGAGCAATCAGAGTCTCGTGCTTAGCGTCGATAATTTAATACAAGTCTCGCGTTCACGTAATCGCGAATACCAACCAATGCTAATTATTAATGGGGCGTTTTCGTGCGCATTTGAAAGAAAAGAGCATATCACGAGCACGCTTAATTCCGAAATATCGAAGCGTGATAACTTTTCGAGGCGAATCTGAACGGTGAAGTTGGCGCGTTCACGTATAATTGCTCCATTCTTTACGATATCCGAAGTAATTTTCCAATTTTAACACCTTGAAAAATCATCACCGGTCGTATTAACTTTTCAGAATGAAAATAAATTGCGGGATAAGCGAAAATTTATAGCTTAACTTCGTTTCGCGTTAAACAAATTCTTCAATGTTGTTTTTGGACTTGGACTGATAACTTTTTTTTTAGTTTTAACCGGAACAGAAAACATTTGAGGAAATGCAATTTTTCGATCGTGTAAATCCGTCAAGTCGCTACGTTCAACTTTGTCTTCTTAACAATACATCTCGCCTTTTCTTTCGTTTCCTCGAACCTTGTCCCTGACAGTCCCAAGAAAGATTGCAATTCTTTCGGCAGCCCTTTCTGTTCCTTTTATTAAAAGCAGCAGACAGGTGCAAGTACGGCGCCAAGTACGAAAAGCAATAACACCTGATCTCGAAGCCTTCGTAAATTTATATTTCCGTAAAAAATATCCTCATCGTTAATCAGAAATGGAGTAAGTGGATTCGAGTAGCGTCTTTAAATATCCGAAGAACCGCGTTTGATGCAAATAGCATTAATTATAATAATAGACGATAATAGACGATAATAGACGAAATAAGAGACAAAAGAGAAAACAATTATGCAGAAAATAACAATGCAGAAAATAGCTCACTGCATGCATTAATCGAATAGCGCTCGAAAAGTGGAAAAGTCGCAGCATGCGATGAAAAAAGCGACGAAGCTTTTAAAATCTTCATGTTTCATGCAAACATAAGTATGAAAGGACAGCGTATAGAGGTTTTTTATCAGCGATCAAACGCTACCAATCCAGCAATAAACCGATTGATCCGAAAGAGGGAATGGAATGCATTCATGCGAGCAATGGAACAATCGCAGTTTATCGCGAGTTTATCGTGAGTTGAAAGCAATTTGAAAAGTTCAACGGAAGTTCTTTGATCGCCCACAAAATCGGGAAAGTATCAGACAGTGTAATCAGCGCTAATCGGCAGCGACTTTAAAATACCGCATAAAAGCGCAGAGGATTACATCGTTTGTGCATTAACGAAGAATGGCAGTTCATCACGGCAGTAAATCTACCACGACGTGATATTGATAGGTACGTATATATATGTATCCATATGTGTTAAATCCATTAAATTTGGACGGCTATTAACTAGCGACACGCAGCCCGTGTGGATATTGTGCACGTCGATGATTCCGTGTATGTGTATTGATTGATATTCCAGTCTGCCGCATTTCGCTCGTCTGTGTCATTCTGCGCGCAGCTGTGAATTTTTTATGAAGAGAAACCGCTATAATAAATGACTTTGATTATAAGCGTCAACCGTGTCTGACTGCAGAGATGTCTCGTCAAGGTGCCGACAAAATAACTTAATGGCTTCGGCGCATCTGTGAAATTAAACAAAATCACTCACGTCAAGCTCGCGATCGCGAGTTAAAGTCACGCGTACAGCGCGATCGGTCTTCAAAGTGAAATGACAAAAGCCGTCATCGCAAATTCGCAAATTTGTGATGGATCGAATAATAAATTTTTAGTTAATAAATAACGCCTTTTTCAATGCCTTTTTCGCAGGTAATTTGAATTCTTACGGAACAATATAACAAATAAAGCAGCAGATCGAGAAGAAATAATTTTTACTTTATCCAACAAGTTTTTAATTCAATTAAAAGTTTTATTCATGTTACGGTATTCACTTTGTCATTTGACGAATATTTATCGCCAAACGGTGTTCGGCACTCGACTTTGCTTCATTTCATTTCGCTTTTGAACAACAACTCGGCGAGCATTCGTGTCCGTGATTTACGAAGCTGTTTCTTTAATTTACGCTCAATTTCTTTAATTTATCTGTCGCGAGACAGCAAATTTCTTCGCCTAAAAAATCGTACTCTTCGAACACACAAGCCTTTTGTACGCGAGTTCCATCCATGATTATCAAACCGTCGCATTTTTTATTTCCGATGCTTTTCCGAAGATTACACCGCAACACTCTCACAAAGAGCTCGCACTATCCCATCACAAAGAGATTGCCGGATATTTCTCTGATTTTAAGATTTTAATTTAAAGTCAAATGGAGCGCCGCTCGATTGATTATAATACGGAATCAATCGGTTTGGTCTCTTAGATTAAGGAATCATCTTAGAATAGAAATCATTTCCCGAGATTGCTCGTTTATCAATGAAACGATATTGTCGAGGAATATTTCTATGACATCGCGCCCGAGACATAAATTCCGGGAGCCTCGATAAATGAAGAAGATCGCTTTTACTTAATGCTTTCGCGCAGAAGAAGCAAACTTAACTTTGCAAACAGCTGAGGTATAAGAAACTCGTTGAATAATCGTACCTCGAATAATGATACGTTGAATAATAATGCGGTGCCTTCGGATTCACGGGCTTTGTGCATAAATTTAAATAGCAAAGTACGTATATAATTAATCTATCAATTGTGTTCCGTGAATTAGCTAGACATTAAGAATTATTGCATATTGCAATTATGCATATAAAAAAGAGAGGGAGAGAGATTATATTCGCAGATAATTTCTCTGAGTTCATCCTGCGATCTGTTTCTGCCTTCTCTAACATTGCCAGTCAGATGGGACTTGAGTGCTTATATATATAACATTTCTGCCTTTCTCCTGGCGTTCGTACAGCTACTATCGCGTCGTTGATCGCATCTTCAAAAATTTCAAGAATCCGATGCTTCCTTCATGCTCTATTGAAATGCTTTGTCCAACGCGATATGCGCGACATGCCTCTCCATATCGCACGCTGCACATTTGCGGGACTTCATGAAAACTTTATGGAAATTCAGGAGGATCCCACTTTCAGAAGGATTCCATTACCGAGAATCTATATTCATTTCGATATTCCGCTTTGGAGCATCGCTTCGGTATCGAAATCATGCAGAGCCAACGATCGAGCGGGCGATTTCTTCAAATATGAATATACGAAATGTGTCGCGGAGGATTGTTCTCTTTAGGTGTAAATATCCACTTCGACTGTTCAAAGATTATATCTAAGCGCACGTTATTCAACGTATTCGGCAAATATGTTCGAGTGCCGAATCTACGGCTGTTTCTTGTCGCCTTTATCATTCGCGTTTTATTACAAGCAAAGATGAAGTTTGAGAGAATTGACTACGCGGGTCACAAAATAAATATCTGCGAAATGATAGCAGATCGGTCGTATGCAAATATTAATGTTCTGCATCCATTGAGATTGAATAATGGAATTTAAGTAACGGGGATAAAGGCACTGTTTCACTGTTTCTTGCGGGAATCTAAATAAATGCTCACTGCATCGCAGATTATCTGAGAAATCGCGAAAAGCGTCGAAATATTTTATCTAATTACTGCTGCGTTCGCAAAGCGAGTACAGCTCCCTTGTACTCGCAGTCGTCAAGTTGACAAGAGACTACAAAACATGCGAAGCTGCAAAGCTACGCAATATTAAAGCGACAAGTTATATTATATGCTATATTATATGACGAAGAAAGACAACGACGTGCATGCAATAAATATACTTACTTATGTTTATGAAGACATTTGCGATTTTAATTCACACTCTTTACACAATGCAAAGTTTATACTAATTCGCGAAAGAAATGCGCGACATGTTGCGCGACACTTCCGTATATTACCCGCTTGAAATCAAAAGAGACGCCATGTTTGCTTCGATACTTGCGTCGAAATCGGCGGTCGCGGATCAAGATCGAAGAAATGCGTGTCATATCTGCGCGGATTTATTCGCACGTTACACCGCACTCTTAACGTATTTACGCGTACGTCACGACACTTATTTATACGCGATGTTCACTCTTGTCGTGCAAAATAACGCGGATAACACGGAGATGCTTCCGAAGAGCGAAGAGACGGGAAAAAAAGCGCGGAACATGGCGGTCACTTGAACATAGCGGCATATATTCCCAAGTACGCGATACGATACAATCGACGCGATACGTACGATCATGAAAAGAGACATAATCAGAACATAATATGAATAGATCTCTGAATTTTACTATGACTTTGTGGTGAATCCGATGCTTATTTTTCTTTGCTCGCGATGCGCAGAATGCGATTTAATACTACCTGTACACTTGATACATTTTGACGATAAAGGGAATAGACAAGCATATTCAGATATTTCGTTTTTAATTACAACGCGAATAAAACAAGTGCAATTACGCTTTGACAGTTACGTCGCATTAACGCACCGATCGCTTTGAATAGCTACATATTTCATTTTTAGTTTCGTCACCAAGTGGATATTTCAATATAGAAGCAAAAGCTTTCGTCAAAAGTTTTCGATATTTAATTACGAAAAGGTCATTTACAACGTAATAATCATATTTTAATTGTAATTCATAATCTGTGTCTCGAACATTAAAGTATTCAGAGTTGTCTCTTTAAATATATAGAACATGAAATATAGTCTTTTAATATGTGTATGCTGCGCATTTCATAAAATTTTGAAATAATTTGGAGTAAAATAGATTAATACGTTGTAATAGAACGATCCTGAACATTCTTCGTTAATAATTGCATAATTAGAGCATACAAGATTAAGTAATTACGTATTACGCATAATTCTTATGAAATAGAAAGAATTCCAAACTTTATATAGATACTTGCATAAAACTATCGAGATCGTTCAATAGTAATAAAATCGCGCAAACGATATCGAAAGTCGACTTTATAATGAGATGCTACAGTAATACCAATATCGTAATATATCGTAATAATATAAACAGAAATTTCGAGGTTTCGAGGTCAATATCTATTTACATTTGATATTGTTGCAATAAGCTTTTATAAATCCTTCTAGTCTCACATGAAGGATTTATAAAAGAAATTATAAATAACATCGATTTTCTCCGGCAGGTAACAATACATTTCTTTTCATTCGTGTTCGAAACATAGAGGTGAGTATGTGACAAATGGATTGCTTCAGAGTAGTTACGTTCGATTGTAACATCAAATTTCTCCGACAATAAATCTGTTTCATACTCATTCGTGCTCGAACACAGCGAAGTGAGGTGAAGAAGCGGATGATTCGGAGTAGTAGGAGTAGCTACACTTGGCTGTAACATCGATTTTCTTCGATAGGTGACAGCACATCTGTTACCACGCTCATTCATACTCGAGACATGCAGCGAAGTGGACCTGCGAGGAGCGGATGGTTCGGGAGTAGCTACTCTCGATTCAATATAATTTAATGTTGTATATTGTACATTATGTAACTTAACGTAACATCAACTTAATATAAATTGAAATATAGTATAAATTCTGTTACAAATCGAAATTTTCTAAAGATGCTAATTCTCGATAATTCCTCGATGCTCGCAAATTGAGCACTCGACGAGGTTTTTATTTTTATTTTAAATTTCAAACAACTTAAAACAGATTTCCGATATTTCAAATATTACTTATACGATTCAGCAATTATGATGTTCTTTGATCCGTGTGTTCTAATAATTGTATTGCATATATGTCAATAAAAGTTCTCCGAACGGGTTTTATTCGATCCGGCTGGATTATTCGATATCGTTCGTACTTTGAAACCGGAAGGATTAATCGAAATCGTGAAATATATGCGACATATAATTTCTTACATATAAAGTCATATTTATAGTTATAAAGCAAAATCAGAACGCTAGTAAAAATGTACAGTTAAATATACGCGTTCTGCGTGTCGCGAGCAAAGGAAAATAAGTAATATCGGATTCACCGCAAAGTCATAAGAAAACTCGGAAATATATTCATGTTATGTACTGATTATGCCTCTTTTCATAATCGTACGTATCGCGTCGATTGGTACTTGGGAGTACTATGCTGCTATGTTCAAGCGACCGCCATGTTCCGCGCCTCTTTTCTCATCTCTTCGCTCGTCGAAAGCATCTCCGTGTTATCCGCGTTATTTTGCACGACAAGAGTGAACATCGCGTATAAATAAGTGTCGCGATGTGCGCGTAAATACGTTAAGAGTGCGGTGTAACGTGCGAATAAATCCGCGCAGATATGATCGACGTGCATTTCTTCGATCTTGATCCGCGACCGCCGATTTCGACGCAAGTATCGAAGCAAACATGGCGTCTCTTTTGATTTCAAGCGGGTAATATACGGAAGTGTCGCGCAACATGTCGCGCATTTCTTTCGCGAATTAGTATAAACTGTGTATTGAAAGTGTAAAGAGTGTGAATTAAAATCTCAAATATCATTCAGTGTAAGTGTGCGTAAGTGTGTGAGTAAGGGCGAGGGTAAGTAAGTGTCACAAAAACGCAACCATCAATGGATCACTGAGAGGAGGAGGAGGCCAAGAGGGCATCGAGTACCGGCCTAATATTTGCAAGGTAATTATATATACATGTATATAAATAATTACACAGGTAGAACTTATCAAGCTTCAACTGTTTATCTTGAATTTCAACGCTTTGCATTCGATAATTATATTGCAATTTAATATTATGCATGAAATACGTGTTAAAAACTTTTATGGTCAGACATATCTCAGATAATATAATATTGACGCACCATTTATATCTTGTTATTTTTCTTTCGTATTTCAATATTTGTTTCCTAATAAAAACAAAAGACTTTATTTTCATGTATCGCACTTTATTTTATTCTTTGATTGATATCTATATCGCGTTTCGATTACCGCGATATATTAAAATAAAAGTAAAACGCTGTTTCATGTATTAGTTTCATGTAAATAAATATCTCTTTCCTTTCTTGAATTCTAGAATTATTTAAAATTCTTTTAACTTTCCTTGCAGAGCAACTAACGACGCGGCCGCACGACAGCATTTCGTGAGTGATAATTCGAATTCACTACCTGTTACAACCGTAAGCGTTTATAGCACTGTTTAAATCTTTAACTAACGTATGCTATAGCAAACAAAATATTTACAGCGTACCGCGCGATATTTGTATATCAGTAACTAAAATGAAATGAAGATAAAATGAAAATCACAAAGATTCCGCATAGTTTTCATACATTTCGTTTTCGAATTTGTAGGGAAAAAATTTGAAATGGAAACTGATCCTTTATTGTAATACATATCTTTGTACAAAAAGAGTACAAAATAAAGTAGTTGACTTGAAAATTTGATCCAGGGTATCGAGAAATTGAAAATTTCGTCATGAGAAACTTGTGGCGAAACATAAGTTAATTTCGAACATCGAGGATTCCAAGATTCACCGTTTCTGTATCCGCGACGTGTAAGAATCCTTCCACGTCAATGAGAAAGCTTTCATTATCGATTTTACATTTCGATATTCCAGCGCGGAAAACGCCGCGAGGTCGCTGAACAGATTTTTAGAACATCGTGTAACCTGCATCTTCGTCGTAAAGGCATTCTCATTGACGTTCTCGTCGATATTCGATCTCAGAGATCGCGGGACGCGGAAATTCATGGCGGCTTCGAGGATAAAAGTTCTCGACAAACTTGCCGAGTGAAGGCAAACGCAACGGCGATAGCAGCAGTGGCGACGGTTACTCTCGCAGCTGCAGTAGCAGCGAATGGCAACCATGTTGGAGCACACTTGTTCGATAAAACTGAAAAAGACACGCATACATATCGATAATACCACACGTCGCCTCCAATCTTATTTTTTCCTAGAATGGGGAAAGACAAGATCACGCGTAATGAGATATCCGATCGGATCCGCGCAATTAATTTCTCTGAAGAGCGAATATAGCGCGAGATCGAATCAAACGATCGAACGCACTCGTTGTTATCGGCTGGTGGCGAGTAACAGTTTCCTGAAAACCGCGATCGCTTTAGCTAGAGGTCTATCTTGCGTTTCTGCACCTTCTGCACTTCTCTTCCGCTTCTCTGTTCCGCTTGTATCCTATGTATTCCGCTTGTCCCGCCTCGAGTGTAAGAGGTGCAGAGTGTAAGGTGTAACATCTGCACCTCTGCAAGTGCAGATAGGAAGACTGACGTCGTAGTCTCTCAGGCGGTGCTGTGTCCGTGTTTGGAGATATAGACGGCGCAGCTGATTCGCGACAGCGCGCGATAGTAGCTTCAGTAGAATTTCACGCAGAGGAAAGATCACGCACGAGATGTCACAACAAATTTCCATGAAGCCGGGGCCGCAATTGCAGGAGATCGAGCTGACGAGCTTGAATCTGCAGCAACTCACGGTGCTGAAGCAGCAATTGGACCAGGAGCTCGGAGTGTTTCAGGACTCGTTACATACCCTGAAGATCGCGCAGAACAGATTTCAGGAGTCGGCCGCTTGCCTCGCGAAGCTCACAGATACGAACGATATCGAGGGTGAGACAAACTTTGCTTGTTACACATAATTCTGTAATAATCTTTGGTAAAGCGCTTCCTTGAGGTTAGGAAGTCTGCAGTCACGTCCGCTATAATTCTGTGACGTTTCTAATTATTTTTATAACACGTAGGAACAAGCATTTAATAGTCCAAATATTTTTATGGTGCTTTTACATTTAAAGGAAATGAAGTGATGATACCCTTGACCGGTTCCATGTACGTGACTGGGAAACTAGTAGATACGAACAATGTGCTCGTAGACATTGGCACCGGTTACTACGCGGCGAAAGGTATGGAAGACGCGAAAAATTATTTCATACGGAGAGTGGAGTACGTTACCGAACAAATGGAGAAGATCCAATTAATCGGGATAGAGAAGAGCAAGATGAGGGACGCGACAATGGAAGTAATGGAGAAGAAGATTCAGAGTCAAATGCAGAAAGAGGTCACGGAACGTGCATAGAGTGTTTGATTCAAATGAACAATTCTATTTTGTACTTTGCTTCGTCATCGATGATACATCACTGTTCGCCTCTGACTTTTTGTTGAATTCGCTCAAAAATTCTTGTTGAATTTTACCTTGAGATATCACTTGTTGAATACAACCGACTCCATGTAATGGCAATAAGATGATTCGTTTAGTGCAATTATCGAGGAGGAGGAATATACATACATCTTGTGATATCACATCATCATATCTTATTTATTCAATTTCATTTATTTAGTAAATCAGTACACTTTTGTACAGAAATACACACGCGTGTACATGTATCTGTCAGTGAATTAAAATACACTCACCCTCTTCCCCTATAAACTCTTATCCTTAACTAACGATCGTTTTTGCATAATATCCAAACGTTAAGCAAAACTATATCTTCAGTGTCTCCGCTATCTCTCGAGTCTTTGCCGTCTTGAATCAACACTTTGATACGGAAAATTTCTGATTCTGGGAAACTATTTGCCGCACAACTCGACGTTCAACTAAAAGATTCGTTGCTTCGTCAAACGCTTTCGCAGATAAAAGGAACGCTGAAGGAAAGGAAAAACCAAAGGAGATCGATATCAAAGATCAAAGTAACGAAGGTGACTCTCATTTATTCATATCTCATTGAAATAAAATGTCATTTATAAACGATAACAGTGTTCATCTATAAACATGGCAGTACACGTTGCATTGGCTACAATGTTACGGAGGAGGTATCAAAATCATTCTTTCGGAGGATAGAAAAGACGGTACGATACTTTTCCAAATGAGTCGTCGGTGATTGGGCGCCGCCGCGACGCTTCGTCGGTCTATTACATAATAATACGACACTTTACGTTATCGGATTACAAATGCTCGCCCGACAGGCGGATGCGCATCGCGTACATATAGATAATTCGCTAAATTCTCTTTATCCTATTTACACGAATAACATACGCTTGTTATTTATTTCAACGAAAGATCTCTCTTTCCGCGTTCCTTCTTGTAATCCCACTTCATAATTTCAGAATTTTACAAACGATTTATACTCCCTCCTTCTTGCATACAATCAGGCGCATAAAACGTACTGGACTCATCGATGTTATCTCAGGTTGCACAGTAGCAGTGTAACTACGGCAGTCATGTAGAGGTATTCGGCACTGTTCCTTGCTGCGTTACCTGCAAACACGAAACACGGCATGAGCGATATTCTTTCCTGAAGAAAACAGGAGAGATGTAACCAATTTCTGGATAAGTTTCACCGAGAAATTAAATCTTCCTTCAATCGCAGGCATTTTATTGTATATTATGTCATTATTATGTTGTGTTATATCCAGTATATTACATTTGACACGATTTACAATTTATAAAGATAAGAGATTGATCTACCGATGTACGAGGATTCTCGTGTTCCTAAGACAGATGCCAGCTTTGGACGTTCTTCGATCAGAAGTACATCAGCTTTCTTCTGATACAGATGAAAGACATTGGCGTGACAAATGATGTGCAATCTGCCGTTGCTAAAGTTATCCTGCATCGTCTCGAAGTCCAATCCAGCGATCGTCATCTGCTGTTGATTGTCGCCGATCTTGTCTGTGATATTCATAATAAAGCTCGAGTTTACCTGCAATGAGAAAGTGCAGTATATACACGACAGCGCATCAAGCACCTGTCCAACGTTCCCGTATCTCTTTTTTTTCGTTTTTCAGCTTGCCTCCGTTTAATCTCCGTTTTATTCGAAAGAGACTTCCCGCTGCGTGAAAGCTGAGATCTCTCGGACGCGTAGAAAAATCATGTATTACATAATTATCGATTTCTATTGAATCACGTTAATCACGTGCTCGTTAATTACATGCATGAATTGCCGGAATCTTCGAACCTGATAGACATGTTAAAACAACGGGATGATTTACGATTCTTCAAAATCAATTACGCGATACATCCGAGAGACCTGGTACGGTTTACGACAGAGTCACCGTGCAATTAAACTATGAGTGCCGCTTGCAAGTAAATTAATAATTAATTCCGATCTTCTTCCTCCACCTTTCTCCCTCTCTATCGTCGCTCATAGCACGAAGAAGTTTTCGGTTTTTCTCGTTGCGGACCCAATTATCTAATGACAGACGACGGTGTCTGGATTTTTGAGGCGTGCGGCAGTTTGCGCTGATAGCCCATTAAGACGAATGGTTCCGTGCGGAATTAATTAACTGGGAAAAGTAGAGGCAGGCCACGCGAAATAGGTAGGCCGTACTTCGACGTATCAACGATGGTTAAAACTCGCGGAAGAACACAGTGAACGCACAGTGGATGGCGATGACGAGGCGGGCGAGAGAGGATACCAGTTCATCCTTATACCGCTTCCTGCCGCTCGTTTACGCGTAACACGCCCCCCTCGGCAGCCGTAAATGATTTGCGGCGCATACGGCCGTAACTATCATATTTATCGGATTCTTAGGACGCTCGTAAAGCGCTCGCCGGATTACCAGCTCGCCTCGTAGCGAAGTGAGAGTTCCGGATTAAACGGAGCCGCGATCCGAGCACTAGGGGATGATCCGCGAGATGAACGGTGGGACAGGAGAAGAAGGAGGAGGAGGAGGACGGAGCGTGGTGATTCTTTATGTAATTTCCCGAATCGCGTTGAATCATCGTCCTTGCCATTGTCTCGCGAAGACACGATCGATCGTGCACTCCTCTCGCGATTCGCGGCGAACGCCAGATGGATATCACGTTTCCTCTCGTTCCACGTGCTCGCGCCACGGGAACACGCGCCCCTCGTCATGGAGCACCTAGCTGGAGCGCGCGTACGCGTAGTACGCGACGTTACGTTTCGCGCTTAATGCGCTCGATTACGTATAAGCAATTTCCTTTAATGGGAAAGGATAGGATCCTTCCGTTGCTCCACGAGAGCGATTAAATTTTTACGCGCACGCGAACGGAAAAAAGGAGGGGAAAGTGCTCAACTCCCGGAGCCGTTGGCACTTTAATGATAGATAGTTACGTTTTAATGACGTTATAATTTATGTGCTTCTCGACTGGAAAGCGAGCGTTGTTCGATACGCGGCTACCTTCCCCGTTTTCTTCTTTTATGAATAGTGGATAGTGTGGATAGCGAGCGAGCGATCCACACTAGCGGCTCTAAAGCGATCCTTTCATCGGGAAAATCGTTTACGTATCTTCGCGCGGGAGCTCTTCCGTTCTTCGGCGCAGCCGAACGTTTTAGCCGCCGCAAAGTGAGAGATTAAATTAACGCTAATAGACACGCGGAGGCGCCCCTTTCCGTCTCTTTGCCGCTGGATAACAAGCAATCGGCATGATTGGTTAATATCATGGAACATCCGGCGCGCGCACATACACATACATATACTTGCGTGTATTAGCACAACGCGCCTTGACTGTCGGTCGCTTCACTCTGAGTGACGATTAATGACATTAATGGATCGAGTGTATCCAAACTCTAGAAATTATCCTCTTGATGGGACATTCCGGAAATGGACGACGCAGAGTTCGCCATGGAGCGAGGACGTGCCGCGCGGAATGATCGCGGCAATGAAAAATGTACGGGGAACAGCGGGGAGATATTTTAATTAGGGGAACGATTTACGCTCTGATTACGAGCGGCGCTGCGCAGTCGTAAGTACCGCGCACATCCTCGTAACTTGACGGAAATATCGTCTCTTGCTTGTGCAAGTGTTGCGCGCGTATATTCCTGCGCGAGGAATGCGCAAACGCGGAACCAGCCAAGTGGGAAAGCTCGAATCTCCCGAGGGAACGTGACGGAGCTGGGCGGATAACAAAGCGACCTTCGATGCGAAAGGGTTTTTGCCTTTGCGCGGTTTGAAATTGCGTGACGGCTATTAAGAATATTCCGCGTCGAAGCGGCGTCTGGAAACGCTGCGCCGATGCAAACGAGATAAGCAGGCTGGACGCGGAGACGACTTTTCAAGACGACGACACTCTGTCATTAGCGGCGATGACGAGCGTACAAAGAAACAAAAGCCCACGAGACGAGATTGTTGTATCAAGTGGACGAAGTAACAGCACACTTCAAAATCGCTATTGTCGACCGGCGCGTTCAACAGCTCGCACGGCAGGGTTGATAAACACCAGGCAGTGTCTCTCAGCTCGAGCTCTTTGAAAGACCTCCCCCAATTCGAGATTTTCTTCGACTATATCCGCACACGCAATCGTTAACTCCGATGAGAAAATCCGCGCTGCATCCGTATGCTTTCATACATATACACGCATGCAAACACACACACACACACACGTCGTGTAAATATAATTCATGTCCGTCATCCGCGCTAAATGAAAAACAAATGTTTTTCGGTTTTTCGCGCGTCGGTTACTCGCGAAACGGAAATTTCTTTCGCTTTCGTTTCGCTATCGAATCTAGAGCGACTTTGAGAACCGATTAAGAGCGAACGCGGACGAATGAAGTTTCAGGGAGCAAGTTTCCGCGACGAAATTTTTCCGCCATAACTCGCAGACAGTTGGATACTCGCCGAACGGCACAACGGGGAACGGAAACGCAGGAGACGGAAATTCAAGCTTGGCACGGTGGATGGAACTTTTGTAAAAAATGTCACAGACGTACAGACGGTCCAGAAGGCCGGTCGAATTAATATTTATGCGATTTATCACGAATTGGCCAGGACGGTCAAAGGCATGCGCGGGGTGATCCCGGCAATGCGCTCCTCGCATACATCAACCTACCGGTGTCCCATTGACGGTCCACGTCACGTTAGCCGGAGGATTTCCCGACGGTACCGTGCAGTTTCCGCGCACGGTGTCGCCGACCGCATACCGTCCTTTCTCGATCCGCAGCTGAGGATCGCCGTTCGGCAAACCTGAAATTCAGAACGCCACGAGGTGAGCTGAGCGACAACGTGAACGCGTCGTGTTGGCGTCTGGTTGTCGGATACGGTTTTTGCCGCGAGCTAACGGCAGCCACGTTCGTCTATTGTATTATGTTCGGGGTTCCTTCGGTGTCGCCGAAAGGAAGAGAGAGAGAGAGAGAGAGAGAGAGAGAGAGAGAGAGAGAGAGAGAGAGAGAGAGCGCAAAAACTGTCTGACTTGGCAAGCACTGCAGCAGCCCGATCGAGATCGTTGCTCACGGTCGTTCCGGAAATCGCGCGGCGACACACTTCTTGCGCCGTTTAACGACCTCGCCGATCGATCGATGGATCGATCGCTCAACGTAACGAAGGCGTAACGAAGATCTGTTTATGCGCATGGTGGAGACGCGTGATGAGAGTGTAGATTTCCTAGGTCGAACAACCGGCGCATCCTCGCGATTTTTTCTAGTGATACCAAGACGTCATTACATCGGCGAACTGTAGCCGAACCCGAACAATAGCACGAGAATTTCCGTTTATGTGGCGGATAGCGCGGATACGCCGATGTTCCGTATCTCGAGGGATTGAATTGAAAACGCGCGCGCGTGCACGGCGCCAGGTTCGCCGTAAATTAGAAGCCGTGGTAACATTTCCATGACGGAAACGGCACGAGGGCGATGCTGCGTGAATGCGCGTGCGTGCACCTTCATAAATATGAAGCGCGTTCTCCAGAGCGTTGCTCGCCTCTCGCGCGTGTACTCGCGCTGAAAAGTGGCCTTTTCGGGCCGTCGTCGTGTCGATAAGTCTCACGCTTACGCGCGCGAGCGCCCTTAAACGCATCGTCCCGTCATTAAGCGAAGGTTCAAGCACTCAGTCGCGTACGCGTATCCGTACCTATGTAACGCGTATCGCGTTAGATCTCGCGGGATCATTATAACGTCCACAGAAGGCAGTCGATCCGCCGAACCGTCAGCGAATTGTCTCACTTCGCCGCGATTTCCGTCTCGCGCGGATCGCTCCTTCCTCGCGAGCACTTTCAAGGCCGCAGGAGAAGACATTAGCATTTTCCACACGCGGAATGGGACGATCCCGCGGCCGGTCTCGTGAGAACCGCCGATCGACGAACGAGAGAACACGCGCGGTGCGAGGTGAGACTGTAGCCGCACTGCCTCTGCCTCTCTCTCCGAACCCCTCTTCATTCATCTTAATTCAATATCGAACGTTTGTCGTTTCATTGAGCGATCCGCGATCGGAAAAGGGAGACTGCTTGAGGGGGAGAGTATTGTGGTATCGTTAAGTCGACGCACGACGAAGATGGTGATGAGAAACGGTGGTGAGAACCAGGAATCCGGCGTTCCTTCTCGATCATTGCGTCTCCTTTCTTATCCGTCGACTGGGATCTCTCTCCCTCTCCCTCTCTCTCTCTGTTTCTCGTCACAGTTCCTCCGCTCTCTCATTCTCCTCGCCTAACTGCATTTTAATTGGGCGCGATTACGGTGACAATACTGGTCGCCGTGTAGGATAATTAACGATGATAATGAAAGGCGCCCGCGAGAAACAGTGCCGGAGATAAGAGTGCAGGAAAAGGGAAAAGGGAGAAAGAAAGGCAGAGAAGAAGAGAGAGAGAGAGAGAGAGAGAGAGAGAGAGAGAGAGAGAGAGAGGAAGAGTGACAGTGTAAATTTCGCAAGTCCCATGACATCGACTGACTCGCTCGATTAACTAAATGTTAATGCCGCGAGTGTTGCCGCTTGTCACAAAGATATTTAGCAGTTATTCATCAGGCGAGCATCTATTTTGACATATACACGCCCGCACGTACACGCAAATGTGCCGGAAAATTGCGGAGAGATTGTCGCGCGCACTGCAAAATGCTGCAAAACATTGCGATGGAAGGGAAGGGAAAAAAAAGAGAGGAAAGCACTCGCGATCGAGAGAAATATACCCGGCTTTAATTTGCTCGTGTTGCGCAACGCGAAATGAAAATTCGATATTGCGAGATCCACTCATTCACTCGCGGCGGCAGATCGCGAAAACACGAGTAAAGAAATTAAAAAAAAAAGAAAAAAAGAAAGAGAGAAAAAGACAAACACGCACACCCATTCACCCACTCACTCACACTCCCACACAACCCACCCACCCCCCCACCCACACACACACACACACACACACACAACACACACACACACACACAAAACCCAACCTCACGGATTAGATTTCTACTTTTCCGATTTTCTTCTCCTTTTTTTTTCTTTCTTTTCGACGAATTCCCATCCGGATATCCTCTTCTACTGACCTTTGGCCCGCTTTCCCCCTATTTTTTGTCATCAGATCTTTTCAGACGTTAAACCGCTGCGCGGCCTCATTAAATACTCCGCGCTGCAGCATCGTCTCGCTGAAATCGCAGTCCCTCGTAATCGCGATTGATCGATTGCTCGTTTTGCGATCCCGCATGACATCGCGACGCATCGCAGTATCCATTTCGCTCGCAAGCATCAAGAAGTACGCGAGAATCTCTCCGGGCGTTCGCGTGTCCTTTTTTGGTCACTCATATCGAAAACCACGAGAGAGGGAGAGAGAGAGAGAGAAGCTGCACGTGTTCAGCCGGTCTCGCTTTCCTTCCCTCCTTCCCGCAGCCTCCGCGGTGCATGTCGCGCTATCTTCGCACAGATGTAAAATACGTTTCTCCAGGTACTCACTAACTACGTGCATGTAACCAGAGACAATCATGGTATTAAATGAGGGGGAATCTCCGGAGACCTCGCAACGATATTTGCCGGTGTGATTGGGCTGTACATCCTTCAGGACCACTCGATGAGCGTCGCTCCGATTCGTCTGAAATGCAATTAACATGGTTATTCAGGGAATAGTGGCAAATGTAAGTCACGCGTGAATCATTAAGCGATCCGGATTTTTCCCTCCATTTCCGGAAGGGATATATCGTTTATATACCGGAGTGATTTACGCGCGTCTGCGAGTTCCATCAATCACGTAATCATTTGTAATCGCGATATGCATTACATCATTACTTCATTACTTCATTTCGTCGATATCGTATCGGGGAAATGCGTTAATTATTGATTCACGTATTTTAAAAGCACATAATAATCTCGATCGAGCTGGTCGTAAACGACCGATTTAAAACAAAAGTCGGTGAAAGTTCTCCTAACGAGAACGCGTGCACGCGTGGAATCGGAATCGCCCGCATAAATGACGGCAGGGCATCTCCGGCGATCGTGATTCAAGAATAAAGAGCACTTTTATAATCCATATCCCGCGATTGTAACAGCGCGTGCTGAATGCGTCCGAATCTAGGAAGATGGATTACATGATTACACAAGTCACTCTCTGTAATATCGCACGCGATATTTCATCGTTACACCAATAACGCAACCGCGAGAGATGACGTCCTTTGTGACGAATATTTCGTCGTGGCGGAACTATGCCGTTAAACAGATCAAGATTAATAACGCTCTTTTCAAAACGGCGCACCGCGCACCGTGTGCGAGTCGCGGCCAGTCGAGTGAAAGAAGGCCGAGGCGCTCGGACGGACGGACGGACGGACGGATTATACATTACTTCGTCGCATGGAATGCGCGACTTGCCTACTGAATTCTCACTTAATTTACTATCGAGCGTGAACCCGGCGAGTGCCATTTATTGCGAATCGATCGCACTCACTCGGCCGCTTCGGCGTTCTATCGCACGCTCGTCCGCGACAAACAATACCTCGCAACAGGGATTAATTATATGTTGCCGGTGGCAGAGTATAAATCATACAATTAATTTTGCCGCGGCTCGCTCCGTGTCTGTGGCATCGACACGCTCGTATGCCATATGGGAGATGGACGATCGTATCGTCGCGAAAGAGAATTCGAGAGATTCTCGAGGAGACGCTCTTCTCGAAGGCTGTTTTCGGGACATTAAGTTCTTGCGGCGTTCGCATCGAAGGAAATGCTGGAAGAAACGAGCGTCATTGTAATTCGATCGCGTTCCGCGACGATTTCGTATACGCGATTATCAATAGCATCATAAAAAGCTTCAGTTTCATTTAATAGCGATCACGAGTAGACGTTTGCATTTGGGATTATAGCAGACGACGAGCAAATACGAAGTCATCCGAATGGCCTTCCGAGATCGTCATTTCGATTGATAAGGCAAGTTGGACGATCCAAAAATTCAAGACTCTAGAAGAGTTTGGAAGTTAAGCGGGAATGTGGGACGGCGCGATCCATAAAGCTGGCTATTTCGGGAAGCGGAGGAGCCGTCTGCCGAGAGAATATTATTAAAACAATCTACTTTGCGCGTTGTAAATGAGACGTTCAACTCCCCCGAAGTTTCGGCTCCTTCCGCAATTTAATCTACCATAGCGACCGTCCGTTACGGACGTCCTCGAGCTGGTTTAGCCGGGATCCAATTAAATCGCTCTCCCGTTGGCAGAGAAGAGAGCTTAAAACGTTGTCTTCGGACAAACGATGTCTCTCAATGGAAAACTAGTTATTTATTCCGGTCAGCCGGGATTCGTTTTAACTCATTACGATCCTTCAGAGTTCACTTGAAGGCGGACGATCGTCATCGACCGATGTTCGTCGATCGTGTCTTTAAGCGAAGGCGAATGAGCGAGAATAGGACGATTATCTTTGACCTTGCGAGGACAATCGTTCCCGAGAGAATCCAGAGTTTTGTCTCGCGATTCCCTCCTTTATTATTTATTTATCTGGAGAATTAGAATAGCCGTCAGGAACGAACTTTACAAATGTTCTCGTGCTTGTAAAGAGCCCGCGATACACACTGCGTGTTGACACTGCGCGCGTTGCTTCGCGCACGCCTTGGATCGCGCGTACGCAACAGCGCGCGACACGCTCGCGCGTACAAATTCATCGGACCCGAGCAGGGACCGGTAATATTAATATCGTTTACTTTGTAAACACGGAATATACCAGCCGCTGCTTTAACGCTGCTTTAGCTTTACTCGCATCGCGCGAAACCCGCTCTCGCGGCCGCTGCCGCAATTCTCGCGCTATATTTCTCCGCGCGCAGCCCCGTTCGCCATTCCAGCGCCCCCGCGCTAGGGGCGTGTGTGCACGTGTGTGTCGGCAATTTATTGGGCCACGCGTTACCCGCTATTTTCCGGCGGTAAAATTTAATTGGAAAAACATTGCGACGCGCCCTCTGCGTCGCGCACGGCCGCGTAAGGGATTTAGTCTCTCCTCTCTCGTTTTATCCTGATTTTTTTTCTTCTTATCCTTTACGACTCCGGCTTCGAAAAACATCGATTTTCCGGCGGTCACTTTTTCTGTTCCGCACGCGCGCTTGTTTAGCGCATAATGGCCGCTTCTTCCCGATGCGATTCCGAGACGCGCTCGAATTACGCTCAAATTACGCCGGACGAATCTCAGATCGACCGATGAAAACTCGCGAAGTGATCGTTAAATCAAGGCATTAACAAGGCGGGGAATGTTCATGAAGGGCGCGACGAGCGACGATTTATTCACATGCGACATCATTCGAAAGCCTCCATCAATCAACTAATTGAAAAGGTGTTTCGAAGCTCGAACGAAGTTCACATAGAGTATTCATTCATTGCGCGCGTTTCTGGAGAATTGGGAAATAAATGGAAAACTGGAAAGGCTCGTACTCGACTGTTAAAATGGAAAAACAATATTGAATGCTTCAACAGCAGGATACTTGGAGCGATTGAGTGAATGCCTCGCGCTCTGCTCTTTAATACGGATTGAATAAAACTGTTAGCCACACTTCTCTTCACGGCTTAGATAAAGCTTCCAACTGTTTTTTTTAACATTCGCTCTAAAATCCATTGATTTTGCAATGACCGTCCTTTCTTCTCGCTCGTGCAGGACACGCGCGTATCGAAATACCGCAGACTCGGCTCCTCCTTTCCTTTCCTCATCCCTTTCTTTCTCCCATCAACGCGATGGCGCGTAATCGACCGCAGACCGAAGTGCCGATGTCGCGATAAATTCAACATTGCCTGCTGCATTAACGCGAAAGATTCCTCTCCTTAAGGGATCTCTCGCCGGAAGAAAATTCCTAGCGGCTCTCTCGATTTCACTCGGCGTCGAAGAGGTATCCATGAGACACCATCGACCCCCATTTGGAACGGCCAAAGTAGCCCTTCGTTCGGTTCCCTTTTTCCATACGAACGTGCGCACGCTAATGAAAGGCAAATTACGCAAACATGTTTGGCCGCGGCCAACCGCGCTTATCGGTGGAAGTAATATCCTTATTAGCGTTGTATAGATGCGGACCAGGACACGCTTAGGAATCGGGGCATGTAATCGACTAGTTTTCCAAGCCGCGATTTATCGCGCGGACTTTGCGCTGAGAACACGGCGCGATGATGACGCTCGATTGAGTTTCATGACGGCCGGACCGCCGGCGCGAAATGTGACCGACTATCCTCGTTATAAGGCGACGAAACGACCCGCGCTTCCAAGTCTCGCGGGTCAAGTCCAAGTCACGAGCCGTGAAACGGCCTGACGTGTGAGAAAAGCGGAGACTCTAAGTGCGCTCGCGGACAACGATTTGAACGGTCAGATTGCCAGATAAACGGAGGAATCCCGGCTATGTAACGGCGAAGCTCGCAGTAATCGCGATAAGGTCCGAGATTAAAGGCGCCATCGCGCGGATGGCGGGAATTCTTCACGCCCGTCTCCATAATTTACGGCTACGGCTTTTCGTTAAGCGGCTGAACGTCACTCGTGCTTCTATTACGCGCTTACGCGCCGCGTTTCGCGCGCTCGTCAACTGCGCTCGTCCTCGTCATGAGAATGCGTATTCCGCGGCGAGCGTACGCGGAACGTGCGCGCCATCCCGTATTTATTAAGCGTGAAATAGACGGCGCTTATAATTTCTCGTCGCCGAGTGAATAATGACGTTTGCGCGGCTTGTATTTCGAATGTATGATAATTTAGTTTAACTGCGCCGCGCGACTGTACTTCTACTGTCGTTACGTGTACCCGCCGCGCCTACTTTGTCAAACTAATTTCCGCACGATGAAGCGCAACGATGCGCACCGGAAGTAGATATGAACGTATCGCCGTATAAACGCTTTCCCACTTTCTCTCTCTCTCTCTCTCTCTCTCTCTCTCTCTCTTTCTCCCTCTCTCTTTTTCCATCTTTATCTTCCTCGTTGAAAAATACAGAGGCTTTCCCTTTCTCTCCTCTCGCGGTCGCCGCGAACGTAAAACGCGAGCGGAGGTATACTTGTCTGCAGCATCTATAGCGGAATAAATAAAATACTGCGAAAAAGAGGGCAAGAGCAGTAAAAGAGACGTTCTCTCGTGGAATAAATATCGTTATGCAGACTCCGAACAGATCGAACATTATAGTGGGTTATAGGAAAATAAACGGCGCGAATGGCCGTTCGCCGTAGACAGTCGCTCCATCGCCGCGAGGACAGCGACGAATTATCCACGCTCTATTTTATTTCGTAAAATCATCATCGCTCCGCTCGTACTCCGCCGTTCCCCATGATCAATGTCATTTTTGCGGAATTAGTCACGAATAAATTGATAATCGTAGATTGCGGTGCGAACGAACCGCAAGCAGCGAAACGAAACTCGTGAGAATCGAACGGAAGACGCGGAGCGTCGAAATCAAGTTTCCTCAACCGAGCGTGTACGCTCACTTTTAATTCGCGGATTCCATATGTTTCCGCAGTTACTTTTACATTTCCGCAACGGTCATCCCTGCCATGCCGGATACTCAAATATTCGCCCGCATATTCATTCGACATCTACCATGCGTTACGAACAGCGAGCGCTGCTTCGTACGATATTTCGGCGACGTTGCAAAGTGATTGCCGCTTCATCGTTCGAAGCGCACTGCCGAGCACGCACGGAACTGATGAAACTGCAATCACCGCGTTGATAACTTCAATCAGCGATTAGTTTGCGCAGCAAGCAATAAGGTTTTTTCACTTGCCTAAATTTTACGTCGTCGCACGGTGAGGGGATCGGGAGGGAAGAGAATCGATTACGAACACCAGGCGATTCCGATTCCCGATGATCTCGTAATGAATTACCCGCGAACCGCGTTTCCTCTACGAGAATTCTGTTAGGAGAAACGATCGGAAAATTTTTCGAAACTGTGTCGGCACTCCGCTGATTAAACGTGTGTCTGTATCGAGGCGAGTTTCTAGTTGTTTCCTGATACACGATAAGAGATGAAAGTGCCACATCTATCGCTCGCCACCGAAACGGCAGCGTTCCATTTAATGTATCACTTACCACGACTTTCGCCCCGAGTTCTCCAAACACTCCGATCGGCGGCATCTCCTTGGGGATATATCGAAAAAATTCCGAACCCTTGTACCATTTGACGGTGTAAAGGATATCCGATTGTAGATCGTATCTGCAGGACAAGTTAACTGTCGTGCCGGCTGCCACGGCCAGTGGAATGTCGATCGACACGTTGCTCAGCCCGTGAACGCCTACGAACGAATAAAAGACATCGTCATGCGAGCGTCTGATCAAACGCGGTGCACGATTTAAGTAATCGACAAATCGCGACACTACTTCAATCCTGACTCTCGACTAATCACCGCTAATCGCCCAGGAAATTTTCCTATTACGATATTTTCGCTGTAATGACGAGATATTCGATCTATTAATCGACTTGGCAGCTGGATGCCAAGAGCTTTTATCGAAGGAACAAGGTACAAGCGTATGGCGGATAATGTCCGTGGCAGAAATTTTTTTCTAGGTCGGTATTTCGCTGGGTACCGCTATTACATGCGCTCCATCCCGCGCTGAATACTTACAGCTGGCCTTTACGATTTCAATTAAAGTCGATGGCATTCGAACGCGTCCTTTGTCGTTCTCTCGCTCGACGCGAGAAACGGCCTGACCGACCGGCGGATTAAAAAGCCAGCCGAATTTATTTACGAACGACGATGTGCCGTCATACGCATCCCCCGACATATCCTGCCATACCTCTCAACGGTACGGTACAGTTAGGTGGTTAATTCGATAATTAATCAAGCTAAAAATCGACCTGCTGAAACTCGCACTGGATACCGGAATTTAAATCTCCTCTCTTAATCCTAGACATTTATTTAGCTCGCGAGTAACTCCTAACGATATTATGATATCCGTTACTCGAATCTGCGGTACAGACGAGATCACAAACGAGAGCCTTCTCCTCCTCCTCCCTCCCTCTTTCTCTCTCTCTCTCTCTCCCTCTTCCTCCCTGTTACGCGCTGTTTTCAGCCAAACATTATTTTCTGAAGCAGCGCGAAGCGTACTGCTATTTAATTAACTATTCGCTCGTCATTCGTACGATGGTAACGAGATAACGGTCGTCGCAGTTACATCCAGTTTATCCGTATCGTTAATTATATTTATCCGTGACGTGTCACAAGAGACTGCGCGTTCTAAAGGCATTTGGATAATTACGTCAAACAATCGCATTTCGCTTCGGAGGCCGCGCATTAAGCGAGATAGCGACACAGTTCCGAGCAATCCTGGAATCAGTCTTCGTATTTGCAACGGAGATAAAATCACCTCGTTGCGAGCGAAAGCCTCCTTCTCTCTTTCTCTCTCTCTCTCTCTCTCTCTCTCTCTCTCTCTCTCTCTCTCTCTCTCGCTCCCTCTCTCTCTCTTTCTCACCGTCTTTTGTTCGAACGAAAAAAAAGAACGCGCGCGAGATGCTTATCTCGTAATAACTTAAACGAACAAGTGCTTAAACTTTCTGCGTAATCCTGGCAACGCCACTATCAGCGCCGCTCGTTTCGGGGATTACGCGTAAAGGGGCGTTTTGCCAGAAAAACGTTGGGAAAAGATCGCGAGAGACAAGAAACGTCGCGGCCGTCGACTTTTAAACGTGCGATCGCGAACCTGTTTAAATCAAGTTCTGCAACTTATCGCTGCTTCGGTGCACTTTACGCGTTCTGTCGCGATGCATTATTCATCGGAGGATTCGGGACACCGCCGCTTCTCGAACATGCCGTTTATATTCGAATCTCTATCAAGGACTGATATGCGGCCAGGTTTCCCGATCGAAGGAGAAGTGACCCTGAGAAAGGCCGGAGGCCAATGGAGGACGAAGGCGGCCGGTTCATTCGCACGGCTAAAGGAAACCATTTTACTCGGGCGTGCGAGACGGCCCGCGATTTACCGCGAGCGGCCCGTTATAAGTTAATTAATATGTATGCGGAATACCCGCCGCGGGCGTTTAGCGGTAGATATCAAACGCGTCGGGGGAACGTCAGCGACCGAAAAGCGCGAAACGCCTGTCGACGCGCTTGTCACGAAGCCGCGAAACCTCGTCAGCGACGCGCGAGGAACTCCGATCCGATGAGATCGTGATGGAAAGCGGGACTCGTTGGCACAAGAGAACTCGATGTCGCGTTCCGTTGTACGTATTTACGGCGAAGGAAACATCTCATAAGAAGCATCTCTTTTATGATATTTTTCCCCTAAGCTTCATTTAAATCAAAGTATCGCGATAAAGAGAGAGAGAGAGAGAGAGAGAGAGAGAGAGAGAGAGAGAGAGAGAGAGAGAGAGAGAGAGAGAAGAGTCTGATCCGGGAAGAGCCGACTGAATTTCTGAACATTTGGAAAAATTGAGAACTTCGTTTCGACGTCTCTCTCTCTCTCTCTCTCTCTCTCTCTCTCTCTCTCTCTCTCTCTCTCTCTCTCTCTCTCTTTCTCTCTTTCTCTCTTTCTCTCACTTTGAGAGATTAAATCTGGGTATTATCGGTAAAAAGAAGAGCTCATGTTAGCGTATGATATATTATTTCGAATAGTAACTGTGATTTTATGGTTAAAATCAAACGTGTGGGCAATATTAATTTGTATTTAAGACAAATTTAATGTGGTATTACCGCGATATGCGATAAAATGTGATAAAGGAGAATGATAAAAGCAATGAAAGCGGAAAGATTGTAAATAACCCTCCATCTTGTATAAAGATATTTTCCTCCAAATGTATGAATTAATAAATATACAAGCACTGATTTTTAAAGATATCAAGATACAATCTATATCGCATAAATCGGCTTTTGATTTCTACCGCATTTTCATTAATTTAACATGAAATCTGTTGCATAACCAACAATAGCGAACCCAGGTGTAAGTTCCTCACAATGCAGCATGTTCGTGTTGCGTTCGCATTAGAAAAACGGCTATACGGTATATATCGTAGCAGAAGAAAAGTTCTTTTCATCCACTCCAGCCCATTCTTCCGTGCAATTTAATCGCAATAATCGGCTGTTTGAGAGCACGAGTGCCGAAATTATGAAAATTGCGTCCCCCATTGCGGAATGCACGCGCATGCGGCGAGTTTGCGGCGATCGCGGCGAGAGTGCCATGTATTCGCAATAGTGCGATCATTGGCGGAAGTTTGGACATTAATTAGTGTTTTTTGCGAGCTTCATATCCAATTAATTATTTATGATTCAATCCGGCAACAATCGCGTCGCTGCTGTAATTAAACGATAATTTAAATGATAATTAATTCAAAGAGCAATTATAAGAAGGCGAATCGAAGACGGAGAAGAGGAGTGAAAAGCGAGATTGCTATTTCTACAATAAGCAATGCTTATGCATTGCAATCACACGTTTCGATAGCCGATAAGATTATCGGAGAAGCAGAACAACATTTGGACTAAACTCTTACGACAGAAATAAATAATGACGTAAAAATAAATCGGAACGCACGTCGATCGCTCTGATAAGCAAAAGATCGACGTGCGCACGTTCAAAGAAACAAAAAAACGCGAGCACAAGGATAACATCGGTCCACGAACGAGCGGATCAACGTTCCGCGTCGCCCTTCTTCGAGCGCGCGCGCGATCGCTTTTAATTACAGCGTTATAATTGACGTCATTAGGCACCGTTTCTCGCGGGCGTCTGACGGAAGCGTCTTCATCGCTCGGCAAAGCGAAAGTTTTTCACTTACGGCGACGCGCGCGCCCGCTCTTTATCGCTAATCACCGTACAGTTCCGAAGTTGGCCGGCCTGTTAGAGGTGCGATGCGTAATTAGAAGCCAGTAATTGGAACGTCTGTGCTCCCGTCTCAGTCGCGCGTAATCTGTTGTTTGGCGGCGTCTCAACGGGACACGCGTGGCGGATAGCTGCAGTGAGATTTAAACAGCAGCCGTTCGCTAATCACCTCGCTAATCCTTAATTACCGACTGCTCGGGCGAAGAGCGCGATTGTTCGCGGGACACACGCTGCGCGCCTTCCGTTTTTGGAAGACGAGACTCTCTCGTAAATAACGGCAGCGCCATTAAGACAATGGCGTCACCGTAAACTCGCCTCGCCGTAAACGCGCGTATCAGCCTCTCGTCTTCAATTATAGCGGGAATAATGGAGCTCGCGCGCGGTACAGAGAGGGAGAGCGAACGCGCCAAAATACTCGCTCGGATTCCGAATCGGTCCTCTTGGGCGAAAAATGTCTTCTTCCCGCGAAAAATTTGTCAATTGCGCGCCTGCGCGGGCAGCGACATGCACCAAATATTCATATTCATAATCAATTGTACGTGAAAACAAGCAACGCACTGAATCCGTTTAATCAGTCAATATGGGCGTCGATAAACCGGAACAGGCGCGCGGAATTCGTCGCGTCAACGCGCGCGCTATCGAGAGGACGTGGAATGGAAATAAATTGAAGGATAAATTGAAAATATATCAAATGAGATTTACTGTCACTCGCATGACCTGTCCGCTGAGCAGTTGCGCGACTAAAAACGACCTTCAGTCAATCGTACAGCCAAAAGATTTCAGTTGTGCGATCAAGATGCAATTACCAGTGCATGTTTCGTCGAATACGCGGCAGCGCGACGATCTCTTTTCCTTGAAAACAAAAAACCGGCTATCGTTAAGTCGCGTCGTCCCGTTAAGCGATAGAAACGCCGGTTGCGCGGCGGTTCCGCTTGCCGCGGGATTATTATCGCGCGACGCGAATTCGCGAGGTAATCCGAAACTCTTAATTGCGCCGTAATTACTTGTACGTTCCGGCGTGCGAACGGGGGTTGAGGGGGAGGCTTTCCCGAGGTAGCTTCCGTGTATTATGCATACCCATGGTTGGATAGCTCCCGCGGCCACAAAGTCGGAAAAGCCGAAGGCGTAAAGGACCTCCGAATGCTGGAAACGAGATCCGTTTCTTCTCTCGGAAACTCAACTAAATGAAAAACCCATTCGCGCGAGAGGAACGCGCGGGAGCTTTTTATTGTCGAAAGGAGAGAGGGAAAGAGCACGGGGAGAAGATATCGAGATACGCGCGAAGCTTTTACCGCGAGAACTTTCTGGGCCGATCGCGAAGCGCCGCCGCGTGTCGGATGAATGAAAATTCGCGCGGCAGACTTTTCTCCCACTTTTCCCCTCCTTTCCTTTTTTCAAGCTTATTTAACACACTGCGCGTGCCGTACTTTCAGGCGGAATTGCCGCGAGCTCGAACGGGAAACTCGCAGCGAATCTCTTATCGCGATTCTCCTCGGGAGCCGTGGAACTCGCGATAAATCCGAGATTTCGTCTAATGAGCCCGTTAATACGTGACACGCGGTGACGTCGCGTCTAGGTATTCTCGTGCGAGAAATCTGGTTAAAGGATACACACGGAAAGATCACACGATCGCACCTCGGGCCAGCCTCTTCACGCATCCTGCTCTCTTAAGAGGCGGCCCTTTCAGACAATGCTTCGCGAAGCGGCATTATGCAAAGCGTCCCTCGCATTTTCGCTTTTGCCATGCCGAGTCGTTCGCGCGTATCGCTAATTCGCGACCGCGACGCGACGCTTTTAATTCCGGGAGCGTTACGTGTCGGCATGTAAATACCGGCTTGCTGCACTGACTTGTCGAGAGCCGAGTTTAATTTCCAATGGAGATCGACCGATTTGCGTGCTTAATATCGTATCGCGCGCACCGGCCGAAACTCTTGAAACTTTCTGAACCAACAGCGATAGCCGAGCGATCGGTCATGGCCGAGGGCGAAGGAAATCGCGGAGAGACGCTGCGGAGACCCCTCCCTCCTTCGTCGAAAAACCGTCCAACTTTTATACGATTTTACGATACTCGTAAAAACTTTATAACTAAGCGCCCTCGTCCCCGGACGATCTCCCCCGCGAGGCGAGGCGAGGCGTGGCGAAGCGAGGCGAGCGAACGATGTCTCGTCGCACCCGGGCAAACCATCGAGCCTCGAGCATTCCGATTTCCTCTCGATCGCCGCGATTGCCCGTACCGGTTACTTGGCGTCATTTTCCGGGCGAGCTCATCACTCTCGCCGTGCGCACGTTTCAGCATTATTCTTGGGAAACACTTTGACCGCATTGCAATTTCTCATGCTGTTTTCTCTCATGAGGAACGTCTTGAAGAAGTCTGGTTTAATAGAACGGAATTTATCGCGGAATTTATTGCGCTCCTCCATCTACGTATGTGCTTATGAAATGTAAAATTTTCTCTTGAGGCCAAGCTCGGGAAAAGCAGCTTGGAATCGTCGTCGGGGAGACCAAGAAACTTTTGTTTTATTTTATACGGAATAACGTGCGCTGTTGGCTTTTGTATTTAGTGAATTTCGGGAAATGGACGTTACCTCGTAGCTGCAAATATTAAATGCCGCCAGCTCTTAGCTGAGCAAAGAGTACTAGAAACGTATCGTTGCTTCGATGCGGAATACGCGCTCGTGCACACACACGCGCACGCGCGCGCGCGAACAGTTTTCAAGTAATCTGTGCGACGGAAAAATTGAAGAACGAATTAAGCTTCAGGCGAACAAACACAAGAAATTCCTTGCTCGTTTATTTACTTCCAAATGCACGCTCGTTTAATGGAATTTTCTGAAACGCGGTTATCAAAGGAACTTTATGAAAAACGAAACGCAAAAATCGCAAAGTTCCATCGAGAGATCAGCCAGCCTGCTGATGGAATCGATGGTAAACGATCAACAGACAATTAATAATCAGTATATCGATGACCAATCTGTGCGACATCTAGAATACATTAAGTCCTTGCTTATCCCTGCAAGATATGTTTTATTTATGAATTTTTTCTGTTACCCTCGAGAACGGATCCAATTAATTAAAAAGTAATCCCGGTAATGCTCGGACTATGCTTATTGCTCTTCGTGTTGTTTTTGTAGATTATTATGATACTTGACGCAATCTTCTTTTGGCAAACTTGTACTATGGATGCTATTTTTAGAAATGTTTGTCTTGAGCAACGTAGACAATGACGTGTATTTGAGCAAAATGCTGTGTCTATAATCAGTTTTCGCCATTATATAATTACAAAATTATTAACATCTGGATTTTCTGGAAGGAAGAAATTGATTTGATTAAAATGTCACGAATGTGATTTGTTGCTTCCGTCGAGTCGCTTCTTTGTGCACTTCGTGCATCTTTATGATGTTTTGGACGTATTTTGCCATATTTTTATTAAAATTCAACTAACCATTATGGATTATTTCTAATCGCAACGGAGTATTAATTTATTAATAATATTATATTAATTTAATATTAATTTAATAATAATAATTAATATTATTGCATATAATATAATTAATTTAATTAATTAAATCAATTAACAAAATACAAAATATGAAGGAAAGAAGAGTTTCGCAAATGTTGATACATCGAACGATCGATTTACGAGGCACAAAATAATGTATTTCGACGTTATATCCAGCAAGGCGAAAAATTATGTGCGATTCTTTTTTTTTTTCTTTTCTCCAACGAGAGGCAATCTACGATATTGACGCTCGGTGAGCACGCGAGAAATTTTCTCCCCGTCGTTTGCCTCTCAATTTGTTTACCTCCACATTATATTCGTCCGTGTCCATCCAACGTGCTGTCTTTTGAAGAAATTAAGTTATTCACGCGACGTAATCAGCTGTACTAAAAAGAGAAAATTAACGCGCAATGCTAGAGAGAGATACGCCGCGACTCAAAATTTTTTCACTCTGACGTGTAAACGCGGCCCTGCCTCTCTAACGTTATAATGCAATTAGTCAATAGCCACGGTGACTGGTTCGAAAACATAAATAAAGCGGTTCGTTATTACGGGGCAGACGCCGTTAAAACAAATACAGCGTTATCGACTAATTACGACAGTGGGATTGCGATAAAAGTCAGCGAGATATCAAAGCGAGATATCGACTTGTCTCGAGCAAGCGCGCGCGATGCAAATATCGCGCGCGACCGGGTCCCCATTAATTCCATTTCCAATTCCTCGTGGATACGCGGCTGAACGGGAGCCGAGGCCACACTCGCGTTTCAGCCGCGTGCTTTTGGTTAACGCGCGAATTAACGCGCTCGATTATATCGCCGAACGCTCGATTCGTCGCGCTAAAACAACAGCGCGAATGCCCGCGTTCTCTCGTGACCGACACGACACGCGCAAAATGTTGTTTGAAAATTCCGTTGATCCTGCATTAACGCGATTCCCTTGGGCGAGTGAGAAATCCTGCGAGAACAGTCGCGTTTCGCCACTATTCTACGAGAAGGAAAATCGTTAAAGAGAAACCTCGTGAAAGATTCTGGACCGGAATGCTCGGAAATATCTCGCACGAGTATTCCATATTCCGCAGCCCTTCGATCCGTCGACTCGTCCTGCTGAGAAACGGATGATGAAACACGCGAAAGTCCAAAGAGATATAAAGCAAGCCAAAGCGTTTCTTCGTGCCTCTCAACGAAAGACCGTCTATTCCTACCGGCGCCGTAAAGATCCACAATCAATTCGACGCTTGTCTTCCCTTTCCTTCCCCCCCCTCTCCTCGCGTCGCGTTTCTTCAAGTTCCACAGAGAGCGCGCGGAATCGAGATCGCGGTCAATCAACTTCCTTCCACGTAAATGATACTCCAATGATAAAAATGCCGATTAGCCGACCTATCCGCGATTTAATTGCCGTTAAACGCGCGCTTGTAGATCGGAACTTCCTTCGGCGAGACGTTGCGCCGCTTCTATCGCGCCATTGTCTCGCGCCAAAGGAAAACGAGTGCCAGTAATCCCGGGCAATAATGAGCGAGCTATCTGGCCGCATCTCGCATCGCGGCGAGTCGATCTGCTTTTATTTTCATGCGCCAAGTGCGATCTCCCACGGTGCTGTATAATACTTCATCCATCTCGCCGCGAATCGGCTCGCCGCACACACTATCGACGCGCGCGCGTGTACTCGCGGCGAGTAGGGAGGCGTACCGCGACGACCGCCGACTTGTGGCGCGTTCCAGGCGCTTCCCCTTTCTCCCATCTCGATTAGAATTTCCCGAAAATCCTCCGGCGGTTTAATTAAATTCGTCCGCCGGCCGTGGACCGTTAACGCCAAATTAACGTTTACGATTGTCAAAAGCCGCGGCGAGTCATCATGCGGATTTAATATTCGCGCAGCGAGCGCGTACAAGCAATCCGTCGCGCCGCGACGGATCTCCGAGGTACGATTCGAGAAACGATTCCGTCTCATAAAGGCTTCATCTATCCGCGGCAAAGCCGTGCGGGCCGCGCAATTACGCGACGCGAAAACTTGCCGCGAGTGCCGCCGAGATTCCGGGGCTTGCGCGCGAGTACACAAGTCCCTCGCCTTTCCTCCGCTGCTGCTTTTCCCTCGACTGCTCTCTCTCTCTCTCTCTCTCTCTCTCTCTCTCTCTCTCTCTCTCTCTCTCTCTCTCTCCCTCTCTCTCTCTCTCTCTCTCCCTCTCCCTCTCACTCTTTCGCTCCCGGTCCCAGCACGTACATGCAAATATGAATTTCCCGTATTTCGCCCGCTTTCAGTTGTATAACGCGTTGTCGCGCGGGAATACCGCGAGACTGTATACGAAACGCGAATACAGCAATGCCTACAAATACGAGGACGGGCGAGCAAAGTCTTTACCGGAACGGGCGGATCGAAGTGGCTTTGCCGTTGAGCCGTGAATAAATCGGCGGTGCGGAAAAGCGGATACGCGTTGCTTTGCGTACAGCCGATGCCCGCGCGCGCTGCCACCCACGTCGACGCTGAATTTGTCCCGGAAAAGTAAGCGGGAAAACCCGAACCGATATATCCCGCCGGAAAACCATTGTCGACCGCTCTCTTTTTCTCCCGTTCTCCACTCCTCTGTCCCTTTCTCCGAACTCTTCGGAGAGAAGGCGTAAAATTGCCAGCGTCTACGTTTCTCCGTAGAGAAGGAAAATCGCGTTATATATCTCTCTTGCCGTACTCTCTTGCATACGTATCCGAAAATGCCGGAGAGATTCGTGGAAACTGATACGAGAAAATAATCTCGCGCGGAGTAAAATCCAGAGTCACGGAGGAATTAGAATATGGGCCAGCTCGATCAACGATAAAAGTTGAAGAAAAATTAAAGCAGAAACTCTCGTCTGAAATTGACTCGAGGATTCGGTTGAAGGTAATTCGCCGCGTAGATGAAGCGACAGAGAAAGCACGTTGTGAACGGAGTATACATTTGCCATGCTTTCTTGGCCCTCCGAGCGGGGACGTAAACATTTCCTATCGAGAGCGACTAACTTTTTAATGGCTCTCGCTTCGGAACTTTTCATCATCTTGATATACTCGGTCGAAATATTGCCTTGAGACAACGACCGAGCGGAATGATCCCGAGGTATCCATAAACTCGCGGCAATAAACGCGAGGATCAAAATGGAGAGGTGCAATGAATATTTATTCCCGGCTGTCGCGCGAATATCTGTCACCGAATCGCGAGATCGTAAACTCTCACTCGAAGGCAGAAGTAAAAATTCCTGCCAGACATCGAGGCTCATTAACGCGTTCGTTCGGAATCCTTTTAAATATCCTGCCGTTAATGGAGCCTTCATACTCGGCGCGCGCGCGCGTGCGCGCGCGAATGACCGAACGAGCCGGGACTTCATTGACGCGCGTGTCGCAAATTACGCGTGGACTTGGTAAACGCACTCGTAAATGTGCGCGTGAATGCGCCCGCGTACGCGCACGCACGTGTTATGCGACAGGTCAACGGACGCGCGCGCTGGGATTCACGTTCCACCGTTCTCCGATATGGAATGCGGAGACGCGGAGACGCGGAGATGCGGATACGCGCACGCGGATGTACGCGCGCTCGGAGCGTGCGCGGGGCGCAGGGGACGCGGGACAATGGATTTTCCAATTGCGCCTTGTCTTCTGGTTCGCGCATCGACGCTTTCGCCCTTCCGCCCTTCCGTCATCCCTTGCCGAGATCCCGCTCGCCGAGCTCAACTCGGCAAGTATGTGCGGCATGTTTGTGTACGCGCCGCTGTGATTTACTCGCTCCTTCCCTTCGAGAAAGGAAAGAGAGGTACTCGGTTTCCCTCTCGCCGTCGGTGGGATGCATGGACGGAGGGGTGGCGTGCGGGGCAGAAGTTTGTCGATTCCGAATCCTACCGCGAGCGCGCGACTGAATTGGTCGATACGCCCGCGCTCACCGCAGCATCCGATATATCGCGAGATTCGTCTGCTCGGGCTTCCGGCGTGACACGACTGGCCGCGGGCGCTCGGCACAACCCCCGCAACCCCAAACTTCATTCTAGTCACACGGAACTGATATCGCGGATTCTCGAAGCCGTAACGGTCTTGAGAAACTGGCGGCGGGACTACCGTCCTGCCCTTCGCGGATTTAACGGGACGAAGGGAGGAGCAGGGGGCAGTACCAAGTCGTCTTCGAGATAAGCTGCACGTACGGTCCATAAGTTGCGGATACGACGGGGGTGGCGGGATATACACGAAACGTGTGCGCGCTGCGCATCGTATAATATATTACGCCACGGATACTCGTGCATTTTGTCCCGCCGATCGAAGAGACTCGCGGACGCGCGCGAGCGCACACAGGGATTTCTTGCGAATCTCCCTTGAAGATGATTTGAATTTTTCCAAGTCACTTGGCTGTCGGTTTCCCTCTGCTAGATACATTGACGATCGAATGACGCGTACGCCCTTTATATCCGCGAGTCAGTCCCTCCATGTGGTCGCGAGTACCATGTGACGTTTCGGAGGAGAGTCGTTTAATAAGACGTCCGGAGAAGCGACATCGACGTCGGTGCTCTCCGGACAATACGTAGCGCATTTTCTCACGACGTACTTCGCGCAGCCAATTATAAAGTTTCGTCAGGATAACGAGAATATTACGGAGGGAATGACAACGCCGGCTTGTTTCCGCCGGCGGAGCGGACAGACGCGCCGGGTTGCTGCCGGTTCGTGTTGTCGCGATAAGAATTACTCGTCAGGATGAATAATAGTCGACGCGTTACGCGATCGCAATTCCTCCAAGGCTCGCGACTCTCCCGGAGAGTAGCCGGCTTTTCTCATTTACTGTCACTGAATATCTTTCGATGTATCATCGAAGCCGTCCGGGCTGAAGAGTTACAACGCTGCGAGAGCGTAAAGTTTCATTACTGCGTTACGTTACCGCGTTAACGCGAATAATAACGCGCGTAATAACGGTGCCCCTTGAAAAATTGCATTCGCGCGCCAGCGAAACGGCGAACGCGCGCGCGTGAAATCGACAAACCGATAGACATCTCTCATCATCTCCCGCGCGCATGCTGAACGGAAGAGGAGCATCTCTGTCTTCCTCCTTCTCTCTCTCTCTCTCTCTCTCTCTCTCTCTCTCTCTCTCTCTCTCTCCTCATCGGACAGTCACACACCGCGGCGACGACCTCGCGTGGGCAAGATATCTTGCACCGGCGAGCGGAATGCAATAAAAAGAACGATACGCATCCTCCGTTCGTGTACACACGATGTTATGAGGAAGCGAATGCAACAATAGGTGCGCATTATACCGGCGACGCGGGCGGGGAGTGAAGTGCAATCCCCTCCCTCAAGAACCTCGCCGCGGTCTTCCACGCGGTCCAACAATGAACTCATATTCTCATGTTTCCCCCGACAGCCTCCTCTCGCCGCTGCCGACTTTGCGGCCGCGCTTCCGCGCGTGGCGGCCTCAAAACCGTGAAAGCTCCCGCTCTCCCGCGATCGCCGGTCATCATTTCGGCACGTTCGATCGTCCGCGCGTTTAATTGACCCCTCCGGCGAGGTCGCAATCTTCGCAGCCATTCACGCGGCACACTCGCGTGCGCTCACGCTGAGCGAATTCTTATTAACCGCCCGTGATCGATACTTCTTCAATCCCCCTATCCCCGCCTGCTGCCGCGACAGAAGGATCGTCTGCATTATTATCGGGTTACGCGTACAAATATCCGTATTCATCTATCATTCGCGCTCGGCGCCTTCAGCGAGCGGTCTGACACTCGCACACAACAGCGAGCAAAGTAATAACTTGGCTGTGGTCGACCAGCTCGTTCGCCGAGACTCGTCTCGAAGCGATATCCTCACCTGTCAGACGGCATGTCGCACGGCGAGTCTCCTCGATATCGGAAAACAGATTATCGATGATGCATCGAGGCAAGCTGCATAATTTAGGCTGAATGATTCCCTCCTTCGAGATTCCTTCCGCCGACTCCCCCCGCGTCATCGATACATGCGGCTAGCATCGTAAGATCGAATAATCAAGATCGGATGATAACTTGATTCGTTCTGCCTAGGAAGCATTAATCTCGGAAAGCATTTATCGGGAAAGTAGCGACAGACTATAAGTTGATCAGAATTGAGCGAATGAGAGAGCCGAGTATCGCGAGAATTGTACTTTCCATAACTGTACGCTAAATAATGTTGATCTAGGGAATCTCAGCGTAGCGTGTAGCGGTAATAAAATTGATTGAGTACAGCGAGCATCTTTATTGAGAAATCGAAGCCGCATTCCACCTTGTTGAACACGCAGAATCAATGGGAAGCACGAGCGAAGGTACAGCTTCCGAAGATAAAAACTGTCTAATCACCTACTAAACGGGATAGCGTACGCGTGAGATAGCTGGCTTTTATGCTTCCATTTGCTTCAATTACTCCTCTATCAACCTAATTGCGTGTATCGGATACACGAAACAGAGGGCGTTTTGACTTTCGTTCATGCGCCGCGTGTTTCACGGATCGCTTACTCTGCTAACGAACGTGTCAGCCTCGCGTTTTTGCCATCACGCGGAATTATCTCAGCTTCCCCGCCTTGCAGACGCCTGTATGCCCGCCTATCAGCGACATACGCATCGTGTTTGAACAATATAATCGGAGGATCGCGGCGTCCGATGGGATCTTCAAGAGAGATCGTTGCGAATCTCGAAACAATTTTGCCCGACAATCTGATTTCCAGAAGAGTTCGAGATATCGAGATCTTCCTCCGGAAGAGACGCATTTTTTATCAATCTCTGCGTAATTTTTAGAAAGACAAAAGACCGAGTATTCCGAGCTTGGAAAATGTCACCGCAAAGCAATCTGATGCATTTTTCATTATCTCCGTGCAATGATTTCGGGCTAAAGATATAGAAACGTTCCTGCCAAGCGACATGTTTTTCGTATTTTTTGCAGGAATTGACTTTTAGCGGAACGATTTGGCTTCCTTCAAGACGGCAGTTTGGAATTTCTTTTCTCTTAGAAAATCATGTTTCCTCACGTTGATCATTCACAGTATCCTTCCGCTCGAGAAGAAACGCACCGTTACACGACGCATAAACTATCAACCCTATTGTTGCCGTTTGCAGGAGAATTCTCATTACTTCAAGTCGCTTTACGAAAAGAGAGAGAGAGAGAGAGAGAGAGAGAGAGAGAGAGAGAGAGAGAGAGAGAGAGAGAGAGAGAGAGAGAGAGAGARAGAGAGAGAGAGAAAGAGATAAACAAGAAAGAAGTAAAGACCGTATTACATATCACGCTAGAAACATTTTTTTTGCATAAACTTTTCTACACTAACGGGGAAAAGAAAAAAAGAATCCGATGTTTCAACATTCAGTCGGTAAATTAAAAAAATTTGTTGCGTAGGGATCCCGGTGTTTTCGCTCATACGAGTAAATTACTTTTCAATTTGCGGACACAAACAAGTTCATCCGCGGGATGAAACGAGCTAGCCGAAAGCTAACACGAATCGTGAAATTCTTTCGCGAACGCGAAAGTCTCTTTCCATAATTGTGTTCTTTCAAGTCGAAGGCTACACAGGTCCAACCATTGATCGCGATATTGTTCGCTCTCGCGATATAAAGGGCGATTATTACTTTAAAGAGAAACGGTCGATAGGCTGCGACGACGCGACGACTTTCTTCCGCGGCTGGCAGAGCGTTCGTTCGTCTCGCGGGAACATCCGCCGCTCCCCGAAGCGGCAGACGGAAGCGGAATTAAGAACCGCCGCGGCGATGGCCGACGATGGATGTGGCTTCTTTCGATCGCAGTCACGGCGTAATGATTTCGCTCCACGTTCCATTCGCGAGTCGCGTCCACGTTTTTCTCAACGCCGCGCTCCGATATCCGATGCGCGGTTCCGCATTCGAGCGGCTGGTGTGCTCTCGCGCGTTTCCTACTCTCAGATCTCTCTCCTTCTCTGTCTCTCTTAACATTCTTTATCGTTTCACGCAGCGTTGAGTCGCCGGAGCGGTTCTGACTCGGGATTTTTCCTTGACCCGCCTCTCAAGGCTCTTAATGAGCCCTGGCAATCAGCGTCACCCGTGCGTGCGACTCTTTGGGATTCCGCGTCGTGATGTGAAGCCTCCGCTCCGCTCGGTTCCGCTCATGTCCGCACGTGTACATGGCGATCACTTGAATTTCGAAGCTCGGCGAGATGTCGTCTGCCCTTGTCGCTTCCTCTCCGTGGCTCCGGGGCACTTCCGGTCTTAATTTTGAGGGCGTTCACTGATTCGACCGTACGCGCGCGCGAACGGAACTCACGAGTCCCGTACGATTTTATGGGTGATAATGACGAATAATTATGTTGCCTCTGTAATTTCCGGAAGAGCTCTTCGCATTCCCCTCCCCGCTCTTCCCACCGCTTTCGCGCAAGGGCCGTTTTGCGTTAAATAGCACGCCCGACAAACGAGAAAATAATATTCCCTGAAAGCATGAGAAATTGCATTTCTCCGCAATTCGCGGGCGTTTTTCAACTAGAAAAGCGCTTTTCTAAAAATCCACCGTCAAGTCCCGCTCTTTCCATCCGCATGCGTCGCGGGTTTACATTCGTTCGATGGACGAACTCGCCAGTTTCGTTCCAGCACATAACGCTCGATGCATAACGAACTCGTCCGAGTAGTCGACTCTCGACGCCTGCATATTGACGCATCAGATATCGATCATTAGCGTGCATTTGACGCGTCGCTACGACCGAAGCGCGCTCGCGTACGCGCTCATCGCCGAGTTCCCGAGAGATCCTCTCGAGTATTTTCCTGCAATTTTCGTTAGAACGCAGAACGGCGTGTAAGAAACGGATTAAATACGCAACGGACGATACCGCGTGCACGATAGCAGCGGCACGAAACGACCGCTGCACGCGGGAACGCGAGCACGCGATACGACGGCAGATTCTGCAAAAGTAATTCGGATCCGGCCGGCAAGAGAATTTAAATTGCTTTCGTGCAGTCTGTATTACAAGGCTGCGTCCAGATTGTCTTTGAGCAATTCACATCCGGTTCGTGCGATAGAAGCGCATTTGAAGCGCACACAATACCCATCGTGGAATTTCAGCGCCGCCGCGACGACCGTACACGCCGTAAGCGCGTAGTTCACCTCCTATCGCGCCGGAAAAACAGATAGAGAGAGAGAGAGAGAGAGGGGGGGGGGAGCGGAAACGGGAAGGGAGAAAGAGCGGCGGAAATTTCTTCGTCGAGCCTGTCCTTTTTGAGAACAAAAAGCAAATCGCGCCTCACCGTTGCTCGCAGCAACGTTATTGCAGTGTTTCGCGCAAACGCGCCTCGCGCGTTTCAAACGTTCGACGCGAATCTAATCGCCGCGTACACCGATCCGAATTACGCGGCATGCACGGAAGTTCAAGTGTGTTCGAGGACATTTGCCGTTACCGTCTGATCGATTGTTTCCATCGGTGGGAAACGCGACGGGCTCTCAGAGGTCGTCACAAAGCGGCGCGCAAGGCGACGCGTAAATTCCCCGCAAAGATCAGTCGTTTCGACGTCATGCCGATGTTAATTACATAACACGGAGGAAGCGCAGGAGCGAACGCGAGGCGTTCGACGACGAATCGGGCCGTTAATTAAAAATTGTGTGATTGCAAGGGAAATTATTAGGCTTCGGTGAACTTTATTAATTAATACGGCGATAAAGCTGAGCACAGCGCATCACGAATACACGCCGCACTCGCGGATTCAGTTAGAGCTGAAATAATGTACGCTCGAAACCGCCGCTTTCCACTAGATCTGCGGGGAACTTTCGGTTGTTGACGGAGTTAAAAATATATGCGTTAAAAGCACTTGTAATCCCCGCCATTAGGATTAATCTAGCCATAACCTCGCTGAATTTGTCAGTGTTGTCCCTTTATCTCTCGCGAACGCAACGTATTTCCTGACTTTGCTTAATTATTTTTTTCCCCTCTTAATTGTATGCACGCGGATTGCCCGCGAGGTGATTTTTCATTATGTATAATTTTACCGTAAGGTCCATTATAATCTCCCGTTTTGGGGGGAGATTGCATTTCCAAATATACGACGGCAAATTCTTGGCGTATTTTTCACCGTTTTTACCTTTGATCACGTAACCGCGCCATGATATTTCTGCAGATTGAACGCGGTCGTCGCGTGTCATTCACGCGTCGCATCACGGCTCCTGCATTCCGACGAAGCAGAAATTTATCCATTTACCGAATCAGACGCAGCTCTCCTTCGGAAAAGTCACGTCACGCGAACGGATCGAACGTATCAATGCTGAGTGTGGCGATTAATCATTACTTTATCACGGCGACGCGTGTCGCGCGGAAACTAATTGAAACGCCACGCTATCGATCTTGCTTTGCTTGAGCTCGGCGGGAGCTGAAATCCGAAGAAGAGCGAGAAAGAGGACGAAAGTAGCGCGGTACATCTCGTATTCCCTCTCTCTTTCTCTCCCTCTTCCGCTGACCGAGTAATTTTCTCGCCAGTAGCACGATTGACCAACGACGAGCAACGTTTAATTGCCACGCGCGGAATTAGGGCGACGACGCGGCGGTTCGTCACGCGCTGCCAAACGCGATTGCTTTCTTTTCAAGTCGTCCCCTTCCCCATCTCACCCGCGCGTACACGCGTATCCTCCCCTCGACAGTGTTTTTTAATTAAACCTATTCATCCCTGACGCGTGCCAGGCAGGAACGCACGCTCGACCGCGTAATCCGTCGTGCGTGAGAACGCATACGGCGAGGTGTCGCGACACGCGACGAAATTGCACGTGAAAATCTGGAATACCGCAGGGGACGTTAATCCGAAGGGGAACGCCGGTGGAGAAGATGGTTTCCGTCGTCGTGGCTGCCGGACTATCCCGGAATCTCTAGAATCTCACCGGAGTCGCGTTCGCATAGCGCCGCTCGCGCCGGAAGATTCCCATCCGCGCGAGTCACGGAAGCCGGATTATCTGCGGAGTGAGAGGGTGAGCGGACGAGGGGGAGACTCGTTAAGGCACCCTGCCTTTCGGATTTCCGATCCGGCTACGCTATCGCGATGAATCGTCGTGGCGATGATGGGACGTCCGCGGAACTTTATCATTCGCGGAATTACGCGGATGAAACGATTAATCTTCGGACGTCCGCCGTGTCGCTCTCGATACGAGCGCCGAGCGTGATGTTTCCCACGACTGCCGTCGAGATAAACGACGCCTCTCTGATTTAGTTTTCGGCCTATGTAATTGGGCAGAGCCGCGTGAGAACGTCAGATGCGCGGGAGTCGGCGCGTGGAAATAACGCGCCCGCCTGTAAAAAGGGAAAGCCATCTGGCAGGCAAGATGCCTGCGGAACTTCCGCCGACGTTAGAGAAGGACCGTTGATGAAACAAAGAGCGAGGAGATTATATCGGATAGATATAACGGTGAAGAATGGACCGAGGTACGTTGAGAGAGCATCGGGATGCCGCGCGGTCATCCCGTTTTCGTAATCGTCGGCAATTCAAGACGGCGTCTCCGAGCGCGGTAAGTAAGATGTAATTTGCAGGGTTGCCGTTCCGTTGGAACTTTTATAAATCCGAATTTCATCCCCGAGCTCGTGCAGCCAAGTCGTGCCATCTCAGACGATACCGCGACAATTCGGTTAAGTGGTAATTACGTAAAAGCCTCCTCAATCGATATCATAAATGGGCCGCGTAAGAGAACGTGAGAGAGACGGACTCGGCGCGGTTGACGGCAGTTGCAAAATTGCCGGTGCGATTCCGCGGCGATCCAGTTAAGATTGCACTCTAATTCGCTCGTCAGACCTCCTCTGGACTGCCGAGAATAAAGCCCGGTTGCCGGCGATCTCCTCGCTGCGCTACCGCGTTCATTCGGGGGGGTAATTAGAAACGCGCGTCCGTCCGTCCGTCCGTTAGCCGGACGGCTAGTCGGCGCTTATGCGGGGCCCGCACGTACGGAGAAGTTCCAGTGGCAGCTTTGTAACGAGGCGCGCGTACGTATCCTTCTTAATTTCCGACCCTCTTTGAAATGGAGCCCATGGCGTCCGGGCGCATGATTGCATTCGTCGGTCGCGATTACATAACGAGCCGGCTAGCCGGCCGGCCGGCCGGCCTGCGTGTACCGCGGAAGTTGTGGCACGGGGGTCGCAAACTAACCGCGGGCCCACCCTCCGTTCCATCTCGTCGTTCCTCATCCTCAGCGGCACTTATGTACGCGAGCGTAGGCAGCGGTATAAGCTCGCACAAGCACCGCGGCATCTCGAGAAAATTGAAAATTGTCAGAACGAGTTTCGCGAGAGTCCCGAGTGGCTTGAGCGCGCGTAATTATATCGTAACCCCTCCGCTTTCCGTCCCTTCGCCGTCTCCCCCGATAACCGCCGGTACCATCGGCAATGTACGGCGGTTACTAACCCGCTGCCCGCGAGACGTACTCGTCCCGTCCGGTATCGCGCGCGATGTATTTAGCTCTTTATTAAAGGATACTCCACGTCCGAAGCGCGGAAGTCGTTGCGCCTTCATTTATATCGGCATCACGTTTCGTATGCGCGAAAAATGTGCCGCGCCTGGTAATATAACGCTCGATCGCGCGACGATGGAGCCTATTAAAGCGCGTATTATCTCTCCTGCCGATCGATCGGATTCGACATTAATTAAAATCAACGCTCCCGCCCGTCTTCTTACAGCTGCTACCAGCTGTAAGACCCGCTCAACGCGCTGTATCGCGTTGCTCGAACGAGCAACGTAACGGCGCGTTGCTGCTATCAGCCTGTCACTTTCAGGATAGTGCCAACTAGACGCGGTGGGACGAGACGCACCTTTTGATCGCACGAATTTTGCTACGCGCGCGTTATCCCGAGCGCGAGCCGAGCGGATGACTATCCGGTCTTTGTCGCGCTCATCGTCATCACGTCGTCGTCGCCGTCGTCGTCGTCATCGTCGCAATTGCGCGCGGAGCAGCGCGGAATAATGAAGTGTAAACAGGCGGAAGGAAAAATGGTCTCCTTTTGCCGCGGTCAAGTACTTTATTACCCAACGGGGCAGGCGCGAATAGATATACGGCCGTTTGCATTCATTGCCTTCGCGCGTATCCAGCAAACGGCAGAAAATTACGGGCGACTGCACCGGAGACGCCGTTGCTACCGCTATTGCTCCTGCTGCTGCTGCTGCTGCTGCTGCTGCTGCTGCTGCTGCTGCTGCTGTCGGCGCAGTAGCAGCAGCTTTTCAGCGTTTGAGCACGTTGGAGTCGATTCACTTTACTCGAGTTTCATCTTTAAACTGCAGACTCGTCGTCTTATCCGTCGAGCGCGCCGAGAATGGAAGAAAACGACAGCGGTAGAATAAGAGGACGCGGCGGCGGCTCAGAGGCTCGGATGATGACTTTTACAGCGTTCCTCACTTCCGCCGCGAAAATGGGGAGCTCGAACGTCTGGCTGAGGCGATCTCGAGCCAGCGCGCGTTCGCCAGCACCAGCGAAAGCTCTATTTTGTTTCCGCCTGTCGACGAGCTCATAGACGGAGCCGCACTCCGCGCGGATCCGGAGACGAAATTTCGCGCTAGAAATTTTTCTGCACACAGATGCCGCTCGAGTAACCGCGAGCGTTTGATCGTTCGCCGACATCTCTCGTGCGGGAATCTATCCGGGCTTGGATGTGATGCGCGTTACCGCGACGAGAAGCTACGATGAAATGAGAAGTTCTGCTATCCGACGAAGCAAGAGCGAATCTTCGCAATTCGCTCTTGGGAATCGACGCGTGTGTATGTTTGTATTCCGCGAATAACATAATCGAGGTCACCGTTCCCATCGGAGATGCCCGTTCTCGCTTATTACTTAATCCTCTCTCTCTCTCCCTCTCTCTCTCCCTCTCTCTCTCTCTCTCTTTCTCCTTGAGCTATAGAGCGTGCTTGGCGCGCGCGCCAGGAAGAGAAGAGACATGAATATGGCCGAATATGTCAAGGAAATTGCACGAATGCAAATTAGACAGTTACCACCGCGGAATCTCTCACTTCCGTCCTTCGTTGGATCGTTTCGGAACGCTTCCTGCCGATAAAAACCACCGCGGCACCTTTTGATAACGCACTTTGTATCGCTTCCGTGCAACGGCTGATGCTTCCGCTGTGCAATGGCAAACAAATTGATTTCAGCAAATCAAATAACGGTTCAAACTCGCCGCTCGTGGTATAATCATTGCACTGGCCGGCGACTATCGCATGACACAGCCAACTAAATCCGGCTGTGCTATTGCTGTTTTTGACCTAGCTTTCTTTCCGGTTTACCTTTCAGCGCACGCTACGCACTCTGAGGGATGAGCGCTAGTTGAAATTTCACGGATTGCTAATAAATATTTCCCGAACGGTTATTGTGAATAAAACTGTTTGACTGCTCTTGACTTCCTTCTTGTTTTTTCTCTCTCTTTTTTTTCAACGGCAATTTGTTCGCTGCATTCCGCTAAAAAAGAGGAGAGATCCCGAGTTTACCCGGCTCGGTGTGCTTTTTGTCGCGAGGCATTGCACACGCGCGCGTATTGTGCTGTTCGACGTCGCGCGAAACGTTAAAAAATTTCTGAAACAGATTCCGACGTTTTATGGAGGTGAAAAAAAAAGAGAGAGAAAGAGAGAGAGAGAGAGAGAGAGAGAGAGAGAGAGAGAGGGAACGAGAGGAAACTGCTTTTTTTAATCGTGCGAGTTTAGCGCCGCCGCGTCATGAACGGGAAGGAGGAGCTTCCCGCGGCTTCGCGCGTAAAACGCGAATGGATGAGCAATTTTTTACGGCCTCGACGCGTTCTCGCCCGGCGCGGAAATTGGAAACGCTTCGCGCGTATCGACAATGACAAGACCGTACAATGCGTGCAACATATCGGAAGAGGAACACACGTGGCGCTCTTTATTACTTTATTAAGATGAAATCGCGAGATAGTAGTTTGCAGAAGAGTCCCTCTGACACTTTTCTCTGCCGCTTTAAACGCGAAAAAGCTTTAGCGATAGTCGCGAAAATCGCGCGAGACGCCATGTCGCGCGTCAGCTTGATACATTTTGGACATTATCGAAGTAAATTGCAGCCTTCTCTCTCCCCCCGCCGCGCGTATCGTAAGAAAAACTAAATGTACAGTTATCCCGCGGCTTTCTCGTCGAGGGAAAAAAGAGCGAGCCTTTCAATTTCAAGCGACAAGCTGGGTTCGCCAAGCGCGCAGTGCGAGAGACTACGATTATTCAAGGCGGAAATGGGGACACCGGGCCGTGATGACTTTTACGAAGTGGTGCGCTTCGGCCGCAGCTAATTTCCATGCTTCGAAAACGAGAGATCCAAACGACGACTGCACGATCCGAGATATTCAGCGAGACCGGCTCTGCATCATGCGCTTCAAAAATGAGAAAATTAATAAACGGAAATCATGTAACTCTGACGATATCGGGCGAGCATATTTAATTAGGAGCAGATTGAAAAAGGAACACGTGATCCTTCTTTGTTGGTCTTTACTGTAAGCGTTTCATTACACTGCCGCATTTGCCAAGATTTTTATGAGTCTTGATAAAGGCTCTTCTAACTCGTGAATTTTCTTTGCACGAATAATCGACGATATCTTCCTCTACCCGATTGTTTCGAGAAACGCGGATAACAAACGACTTATCATAATTAAGAAGAAAAAGGGAATTTCGCAAGAATACAAAATGAGAAATTATTCTTTCGTAACAGATTATTACGATCTATCTGCGAGTCGACATTTATCCGACTCAATTTCGATATTATCGAGAATAAATCACAACTGAGAGAGAGAGAGAGAGAGWGAGAGAGAGAGAGAGAGAGAGAGAGAGAGAGAGAGAGAGAGAGAAAGAGCTGCGCAATCAGAATTTAAGTACGCGTTTAATTTCAAGAGCGTATGCTTTTTTACCAGTCAGTACCGCCGGGATGTTTTAAACTCTGCATTTTTTTCCCTTTCTTCCTCTCTTTCACTTTTTTTTTTTTCCAAGTGGACTCCTCGCGTACAGAGCGTATATTTTTACACGCGCGTTTGCTTTGCAGATAGCGCAAGTTTATATTTCCACGATAAAAGCGCCATAAAATGCGCATGAATACTCGAAGAATGATTAAAAAGGATGCCTGGGAAAAAAAAGAAAAGAAAAGAGAAAAAAAAAGGAAGGAACGTTTATGAAGTACTCGTCCCAGGAAACGCGCAGAAATTCCCATGTCTTCCCCCGTAATTATCGAGCGTTAATTAAGATCTTTGATTACGCAAAAGAAGTAACCTACGAATTATTATTGAAATTTATTTCCAATTACTTCTGTTCTCGATCTATCTGCCTCATTACGGCGAGCGACATCTTCGAGCGTATGCCGCAAAATACGCGCGCATGAATTCTCATCAGCGGCTTACGTAGCTGGCGTTCGATCACTTTAAATGTCATCTGCCGCGATTACGCAGCGAGAAGAGAACGAGGACGCGTTTACGAGTCCAGAAACTCGTTTCCGCGGATTAGCCCGCCGGAATTGCCGATCCGCGGCTCATCGTTCTCCGCTCAGCGCCGAGTGCCTCGTCATGGAAATGCGGAATTTACACGCGGCGCTCGTTGTTACGTGAACGAGGGGATTCGCAGCCCTTCGGCCACCCTCCCCCGTCTGGCGGGCGCTATCTAATCTTTCGCGCGCGATAGCATGCCCTCACTTGTCGAGAATGCGACTCGAGATCCCCTGCGTTCATAATTCGCGTTCATCGCCCGTTTCTCGATCACGAGGAACGATCTGCTCTCCCTCCCGCCGCTCCGTCATCACTCTGTCGCGGTAAGCTGATTTATCCGACAAGTGGAAAATAGCGCGGCGGATTTCGCGCTAGATTCTTTCCCCGACCTGCATCTGAGATGATCGTCCACCTCTCATCGCGGCGTTTACATATCTCGCGCACCGTACGCGAAACCGCGACCCCTCACTTCGGTGAGTGTCAATATCCCGGAGTTTGCGGGATTTATGCTCGCTACCTTCAAACGCGCCGCCTTTCTTACTCGCGAATTACACGGTGTTGCGTTACGCAATGCGACAATTTAACGCGACGATTACGGCGACGAGACGGCGATGAACTCCACGGATTTTCGAGGACTTGCTGAAACTGATCTGTCAACCGGAAATTGATCCGTTTAATTGAGATCCGATTACCCCTCGCTGCAAGCACGGTGATTCAGAAACGAGTGTTCGTCGCAACGGGCGATACGACACGCCGATATATCGCCGGCAGAATGGCGGCAGACGGTTAGCTGCACCACCGACGACGACGACGACGACGACGACGACGACGACGCTCGTACCCACGATCGTGCGACTGCTGCCGGGAACCGTTCCCGATATCGATCCCCGGGGGGAGGGGAAGGAGGAGGGAAGGAGAGGGCACGTCTCGATTCGGCGCAACTCCCGGCGTAAAGTTTGACGCCGTAAACTGGTTTAGCGAAAAATGGCTTAACTCCCCAAGTAGCCGCGCTCCATATCGCTCCCTCTCGCCGTCTCCCCCCTCCCCCTCCCCCTCGCCATCATCCCGTCGGCGACTGCACGACCGCGATAGAACTGTGATTGTGATTTAGAGCGACGACGGCCCGAGCTGTTTGATCCTGTAATTGAGTAACCGTTCTCACGTTGCCGCGACGACGAGAACGATATTTAAGTGCAAGACGTGAGATCTCTCGGCAATTCGTCGACGTTTAACAGATAATACGGGAGTCGTTATCGTTTCGCAGCTACGGTGTTGCGACTAGCGTAATATCGAGATACACGGATTCATTAAATGTCGGACGCTCGCGAAAGCCCGTTTTTCAACGTTGATTAATGTTCGCGGTTGTCACCTATCATGCTTAACATCCCACATTTAATTAGCATTTCGATTAAACCGTGTCCGATATTAATTTGTTGTTGAAGCGCGACGATTAAGAGCGCGAAAGATCGAGTTCGCTGACGACGGCGAGGATTCTTCCATCTGAACGGGTGACTTATATTAATAACAACATCGATACATAGTCGCGGTCGCACGCGTAGGTCGCACCATTTTCATATAACTAATCGAGCCCGAAGACTGAAGTAGATAAGGCAATCCGCGCAAAGTATGACTCTAACGAGCGCATAGAAACGCGTATTGATTAATGCGCGTTTTGCCATTTTTCGGTCGCCGCAGCGCGCTCACGCGCGCTACAAAAATGCGCGCGTAAGCTTATCCGACAGCTGAAATATCGATATACCACCGGCGGTGGTAAACACAGTAATAACGTGTAAACACGGGAGAGGGATGATTAACAGTGGAAATTTTCAGGTGTTTCCGCATGCGCGTTAAAGCAGGTGTGCGGCGAATGGAACATCCTATGTAACTTTATCTGCCGGCCCAATCCTCGGCATATACTGTTGCCGGTGGTAAACTTATACGTCTCACCTCCCGTGGTAATTTAGCTTATCGGGCAGGCCGACTAGGTAGAGATACATGGATGACGGCGGTGTACGGTGCGCGGGGAATTCGAATTCGAATTTACGAAATTCTAAACCGAGGATATTTTACGCGCGTGTCAAAAGTTAGCGAAGCTTGCAAGTGGATTGCATCCCCTACGTCATCGTGGGGGAATGCGCGACGATTGGGAGGACGGAACGGACGGAATCAAGTGGAAATTCGCGTAGCTAGCCGTAATCGTGCGCGCTTGCACCCCTGGGCACCGCGGAGGAGGGCAGCGGAGCTTAGCGTTGATCGCAAATCAAGCTTATGTTCCCGTGACGGACAGCGGAAAATATTATGCACGGTTGATGGACATTTGATAAATACGAATGGCTTACGAAGACCCGCGGCCTCGGACTCGCTTCCGTGCGGCGCGTTTCCGGAGAACGTGCGTTCGTCAGACATCGAAGCTGCGAGTTGCGATGCTTGCGCATCCCCTAAATAATCCAGCAGATAAAGATGCCGCCTCATTTCACGGATGAGCGCTGGCGCCGCGGGAAACGGTCGTCGATAACGATAACTCGGACGACTGGCGGGTCGTGGGAGATCGAACCAAGTGTGTCAGAAAGTGGATTAAACGATTAGGGGGAAAGATCATTGAAATGATCCCATAACTGACAGCTCTGAGTTCTTCCTCGTCGACGCTGCGCAAACTGTCGAGGCTTTCATCGCGAGATGAAATCTCGTTGCGTGTTTACATCACGGATTGTCGAATTTTCACATTCGAGGGGGGGGGGGAGAGGGAGAGGGGGAATTTCTCGCGGTTAACGAGAACGAGATGAAGACAATCGCGCGTGCACGTGCGATCGATAGTTCATCCGAGCCCGTTTAATGAATAATTTAGCTCTGATTAGTTTATGTCAATCCCTCATGACAATATTCATCAAACATTGGTTAACCATGTCCTTAGGGATCGTTACATATTTAACGATAATTACGGTACAAGTTCATACGCCGCCAGGGACAGATTCGACTATCGATTGCGATATGGGAAAATGGTTACTGTGCGGAACTCGCTATGCATAATTACGAGACGTTCTCGTTCGAGTGACATGTTGCGGACTTTTCACGCGAAACGCTTGCATGCGTTAAACTTGTCGCGTGATCGTTTATAACTGCTGAGTTATTAATCACGCTCGCGCCCGGACAAGTCAGTTTTAATTTTAATTTCTGCATATAAATCGCAGAGAGAGGCAAAGAGAGAGAGAGAGAGAGAGAGAGAGAGAGAGAGAGAGAGAGAGAGAGAGAGAGAGAGAGAGCGGGAGARAGARAGAGAGAGAAAGAGAGAGACAACATGACTGTCAAGGTACACAAATATCGATTCGTAATTTATTATGCTGCTAGCAACTGCAAACTGACATTTAATTAGCTCGGAAGAATCACTGCGCGGCGTAAAAGAGATACCGTCGCTACCGATATCCATGGAAACGCCTGCGAGGATCGGATTTAATATCATATTTATTAGATGTCACTGGATACCACTGGATCGAGCGCATAAACTTGAAATCTCACGATGTTACCGGTGTCCCCGAAGAATCGTTACGAGATGCTGTCATAAAAATCGGGATATAAGGGAGGATAGCATCTCAAGTCACGATGCGGAAATTTGATCGTGCGCGTTGAAAAATAAAGTTTTTATTTTTTCCATGCGTCGCCGGTATATTCCGAAATTTTGCAGTATATTTGCTTATTGCGCATGCAACTCACGCGGGAATTGCACTAGGATTCGCGTTCATGTCGCGTGGCGGTTTTGACGTAAATAACATCTGATGAAATACGTGCTGCGTTGCCTTTACCGTATGTGTTCCGTGCATTACGTTGTCCCAAATTTATCTATCGCTTTGCAGCAAATGTAGATAATATTATTATTCGGACATTGAAGAGTACGAATAAATTTCATGCTACCGCCGTTCATTCAACGATTTTATTCTACGCGAGCAATGACTGAATCACAACGATTACGTGACGTTGAGATGACGATCATTGCGCGATGCTTAGTCACGCATGGCGAATGTGAATATTTCTCGTGTATTCCGCGAGGATTATTTCGTATTCCGCTAGAATTTCTCTGCATCCGCGAGGTAGCTAAATCCGTAAAGATCTCATTTCTCTCTGTTTCTCTCTCTCTCTCTCTCTCTCTCTCTCTCTCTCTCTCTCTCTCTCTCTGTCTCTGTCTCGTATATTGCACCATGTAATCCTGTCGTTTCCTACGCATGTACGCTTATGGAGCGGCGTATTATAAATAGTTGAATTAAAAAATTACATAAACTCTTTTCTCCTTTTGTGGACGTACGCCGCGATGCACTCCCTTAATATCACATATTCAAGACAAACAGCGGTAAATTGCAAACGAAGCACCTTCCCGAATGCGAGGCGAATCCGTTTTCGTATTAATTTTTATATAATTTCTGCATTAACGCTAATGAGAGCCGCGCGAAATATCCGAAACAGGAATAAATGTATTCCCGTTTTATGAATTTTTATGAAAATATCCTCTTTCCTTTATTTCAATCTTCTCGAGCAAATATTTTTATTTTCTCCATGCTACGCCGGCCTTTTTCACCAATATTCATGAAAGAGGATACAAACGCGTACGACCGAGTATCACACTGATAAAATTGAGTGATAATGCAGTTGCGAGAATATCTCCAGGTTAATCGATCGTAGCGATTGGACAATTCATTGCAGAATAGCAACCGATGGCGATTCGAACGATGCGGCGTCAACTCGCAGTCGAGTAAATTTGACAATCGTGACGGACGGATTTCTCGACGATTCGATACAATGGCTGGTCTACTGGAGGAAGAGGAAGAGAGCGAGTAGACAGGGGATGGATGGATGCGTTTTGCTCATTGCGCGATGTATCGAAATTTCGAGTTTTATGGAACTAGACGCCGGTCTCGCCGATCGCGTCCGCGAGTTCAAAAGCGCGATTCGCAATCGCGTCGATCGTTTAACACTCGCGGATGACTCGAGAACGGCGCCCGAACGTGCACGTCGATGTGCGAACGATGCACGATGATGAGGCATTATCGAGTCGCGCGTGGTCGAGCTGCGACCGGCTCGTAATGAACGCGCTCTGCCTTTGAGACGCAAGAAGATGTTCGCCGAGGCACGCCGCTCGATGCGACGAGATCGCGCAAGAAGGCTTAATTATTTTCGCTTCTCGTTAGTCCGTCAGCACGAGAGGCGGCCGTAATACGATAAATAATCTTAATCGCCGTCGGGATATTTTTGATCATCCGATACCGATCCATCGCGATGAGGTGCTCATTATGAAAAGGAATGCAGCGGACAGGAAATCCTCCTTCTGTTAAATTTCCTCGAAGAAGAAGAATTCCCTCGGAGTTTCCCATCATTTGTGCAAACGTGTACGTGCATGCTTACTCATGCCAAGTGCAACGAAAGTTGGATTAATGCAGTGCGGTTTCCAAAACACCGTCTGTAGTGATTGTACTGCATCGATGATGCTCCGAGAGATCCGCGAATCGCACCGATGCTCATCAATATTCAAATCGTCATTAAACAGACATAAAAAGCATTTTGTCCTCCATCTCGCGAGGAGCTTGCGAGAGATGGCAACTCGTCGCCGATCAAAGAAACTTCTTCCCGGATGCACAGAAATCTGCTCCCCGCGAATGCGTCCCCGCGATGAAGGATAACGAGCGCGCTTTAATCCCGGCATCTGCTTCAGCCCCAACGTGCAACGTGCAAACGAGCAAACGTCGAAAATAAGCGCGCTTTATTTAATAACGGCTCAGACCGATAGACTCAGCCGGAGTTGCGGGGGGGAGGGAAGGAGAGGGAGAGGGAAGGAGAGGGGGGAGAGAAGGCAAGAAGGATGCCGCTTCTATCGGGCCATTTCCGAATGGCGCCCTTTCGCTCGTGAAATAGTTTACTGCAAATTGAAGTGGATTATTCGTAGAGCCGATTTTCATTTCATCCTTCAGAGAACGGAAGAGAGAGAGGGAGAGAGAGAGAGAGAGGAGGTTCTCCCCTCGCAGGAGCGAAGGAGCGATATCGCTGTTTGGGAAAAGGATTTCAGCCGGAAGTAATGGTAATCCCGGCGATTCCCTTTCAAATGTGGCTAAAGTTCCGTAGGAATCAGCAAGGGCTTATCGGGGTTATGACACTCCAAGCTCCTGTTACAATCCTCCCCGTTCTCCCCGTTCTCCGTTCCCTATGCCGACGCCCGCGACGTCTCTCAATTCCGGACGGCCGCCGACAGGGTGGAGAATCACCGGCAAACATCCCCCATCCCGTCAGCTACTTATCGGTTTGGAACGGCCGCGGTTTATATTTATTTATGAAGCTCGGCTCGCCACGCTGACAGTGTCCCGTCGCGCGATAATAATATCGTAACGATCGGCGCCATCACGTGTGCCGTTCGAATCCCGTTGGAATCCCCAGATTCATCCGCAGCAGCCCGAACAGTCCTCAAGACTGTTCCTATCCGAATCTGAAGAGATCAGGAGACGGCGAGCCTGGTTGACGATTTAGATATTACGCGGCAGCTTCGGATGCAATATCTTTTTATATACACCTGTTTAAGGATAGAAATCGGGGAGGACTTTGAAGTTTGAAGATTCAATAAAGGAAAATCCTTTCAAGCGGATTCGACGTCTCAATCCCGACCGGGTACCCACCCAATCGCGAGATATACACGAAGTGCACTTCCACTGCCTCTTTCTCTCTCTCTCTCTGTTTCTCTCCTAAAAAAAGAAATCCGAAACGAGAGAATTCTCGGCTTCGAAGGAACCGATTTGACTTTTCCAGCAACGGCCAGTTTTAAGCTACGTCCTTAGCGAGAACTCACTCAGAAATACATTATCACCTGTCCTATCTAGCCAGCGATGCTCGCTCGAGATAAGATGCTGGAATCGCTCAATCCCCGATCCCACAAATGCAGAAGGCCGTATATATTTCTCGTTTTAAGATACTAGGACTCGCAATGAAATCACGACGGAGCAGCTTCTTATGAGAACAGCGTGTAACGCAGCGTCGTGGCATTCTCGGGACGATTTGTTTGGATAGGCAGTGAGATCCTTTTCGACGGAGGGAATTGCTCGCGTCGGGCACTGCGAGGCATTTTATCAAAAGTTTAATACAAACGCTAACTTTCTTCCTTGTTCCCTTTCTTCCTTCCGTCAACGTTATTCTCGCATAATGAGGATCGGAGGAGTATTATTTTACGGACGGAGATGGAGAGGAAGATGGACGTTTTCTCTCATCGTCGTCCCTGCGCTCGCGATAAATCTGTCCGAGCACATTACGCGTCTCCGTCCTCGCCTATATTTCGTCCGAGACCACTCCAATTGCTTCCGCATCGACGAAGATGCTCACGCATGAACGCAATCACGTCCGTGATATAAAAGTAATTCGCGAGTAAGGAATCCACGGAATTGCGAGTGGTGAAACGCGCTCGATACGCTCGAACTCGCTCGAGATGTCGAGATGTCAAAGGATTACGCTGAGGGAGATTTATGTGTGCGTCAATTAACTCTCTGTCAATTAACGTGCCCGGAGAATTATACGATGGCGACAAAACGGGAAGGAAAGAAAGGAAACAAAGAGTTGACGCGATATCTTATCTTGGCTCGTGCCAAGATACATATCGAGAAATTACAGTCTATCGCTCGAGTCGCATGAATTTGTTAATTGGTACGTTTGAAGCGTCTCTGTGCGATAATTGAAGAGTATTCCGCAGCCGCGCGCTACGATACCTAATAATAACGTTGTTACACGTTTCTTATTACAGTAGTAAAATCGGAATCAAGCAAAAAGTCGCTTGCAATCACGGGCGTAATATCTGGCGGAATTAATTTGCTGTACGTTTACCAAATCCATCGTGCCTGCAATCGGAGCTGCAACTGCCACTTCAAGCGCTTCTGTGCGATAATTAGAAAGACATTAAACGCGCACGGGAATTTATTAATAACACTTCCGAAGCTTCGATAATCACGGGGATTTAATTACGAGTATTTTTCGACGGCCTGCTCCTGCTCCAACTTTTCTCCCGCTTTCCTTTCTGTATTTTTTCTTTTTTGTTTTTATTATTCTCCTATCCTTATCTCTTTTATTTTCTTTTTTGGGCTTTTCCTCCTCTCTTGGCGCGTTTGCCTCGTGCTGCCACAATGCATTTAATCAGCTCGCGATACGCGTTACACGATTAATTCCTCGACATCCGGAGCGAAGTAATGCAAGATAATTTGGGGAACATTTTAATTAGATCTGTAATTGGCTCGTGAAGAAATTACTAATGCGTTCACGTTGAAGCGAAATAAACAATTTGTATAATGGTTCCGAATAAATATGATTATTTGGGTTATAAATGGTAATTAAAAACATTAACTTTGTTTCGTGTTTCATGTTTTATGAATCCATTTTCTACATTAAGCTCATTAGCGATATTCAAACCGCTTTCATGATTCTGTGATCAAAGGAGAGGTTGCATATTGTTCGGCGTAATCGTCAATAATGGGAACTCTGATATTCCCAGGAATAAGGGATTGATTACGATCATTCACGCGATCTTGCCTTGAACCTCAGCAAGTCGAACCACCCTTCTCTCTCATATTCTCATTAACTCTCCGCTCGCGTTTCTCCTCGTTTCTTCTCTCATTCGTCCAAGATCCCCGGCGAGACGTCGTAATGATACGTTAGCGTAGCGCGGTACAGTCGAACGAAAATGAAGCGGATGCAGGTCGGTTAATTGAGAATCTCACGGAAAATTTATCGCGTTAGTATTTGCTATCAATACTGTCAATACGTTTTCGCACGTTACGCAAATACAGAGAAATCTAGGAAAATGTGTATCTCGCGTGCGTCAATATACGTAACGCAGCATCCATCACGCATCCATCGGTGCGATATCCCGCTGGAGAAAAGAGGCGATGGTTAAAAATATTTAATAAGCGCGCCGATGACGGTCAATTAAAGCGAGGCGAACCGCCAATATTGTATCTTGCCGACTCTTGTCTTTCTCGTCGATTTTCCGCGTCCCGTTCCCGTTCCATCCCTTCCGGATCGTCCGCTCGCAGTTCTACACGCGGTAATAACGCTGCCTCTCCTCCCCGCTCACGGCAGCAGCGAAGCGAGTCTAGATCAGAAAACTAGTTGGCTGAACCTCGGATTCTCCGCTAGTAAAATACGCGGCTTAATTGCTTAATTTCTCACAACCAGGTCCGCCCTCCGTCCGCTTGCGTCCCGCTGTCGCCCGCCCGGTCCACGAACAAAGGCATGTGCCCGTTACTTGGGCCTTTTTACTTTTACACCCTATCAACATTACTTGCCGCGTGACACTTTAATTATGTCCGCGCCGCGAAAATCGGACAGACGGCGAAGGAAGAAGCGGCCGCGCCCGGAAACCAGTATCCTTCGTACGTTCTCGCCGGTTCGATTTTAACGATAAAACCGCGGAATTGGCGTCGCGGATCTCGCAAACGTCCACGCGGAATGGCAAGCGAAAGGAGTTATCTGTCGCAAGAAAGCCGCAAGAATGCGATTTTCCGCGGTGCGAGAGTTGACGGGATCGCAAAAACGCGGAAACGCCATATGTCATTTGAATTTCATGCGTCTCGCTTGATCCCCTGCTTAGAGATTACATTTTTCCTTGTTTAGCTATTTATGGATAAAGTACATTCGACTCACGTGCGAGCGCGCGGCCGGAAAAACTTGCGATGCATAATTCCATTTTTGCGCAAGGAAAAATCTAACTCGTGCCAAGTATCTCGAACAAATCAATAAGTAGCGGGTAGCTAAAGTTTGTTGATGTACCGGTTGTGCCATTGCCTGGAATATTTGCATAGCCGTGACGTAAATAATTTATGGCATAATTGCGAGCGATATTGATTTCACGTAAATTCGATAAATGACCGCAATCGCGTAAAAATCAAACACACACACTTTGCGGAATAACAACACGTCCGGTTCGTGCTTTTACGATGTCGCGGTTCATGGTTGTCAAAAGTCCCAAGAAGAATTACTCCAATAAAACGAACGACACGTATTAATCAGCGTAATGCATGCGTTGTCAAACAATCAATTAACGTCTGAGAGACGATCGACTATTCGCTACTTGGAGTTTTAAAGCGCCGTACAAGTCTCGAATGAAACGGCAGGACTGCTCCTTTGTGAGCGGCAGGGTTCATTCTCGCGACTTTCTATCCGCCAGATATTATCCAGCGGGCCATTTCGAAATTCTCTGCCGTAAATCGTAAACGGTCGCGATCCGGGCTTACGAGCGAGCTTTCGCCGTCGCACTGTTCTCTTAATCCGATCCGTCCGGCGTCGAGCGATTAAATAAAGAATTTTATGGTAATGGCATGATAAATGTACTAATTTTCATTCGGAGGCAGCGTCATATCGTTGTTGGATTTAGTGGCGCGACGGCGATGCCGCTATAAAGGGCATACCGGATAAAGGGATCTCGCATCTAGCTCGTCGCGAGAGAATCGCCACAAATCTCGGCTTCGATTCATCGATAATCGCGACAGGAATCACGTGCAGTCACATTAATTTATAACAATTCACAATGGATTACGAGGTAATCCATTCGCGCATTGCACGCGATCTGATGCGGTTAGAAAGACGCGTCGACGCTGTCTTTCTTATGCGATAGTAAAATCATCGTAAAATGATGTTCACGATGAAGATATCGCTCGCTGCTTCCTCGATCGAGTCGATAATCCCGGCTTGATGCGAGTTCGAGCGTCCGTTATCCACTTCGCGAGCTCTTCAATCGTCGCCCGATGTATCGGAAAGAAACGCGGAGTCTCTCATAATGGGAATAAAAAGTTGGACAATAATCCACGGATTACGCTCGTCTCGAGATTTATAATTACATATATCGAGCGGCACGAGGCGCAAAAGTCTTTAATGTCACGATCTGCGATCGATCGAGCCGCAGCTGCACGATTGTCACTGCTTCCGGCACTATCATTCCCGTTCGTTCCACATTTATTCGAAATCAACTGAATTCAATGTACGCACATATCCCCTCTTCGTTTTAATCTTCGATTAAAGTACACGTAACTGACACTCGTTACGGGCAAGCAGGCGCATAGACGACGATGTTCATTGTATTCGCGAATCGGATTGCGAGGACGCGACGGAATGTCGCATCGTCGGAATGGGAATGCAAAATCGGCCAAGCATCGTACAACAGATCCATGTAAGATCACGGTGATCAGATCAACGCGCACTCGGCCATCGAGCCGCCTAGACGTGTAATATTTGCACTCGACACTTGACGCGTTCCGCTAATCGCTCTTGCCGGGATTGTCGCCGCTAGCGCGTCTCGGGATCAATGTCGGCTTCTTCTCGCGCGAGTTAATTCTCGCCGGCACATTTCCGAGGCAAATGGCCTGGACGAACAAACGGCCTGGTAATGATTTAAATCGAGTGGCGCGCGTGGCCCCTCAATCTCGCCGCACCAGACCAGAGAACTCGCTGCTGCGGAAGCTGCAGCTTTCTTTTATTCTCGTGGGACGTTCGGCGGGAAGCCCTGATCCTCCCCGCGTGATTCCCGCCGATTTATGCGGCCGGGCGTGGACGAATAAATTAAGAAAATGGACGATCCTCCACCGCGGGATGACTCTCTCGCGGTACGCGGGGAAATTCATGACGAGTCGAGAACAGAGAATCATTTCTCCCCGCGTAGCTTAATAGTTCCGACGACTGTCACACTTCAGCGGAACGGCTCCGGCACGCCGGCTGTAGTTTGATTAACGCTTACTACGTTTCACGGAGTTGGAGCAGAAGTAAGTTTTATGTGCTTCTTTTTGACTGCAATTTAAGTTTGCAGCTTTGCACCCCCGCGCACATTGGTCAGCCGCTCTTTCAATCTGCCGCGTTTCCTACCCGTTTCACGATATCCTTGCCTGCTCGATTCGATCAATCGAATTTCCGGTCAATCTCGATCGCGATGGGAATACCGTAATCCTTTGTTAATCCTGAGGAAACCAATGATGATGTCGAGTGATACCGCGGAATAATACGCGAGCAAATATATGAGTGGCAAATATTGAATGAACCGTTAATGCGTTTAAGAGAAGAGGAAAACTTTTATGAGTCGATAACGTTCCGTGAACGAGAGAGTCGCGGTTGATCGAGTACGAGAAGTGCGAGAGTTTCTCTCAAAAATAAATCGCGATATCAAAGTGCCGGATTTTTACGTTTCTCTCGTCCCTCGTATGGTCCCGTTCCGCATTTTGTTCGACGTTCCTTCGCCCCATGTCGGCCTTTAAAAAGTAATTAGATCGCTCCAGTGCGATTCGGTTTAATGGTACCGAGTTTCCATCCAGATCGCGCTTTCGCTGTTTTTAGACAGCTCTCGTCGCGTAGCTAATAATTCGCGTTGACACGGGACATTCGCGGATCCTTTGCCGATTATCTCCGCTTCGTTAGCCTTGGTCCCCACCTTCTCTTCGAGATCTCGAGATCTGCTCCGTGTCACACGGTCTTCACGCTCGGACGATGTGTAGTCGCACAAAGTACGTGAGACGTTACGCCTTCCTTTCATTTCGGGACACTCGCGATCTCACCTCATCGGGGCGACACACAAAAGGTATTCTAATCCGATCGATTCGCCCTGGACAAAAGGACGGAAGTCGCGGTAACTCACGCGACGTATCTGATCTGACGTACTCGATTCTTTCGATGCGGAAAGAGAGTTCGCCTCGCTAGTTTTTCTCATCTCGCGCGAATCGGGCTGTCGAGAGACGCGGTCATCGAACGTGGGATCATCCTCGGCATCGGTGAACTCGCAACCACGCGAGTCAAACGACGGAAGAGCAAGTTCCCTCCCTCTCTTTCTCTCTCTCTCTCTCTCTCTCTCTCTCTCTGTGCGTTCGTTTCTTTCTCTCGACCTCAACTTCTCCCGGACGTAGCTTCATAGAGTTCCCAAAGCGAAACTCGCGCCACCCTCCCCCCTTGCCCCAGCTCAGACGGCTATAACCATTTTCCCAAACTCCGGCACCCCTTACGATCCCGATGATCCCCGCTGTGTTTGGAGAACGGATTGAATCCGCGCCTTGCGCCCATCTAGTCCTAAGACACCGAGAAACTTGTTCCGAATCTCCGACTCCGTCGATCCTCGTGCCCTCCCCGCGATATTGTCCGACGCGAGCGGAGTTTACTTGCGGGGAGAAAAGCGAGCGTTCGATTCTCATAGCTAGGCGCGTCCGTTTTCTCTGTCGCGCCGCAAAGTGCGATTGCTCTCGCCCGATTCGTCGTTCCGCGCGATGACGCGGGACCAATGATCCTTGGTCCCGAAACCATCAACGAGATTGTCGCCAACGCGAGTTAAACGCGAGAGACACGGCTTCTCCGCGGGATTCTTTCAGGCTTGATGTTGAATCCACCTCCGAGATTATCACTGTCCCTCCCTCTTCCTCCTTTTCGCGTCAACTTGTTTGTCCTACGTTCGTCCTATATTCAAACACCGTATGCATCGGGAAAATCCCCATTGCGATCTTCCATTTCCATTTCAATTTTCACATCGCGCCGCGGTGCGCACTACTTTTGCGACAGAGATCGCGCGAATAGCGCGCGTAGATTGATCAGTGATCGTGCTTGAACGTGCGACCGCACATTGATCTGTTTTTCTCAAAGCTAGGATTCTCGGATGCGCGGAAGAGCGCTCGCGACTTCGAGCGGTCGATCGAGCACCGAAATCGCACGAGTTCTCAGTTTGAGCGCGTACCAGCGGCTTAACCAGCGGCCTAATCAGCAGCAGAGTCCCACCACATCCCATCGCTATGCTGTGTTTCTCTTACCGGTGACGGCGACGAGGAGGACGCAAAGTAGCGACGCGGACAAGGCAGAACGCGCGTCGCGGTATCCCCCGGCACTTGGCATGATGCGCTTCTCGATTAACTCTCTACGACGCCGATTACGCACTCATATACACGCGTTTGCTTGCTCATTCAGCCGTTTCACAGAATTGCCTTCATATCAACACCACGACGAGATCCGCGGAGAACGATCCGTTGATCTCGGATGCACTGCACACTGTATATCCCCACGGCGAACTCGATCCTCTTCTTGCGGCACCCCCTTTTCTTCTTTCTTCTTTTCTTGACGGGCGCTCGTCTCCCTCTCGGCTTCCGACGCCGATCGCGCGCGACGAGCCTCGACGTGATACGCGCGGGAGGGAGGAAAAAAAAAGGAAAGTAAACGCGCAACCGACACCGGATGACCAGGGGATTGCGTAGATCGCGGGGATGACCCCTGCGATCCCTCGTTGGCCGACGATGGCGCGCTGCGCGTTCCGCAGATTCGCGGTATAACGTAAAAGGGCTTTCCGGTCGACGTACGAGCGGCTACTGAAGCTCCCGCCGCAAAGCACGGCGAGCTTCCAGTGCGTCGACTCCGTCGTGCAACCCCGAAAGCTCGGTTCTCCAACTCGCTCCCTCGCCTATGTTCCCCGCGACGTTCCTCCTCTCTCGCTCGCCCACGATCGTCGCCGTCTCTTTCTGCTCTTTCGTGGCTCGACAAAGCCTCTCTCTCTCCCTCCCTCCCTCTCTCTCTCTCTCTCTCTCTCTCTCTCTCTCTCTCTCTCTGACTGTCGCTCTGTTCTTCCCTTCATCTCTCACTCTCACGGCCATTTTAGCGTCGTCGCCGCGATCAGGCGCGCCAGTGCGGGCTGCGTGCGCGAGGGAGCTTTCGTGTCCTAAAGCCGAGCGGACGCGGAGCCGCGGGAGGGGTGATTGATTGGCGCTGAAACTTCGCGACTGATTGAATCTTTTTTACGTTTCAATATCGATATCCCGAGGGCTGGGAGCCCAAGAGGGCGGCGCGGAAGACGCGGCGGTGGAGGCATGAGGGAGGAAGAAGAAGACAGAGAATAGATGTCTCGCGTATGCTGTAAGCCGCGTTCTTTCCTCTTCTCTCTCTCTCTCTCTCTCTCTCTCTCTCTCTCTCTCTCTCTCGTTCTCTCGCGATAGTAAGATATCGTAGTACGGTCCACGTCTTTTGCGTCGCTTGCGATCAACCGTCATCCCCGATGACGGTCGAATTCACGAGCTGCCGCGGCTCGTCGTGCCGAGGACGATAGATCGAGATCGTCGAGTAGAAATTATCGGACGCTCGACGGAAGTTTCAGCATAATGACAGCGACGTGACGCGTGAAAGTTGAAGGAGGAGCGAGGATTCGGAGGATCGAGGGTCTCCTCGTGGCGAAAATTGCGATTCGGTTCGAGCTGATGAATCGATGGCGGGGTCGCATCTAGCTGCGGCACATAGCGAGAAGAAAAACCGCCCTTTCCATTTAAAAAGCCGGCGCGGTTGATTGAACCGCGAACGATGCGCTAATTACAGCAACTGTTATCCGATACCCGCGCCCGCCTCTTACCGTCATGATTTTGATCGATTATTCGCGCGCGTAATCGCACCGGTCGCCACGTATGATCATGATCGAGATGATTCGCGTTATCGCGCCGGGTATCCCAGCTATCACGAGTAAATAAAACGGAAAGCGATTCGCGCTGATAGATAAAAGCGGAAGATGGTACTTGCGCGAGCTGTCGCTCGCGTGCTCTGTCATTGCCGGTTCAGCCAGTAAGCGGGCATCCTCGCTCGATCCTCGCCGTGCATCCTGCGCGGTGCTTAAGGGCGCGCGAGGAGAAGAAGAAAAAAGGAAAAAAAAGGAAAAGGAAAGAAAGAGTCGCCGAGGGAGATCGCCTTGGGCGCTTCGTTTCCATTTCAAATGAGCTCTCGATTCACGCAAGAAAGCACGGCGAGACTGCTTTAATCTGGTTTGCAGTGGATCGGGCTCGCGGGACATGTTATGGCGCGCGCTAATTAAAATCCGACGAGCGTATTCCCTCGCGGTCGGGATACGCTGAACCCTGTGTGACGTGTAATTCGTTCTACCGCAACGTGCGCAATTAGCTGCAGCTTATTGATCGGGCATGAATGACGAGCCGTGGATAATCGCGCCTAGTGCGCGCGTCGCGCAAGAAGGGCACGTGGTGAGAGGAAATCCGGCCAGAAATAAGATTCGCACGCGATCTTTGTACGGTCGAACCTTTCGTTCGCCGCCCAGGTGCAGCCTCGCGCAAGAAGCGAGGATGCGCTCGCGATCAAAAACGCGTCCGTCCGAAAAAGTGTCGGCGCTCAGCCCGATCCGCCATCGCGTCCCTGCTTCCACGCGTTCGATCATTGATCGTTGCACGACAACCGATCATTAATCGTCGCTGTGCCTATCGGATGTGCCGTCGATGTTGCGATCGTTAATGCGTTGTCGTCGGCGCGATTGCCAGTCAGCGTCGCCGCTCGCTCTTATGCGAGTCGATCCTCGCGGCGTGTCCGACCGCGCACACGAGGCTTTCTCTACTTCTCGCACGCGTCCTCCACGACTTTGCTTGCTCACGTTTGACGGAAGCGCCCAAGAAGCTTGAGACGCGTATCACTGTATCAATGTACGCCCTGATTTTCATCCGACACGTGATACTTCGCGACTGCTTTCACCGATGCGTTCTGAGACTGAAACATGAAAAGTATGTCGATCGATGCGCACATGCATTATCGCTTTGCTATCGATGCGGGCGTAGCTACTCTTGAAAAATGATTGAGGAGGAGAGGAAGAAAGGGGAATTCGGAATAAGTGTGGTAATGAAGATAATGGAACGGAATAATAGAACGAAGTGACGTAAGAAAAGAGATTTAGGATAAAGAGTAATGGAATAGAGATAAGAATAAGAATAGAGAATAGAATGTGACAGAACAAAGTAATGTAAGCAATGATGAGGAGAAAGGGAGGGAAAAAGAGAAAGACAATGGATAATGAAAATGATTATGTATTAGAATTTAATGTTACAGTTTAATCGTTGCTTCGATCAAGTCACGGAAGGACGATCATTGTCGTTGACTCGAGAGCATGGAATCAAAATAAAAATGATGAACTCTTTGGTATCCGCGCACAATTTGCATATAGAACAACGCTTTCACTCTCATTCGCTTCCATGTCTCGATAGATAAATCTCGAGATCGGACGCTCTCGTATTGAGGGAGCATTTATTATCCGGAATGAGCTTTCCTCTGCGTGTCCTCCGAATTTTTCTTCAACTCAGGATCTGGACGAGCGATTGTTATAACCTGACAAAGATAGAGAGAGATAAAGATGAGACGATCGTGCGATTTCCCTGGATAATGAAAAATTTTAACTGGCGACAGTTAGTTATTTTTCTCCTTCTCGCTCGGACGGGTCGATACGAATTGCCTGAAACGATTCGCGAAGAAATCTGCCGATCACGAGCCCGGCCTAGCTCGGAAACACCTGGATATCACGCACAGTTACGTTAATTAAGGACGAATAAATCGACTTGAGGAAAATATCCAACCTCCATTCGAAGCACGGTAGCGTGATTGACGCATGTCTCGAAAATGATCGGTCAAGCCTCTTTCCGCTTCATTTCCGCGGCTTCCCGACACATTAATCCTAATTGGGCACTCCTTCGCGATTCTTCAAATTGCATGCTGCATGCAATATCGACGCCTGCCCACAACGGAAGCAGAGTCGCGTTTCTCGCATGGATAACCCTCAGGGAAATCCCTTTGTTACGTATAATTAATAGGGATTAATAGACAACCGAGAATGTAATTCATGTACTCGCGAATGCGCACTCAATTTTCCTATTTAAGAGTAAGAAGGAATCGCTGACGATTTCGCTTCGGCTGCTTCTCTGCGAATACTGCAATCCCAGGCGAAGATTACGGATGTGCCTAGCTTGAGATTTGCGGTTTCCTTACGGAGAGTAACACGCGAACGTGCTGCCTCTATGTTTTTAGCAGATTTCGATCGATCGCGATGAATCTTAAACCGTTAAATATACGCGCTTACTGAAGCATGCATGGTGGCGTTTTTACGGCAAACTCACTTCCCACATTGTAGGGTAAACATCCAGCTTGAACTTCATAGCGCGCCGCTACTCGCTCGACGATCGGCATTTCCGTAAGATTTTCTTCTCCTCCTGTGATATGCGAAGATCTATCCGAGAAACGGAGGAAGGATTCGAATCTCACGGAAGTCAAGGCACGAGTTAATTTGTCACTCTCCCTCTCTAGCTCTCTCTCTCTTCCATCCTCTCGGTTCTTGTATACACAATTTCCTCTCCTCTGGGCCCTCTGCCAACATCTTCCTCATTATCTTTGGAAATAAACGACCGTTAACAGGGACGTTTGACGTCGGTTAGGCCCAAGAGTGAGGCGGGCGCGCGGATTGTAATCGTAGAAACGGTACTTCTCGCGCAGGTACTAGGGAAACGAGGAAGCGAAACGCGATACTTAAATAAATGCGTTACAAAGGTGTTGATTTTAGAAGGTAACATTGCGCGTGGATAATTATTTCCGCGAAACCATGAAAACGGTAATTCCCGTTCCAACTTTCCGTTCGTACCGGCGGAGGAATTCATCGTCGTTCGATATATCGTCGAATCCACACACACACACACACACACACACACACAAGTAGATTACAGATGTATACGTACATATACGGATGCATGTATACCGCGCGCATCGATCTCATCGCAAGCTCGCGATTTAACGGCTTCCGCGCGTCCGCTGGAATCCGATGCATCAATTATTCCATGATGATCCTCGAGACGGACGCGACATCGTATCCCCAGCTGATCCGCCGTTTTGCCGAACTTTTTTAATTCGCGAGAATGGACGGCGCTATTCCATCAATGTCGCTGTGATGGTTCCGCGGCGACGGTTCCATGGATTCGCCTGTGATAGAAACAGAGCCGAGATCGTGGTACACGCGCGCTCGCATGCGATTCGAAGCAGCATCCGGCTACTGCTGCTGCTGCCGCTGCTGCTGCTGTTGCTGCTGCTGCTGTTGCTGCTGCTGCTACCGTCATCGTCAGGGGGAAAAAATTTTCGATGGTACCAGATGCGGCCGGTCCGATCGAAGTTTAACGTCGTTTGCGAGGGGCTTCCCTCGGCTCGTCGGCATTCTCACGTTCCATCGCAAAACTGTCGAAACTGTCGAATCGCCCACAAAGGATGCACAATGCGAAAGTTACGAATGAAGAGAGAATGAGAAAGCGAGAGAGAGAGAGAGAGAGAGAGAGAGAGAGAGAGAGAGAGAAAGAGAGAGGACAGAAGAGACGATAGAGCGACAGCACGAGCTGCGATACGAGTACCGATGCAAGTTCTTGGAGCGTATAATATTCCACGTGCGAGTTGTCACTTCGTGACCGCATTTCAGTGACTAATGAGCGCTTTCGAAAGCACGTTAGGTACTGTCAGATACACGGCTGCTGTGCAACGCCGCGGCGGGCTTCTGCGCGAGAGGATATCGCGATATACATACGCTCATCCCGCGCATGTACATAGCGTATATCGCGCACGCTGTTACACGCGTCTATGCCGAAGAATCGAAAATCGGGATTCAGGGTGTCGCTTCGGGCTAGCTAGTTCGTCTCTCGAGCAAGGGCTAAATGGGAATCGTGAAAAAAACGCGGCGTCACATGGAATTGTAATCTCTTGGCGTGCATCGGCGAACGTGAAGCGCGTAATTAAACGCCGCCGCGTGCGCTCTCCGCAATGTTTGTTACGATATACATGAATTTTTAATTAAATAATCATGCGAGCTTTAATCATCGCGGGCGGACATGACCCGCGGACTTTCGCGTTATTATTACGTATCAGAAATGCAAATGGCAAATGGCGCGATCACGCCGCCGATGTCGCAAATTATGGGAAAAGAAAGAGAAAAAAAAAGTGAAAAGAAAAAAAAGGAGAGAAAAACAAGAAAATCGTTATTGAAATAACGCAGGAGTGGCGGTTGCTATTGTTCTCGCTTCGCTATGTTTTACCTACCGTAAATAAAGCGCTGTCTGACGGGGAGTGTCTCTTATTTCTCGTTCAGCTAGATGAAGCGCGTGGGAATAAGCGGGAGCGGAAGGATTTCACAAAGCGGGATCCGCCAAGAGAACAAGTCGCAACTTTTACAAAATACAAGAGGGGAAACGTTTAATATATATTTACACACGTGAACAATATGTATGCAGCACTTTCCGCTAATGTAGTGTGTGTACAGAGTTGTAGTATACAGAAGGAGAAGAGATTACAGTGCGTAGGCTCCTTCATGTCGAAACGAAACTGAGTAATGCAAGTATACGGTATTGAAATCATTATGCAATGCTGTTTCGGGCGTAATTCGGTTGCTCGCCGGAAACGCGAACCAATAATTATCATATCGCGACGAGAGAAGAGAAGTCTTTTCGGTGACTCACGGACAGGATCCAAGCTTTCTTAACCGAAACCCCGTGCTCTGCCTGAGCACTTTGACTTAAACTTGTTTGTGTTAAACGTTATGCAAACAATTGCAGGTGCGTAATAAGTATCGAACGGTGACCGAAGAGCTCCGCGAGGCACGAAAGAAGAGAATACACTCGCACCAGATACAAATCTGCGATAATGGATGTAAAAACGCGATGGACGCTCATCCGCGCGTTTGCGATTGCTCGTTTTTCCCGAGCAACGCGAATCGGGACATTAATGCGACGATCGATTAAGGCACGATTGTCACAAATGCTAAAGCTCGGCGGACTATGGCGTAGCCGCAAGACTTCGGAAACAACGATCGCAGCTGCGGAGCCTCCCCGATCGCGGTTGCAGTTGCTCTCTATACTCGATAGTCGATTGATAGTCGACTACGAAACCTTAACCTACGGATAATTTGAATTTGAACCGATCGTTTATCAGCGAAAATAACGGGGGATCGAGTCGAATTAACGCGCGACATCCTATCATTTATCCCTACCGGAAATCACGCGCAACGCAATTAATATCGATATCGTTATTGAGTTGGCTTGCTCGCTTGCCTGCCTGTCTAATTCGCATATTCCATTGTATCAGACGCGTATTAAGACGTACGAGATGGATCTTGCTCATCGTCAAAGTGTCCGTTGAATTACAATAATTTGCATAGCAATCGGAACGAAGATACGTTTCAACGTATCTAATTAATCCTGGAAAAAGATCTTTGGAATTAGATCATCGAAGCTGGAGCGTTCTTCGCGAGCACTGAACGTCCCTCGAAACATTTTAACGACGCGCGATTAATTCCGCAATCTCATCCGAATCCAATTTGTGCTAGCTATTAATGTACGTAGCTGCCAAACGGTATCATTCATCACGCGCTCGTTCGGATCCTCCGCCAAGTATGTCAATAATTGACATTCTGATGAAACGAAACGAGAGAAGAAGCAATGCAATGTACACATCGAACGGAGGAAACGCGTTAGAAAACCGGCGCGAGCCCGATTTCCAACTTAGCACCGCGAGTAGACAGATCTCCGGATCGAATCTGCCCTCTCCCTCCCTCCCCCGATCTCGATCGAGTCTGCGAGTCCCGAATACAGATGACTGATACACGCGTGACTGTGCCTCCTGTTGTTCGGCTTTACGAAGAAAGCGTGATCTCTACGATCTAGCACGTAATCTGGAAAACGCCGGTAACCGTGCCGGTAATCCTCATCGGATCTTCCGAGAGCAGATAGAGCAGGATGGCGCAAGCTGCTAAGAGGGGCTCTAAAAAGGGACTCTTTACAACCTGGGAGTAACAATAAGCGCAGTTTTATGTACACTAGTCCCTCATCGCTCCTGTGTTTGCGTCCGTGTCGACGTTTTACTGTTCTTACACGGTTTACGCCTTTACGAGGCTTTACAATCCGCGCGCGCGTACGCATGCGCGGCCAAATCGGCCGAACGATTTTGATTATCCTCCCGCGCCCGCCGTGATTTCCCACTGGATTCCCGGTGCTGATGCGCGCGCACACGTGTGATGCATGCGTATACGTGTATTCGCTTCTTCGTTTCTTCGGCTTGTACGGGCCCCTCGACGAGACTGGCCCGGCATGAGAGAACGGCACGGGATGTTCACGCGTGGAACAGCGATCGTCTGTCCCGGGATCACTCCTCCTGTCAAACGTGATCGCCCCAAACTGTCACAGTCTTGGCGCGATCCACGGACGCCAGGTACATGCCGTGCGGATGCCAAGACACGGCCGTCACTGCTGCCCTGCGTGTGTGCAATTAAACAAGAAATAGATTAGTAGGCATCGCTGCGTGCGTGCGTATTTAAATAACACAAGTGGAGCGCAGCGGGCGTTCGTTCAACTTGCGCTCGTCTCGCCGTTCTTTTCATTCTGTCGCACGTAACGGCATTCGCGTGACGATTTCCATACCCAGATCTCGATACGAAAACGCTCACTGCCGCGGAATCGCCACTTGTTAATTATAAACGCCACCGATAAGAGACACAAATTTTATATTCGCTAGAGTGACTCGGTTGCTCTCGCGAAATACACGGAGAAGACGGTAGCGAATTTATATTCCGCTAGTACGAGACGGGGTCTCGCAAATTCTTTGTTTTGATAAATACTTGATGTTATTCATCGAAGTATCCCCTAGGAGGAGAATGAGAGAGAAAAAGAAGAGAGAGAGAGAGAGAGAGAGAGAGAGAGAGAGAGAGAGAGAGAGAGAGAGAGAGAGAGCTGGAACTTTACGTTATTATATGTATAAAGGTTCGTGTTGCCTCGAAAACTTCGATTGAGGAAGGAGGAAATTAAAATCGGTACTTAATACAAAACAATATCGAACAGATGAGGCAAACTGAAAGGAATTTCGCCGATCAATATCCAACGTAAAATCCATTATCCGCCAGCCAAGTTATCCGAACAAAATAAATTCGTTTCGATATAGTTCGGAAGATGAAATAGTTTCGGGATTCAGACGATATAATTAAAGTGCATTTCATTAAATTAGTAATGTACAGCAAAGGCGCAGCATTGTTGTTACTTCGCGATACCTTGCCTGATGATCGTTGAATAATATCGCAAACATCGCAGATTACGATAATCGTTTCGAGAAACTTTCGTCTCTCTCGTCCGGTAGAGTTCCCTGCAAGTTCTTCAAACCATCGCGGTTTGAGTAACGCGTATAGTACGCGTTGAAGATCTAATCGCGGAAACGTCGCGAGCAGCCGCGTAAAAAGCAAAATTTTCCGAGAAACTCTTCGCGCGGATATGTTAAACGCGATAACGGTAAACGCGTCACAATTATGAGCAACCAGCGGCCGCTCGCGTAGACACGCGTAAATTAACGCGCTACACGGAAAGCGACACGGACTCGATCAGCGTAACTGAGCATTATTGACTTCCAGTGTCTCGAGCGCGGATGGAACGGACGAAAGGGACGGGAAAGAAATTGCGAAAGCCAATGGGCCGATTTGCGCCGAGCGGATTTGCGTAGCGTGAATCGGCGTACAGCACGGCGCACTTTAAACAGCTACATCCAAAAGCTTTCAGAACCGGCTTTCTCCGTCTTCGTCTGCTTTCAACTTCTGTCTGCTGAATCTAATTTCCTTACGGCGACCCGGAATTATTCCGCCGTCGCCGTCGCTGCCACCGCCGCTACCGGCATCGTCGTCGTCGCGCGCGGATGTAAGGGTCTTTCAATTATCTCGCCGTCCTTACGGAAATGTCCCGTTACCGCGTTAAGGGCAAACGAGGAAACGCTTGTGCACGGCGAACTTCAACCCCCGCGATCCCCCATACGATGCCCACCGCCGCGAATCTCGCCGCGGATCATCGCGACAGTTGCGGCGAGTAAAACCGGGAGGGAGGGGGAACTTGCGGGGGAGAATCGCCGATACGCGTGGACGGACGAACGGTGGGTGGGACGAACATGTATAAATATGATTCACGTACGTAGAAAAATCCACGGGCGCTTAAATCGTTTCGTTAAGAATTCCATTTGAATGTGGCGGAACACAGTGCCGCGTAATTTTCTGGCCCGAGCGGTCTCGCTCGTGCGGCAAGAGGTCCATAAAACCGGAATTCCCGAGGGTGATTCGCAGGGCTTGGCGGAATTCGTAAAAGGGTGTTTCCACGCGAGGACAAACGTTCTGAAAATGTGCGCCTCCTTCCGCCCCGCGCCCAATATCCGACGCTGCAGCGTCGGCTACCGCTAAGGAATCCCTCAACGCGGGGAAGCGCGAGCGGTGAATATTTCGCGCGGGGATCAAAGGTCATCCACGGTGGGTCGGGGCGGCGCCTCGGAGGAGGCCGTAAAACTATGATCACGATTTTACGAGCATAGGAGGGTAGGCGAGAAAAAGCGAGAAAAACGCGTGACGAATCGATTAAATCTTCCTGGCTGAAACTACTGTGGAGTTTCACGTTCCATGAAATCACGCGCGAGATAAAGCCGAGGCGTTATCTCGGCTTCCACGAGCAACGATATTACGATCAGAGGGTACCGTATAACGGCCGAATACTTGACGTACATCGATACCAAGTTCCGCGTGCGCGTCTCATCGGGACGGAACATTTAACGCGCCTTCATTTCCGCGTAAGCGCGATTGAGTCCCGCGTTGACGTTTACCGCGGGATCGGCGCGCGCGCTGATACGCGCGGCGGTAATAAAAAGCGCGAATGCGAGGGGACCCTCTCCGCCGGTATGCTATTATATCGCAAGCCCCCCGCAGACCCCTCACGCGGGGGCGCGAAGGGCCGACGCAATGTTGCGTGGCGTTTCACGTAGGGTCCGGCGAAAGTAAGTCCGGTCGCAGATTGCATTCGGGATGCGGAGAATCCCGTCGTCCGACGCGCGTTAAACGAGCAGCGGAGGAGGGAGGGGGGAGGGAGGGAGGGAGGGAGGGAGGGAAGCAAAACGGAGGGATGCGGAGGAACAGCGGCGGAAGCATGGCCATACGCTCTAAGAAGGGCGTATCGTTTTCGTCACGGTTTGACTGGCGCGTTTACTCTCGCGCGAAGTTTGTTGCCGCGCCGCCGGCGAGAGAGAGAGAGAGAGKGAGAGAGGGGGGGAGGGGAGAGGGGAGAGAGGGAGAAGAAAGCCGGGCTTACGCCGCGGAGAAACAACAACGGTGCAACGCCACGAGAAACCGCCGAGAAAAAGCGTCGCGACGACCGCCCGTTGCGCGCGCCGACCACCGTCGTCATCGTTGTCGTCGTCGGCGTCGTTGTCGCCGTCGGCGTCGTCGTCGTCGTCGCTTAGCGCGGGAACGATATTTCTAAAAGCAGCGTGCTCCGTATCCGGGATACCTTTGCGAGTAGCAGCTACCCACCTCCGTGCTGTATATTGCGAGCGTGATAAAGGAGACCTATCCGTTCTTGCCGAAGCGGCGTGGAAATAAGCTTTCGCGAACGATGTTTCCGCGTTCTCCGTCCCGCGCCACTTTCCCTCTTTCGTCTCCTGCGGACCACCCCCGTTCCGTCCTGCCCGCTCATTTTTTCTACCCAGCCGCAAAGCTAACGGCGAGGGAGAGAGAGAGAGAAAGAGAGAGAGAGAGAGAGAGAGAGAGAGAGAGAGAGAGAGAGAGAGAAAAGAGGAAGTACAAAAGAGGGCAAGGAAAAAGGGATATTTTTACAAAAGAGAAAGAGCACGAGGAACGGTGAGCAGGAGTGAGAAGGAGAGTGAAGACGTGAGAAAGCGGATGGATTGCGTGCACGCGTGATGGCAAGAGATGAACGGACGGTTACGAGTCTTTGAAACGTATGCCGCGAAAGCATTCTCGCTCGTCGTTCTTGCAAATGACAGAGTTAACGCATAAACACCGGCGTATCCCGGCAAACTCCACGAACACGGGAATGCATATGTAAAAGATCGCATAACGAATACAAAGAGCGAAAGGCACGAGTTACGAGACGAGGGAGGGAGGGAGGGAGGGAGGGAGGGAGGGGGGGGGGGGGGAAAGAGGGAGAGAGAGAGAGAGAGAGAGAGAGAGAGAGAGAGAGAGAGAGAGAGAAACGGAGAGAGTACGGATAGGGGTGAGCAAAAAGAGAAGAAGGAGGAGGAGGAAGAGGAGGAGGAGGAGGAGGAGGAGGAGGAGGAGGAAGAAGAGGAGGATGGAGCGTTAGTAGATTTCAGATTTTAACCCGAAGCGATGGATTATGCGAAGCGTAAGGATAGCGGTCGGGAGAAAGGATCAAGGGAGACGGAGGAGGCGCGGAGGGATACCACTTAACGAAAGAAAAGCGCGCGCTGGAGCAGCGAAGGACGACACGAGGTTCGCGCGCGCGCTGAGAGCATCGCGAAGGCGCGGGCTCTCGTTTGTCGTGGGGCAAGCAGGGGATAATTAAAATAATTATCCTTCATTGTGGATGCATAACGTCGGACGGCAATAATTAGATCGCGGCGGCTTACCGATAATGAAATCGGGATGAGATCTCGTAGCTGGGCGTCCGAGGGAAAACGCGGCTCATCGTCGCGACACGGCGCAAGAACGGAGACCGAGGAGAGACCGGGATTATCGAGGGAATTCTGGAGGATGCCGGTATTCGGTACCGCGAGTGCGCGTCCGTATACTTTAATTAACTCGATATCGCCTCTGATAAGAAAGCTCGATACATCGCCGCGTCATCAATCCGTGAAGAAAGCCGATACAAATTAACTCGAGAATTCGATCAATTAACGGCGTCCGTTAACATGGCGAGGTAACGATATCGCGCTGCATCGCGCCGAAATAAATTTAACGTCGTTACACGGCTGTGTTATTAATGAAATACTTGACGGGGACAACGCGCAGCGACGCTATCGAGCGTTATCGAGAAAAATTCATTTCAACTCGCGTGTAATTATTTAATCGATATTGAACCTTGAGAAGCAAAGCAGTAACGATGCGAGGTAACGCATTGTCGCATTGTCGGGATCGCGACACTCGCGATACCTTCGTACAACGCATTCTTCATCGCGAACCTCGCAACGTGTCTACGTGGCATGACGCGTGCCACCTGTTGACACGCGATGATGGGACAGCGACTCGCGAAGCGATTCCTGGAATAACGAAGCGGGGATCTTAACGCGCGTAACGCGGAATATAATAATCAGCCGCGTCGGAGAAACGCGTGGGAGATTTTCATGCGGAGTGCCGTTGTCTCGGAGATGAGACACGGGAATGTAGCCGGGAGTCCCGTCCCGCGCGTTAATCCATCAGTTATGAATTGATAAAAATGCGAGTCCGCAACCGCGTGACGAGGCAATCCCGCTTCGTTGGGACGCGAAAACGCGAGACCTCCGTCGTCGCAACCTCCGTTGCGTTCGAGGCACGCGTAATTTCGCGAACTCGTGCGTTTGATCGACAACGACGACATGGCGGGACGGCAATCGCAACTTGCTGGTAACTTGTAAATGCGAAGAGGTAAGCAAGACTTTGACACACGTGAGACACACCTGGCAGAGTGCCGGAGGAGATTCTTGCAATTACAAAGAGTCGGAGTGCTGGTAGCCCATCAAGGGCAATCACGGCGGTAACCGCGTTACACGACATACCGATGGCACTGTTCGCCTCACCGTAAACGGTGCCGAACTTACGACATGAAAGAAGTTAATGGCGGTTCATCGAGCCAGTTCATTGTTGCTCGCGACGCCGCGGGCCGTGACCGTAAAATCGCAACCACAACCGTGATTCTCCTTCCGTTTCCCGTGTTTCTTTTCGGCGCAGCCGTGCGTTCCAATTTATAAAACGCGAAACGGCGCGGTTTCGTGCGCGAAACCCCGCCGCCTAATTATCCAAACGATCGTGAATCCTCGTCATCAATCTACGTGGCCGCGAATGCTCGCTCGACCGCGAACACTGGCGCTTAATGGCCCGCGCGCTCATTGACGCGGGAAGGGACACGGCGAACACGGGGTGATTCGTAACACGAGGGGGTGAGAGGAGAAACGACGACGACGACGACGAGGATGACGAGGACGAACGAGCGACAACATGGGCGACGATTAGGTCGGCGTTATTTCCGTGACAAATGACGCGAAGCGACGACGATGGTGGCGAATATAACTGCTCTTAAAGATGGGAGGGGGGGGGGGCGGGAGAAAGGGCGAGAACTTTGGAACCTTGCGGCACGGTGCATCCGCGATAGCGCGGTCTGATGCGAGCCAGACTCCCCCCCCCTCCCCCTCTCCCTCGACGAGTTTGGCTCTCGATGATCGCCAAGAATGCGGTCTCGCATGAGGATTCCCGGAAAAGAACAGTAAGCAGGGCATTAGGCGTCATTAGCACTCGTCCTTGCCTCATTGATATCATGAGGACCTTGCGATACCAGCGAGCGATGCGTTCTCAAACATGCGATAGGCGCGTGATGAAACGAGAGAACCGGATAAAGGTATTCGCTCGGACTCCACGTGCGTTTACTCTTTACGGTGTGAGAATCGCAGGTCGTCGACTAGGCTTTTGTTCAGGACCTTTGTTGTTTTCAGCCTCCTGAGCGCCATCGGGACCTTCTCCCCGAGACTGTTACGTCAGACAGTTCCTCGCGGCCGCCTTTCTCGGAGATGAGAATTCCTCTTTGTCCGAAAAACGTCATCGTCCCCCAAATATCTCGAGCGAGCGACTACGAGAGCCGCGATTACGTAACGCGGCGCCGCGAGCGGGTGAGAATGCCGCGGAAGTAGCGTCGCGGAATTATCCGACGCGAGGGTAGTTTCGCGCTTAATACGCGCCCGCCCGAGCGTTTGCAGCAATTCGTGTTTGGCGTTCGGCGTCTTTGGAGACGCATTCAAAAGCGCCGACTGCAGTGACACCGGGCGAAATACCGAGCGATGTTGGCACGCTGTTTCCAACTTCGTATCCGTCCCCGATGTCTTGGTCCCCCGTAACTTCACTTTCACCCACAAAGTGCGGCGCATGAATGCGCGCGCCAGTTTAAACGCCGGCGCCCCCGGTCCCCCGTGAATAACCGTTGCCGTGCGCTTTAACTCGCGCGCAAGTTCGCAAGTTCTCATTTCTATACACATTAGCAATTTGCGTTAACTTGGCGTCTCGCCCGCCCGTTGATGGGCTCCGCGTTCTAATGAGGTAAAAGTAATAACGTGTAGACAATGCGCCGCGAAACGCCCGCCGGAACCGGAACAAGCGGCGCGGGACACCCAGCCACATTGTGCGACTCTCGCTCCGAAGAAACGACGAGAGATTCCCGGTTATTATTACGTAACGATATTCCGTGCCGAGTGATAGTTTCCCCGCTAATGATCGGCACGATGTGCCGATTTCCGTGCCGCGATCGCGTTCGCGAAACAGTGTTTAGGAAGAAGGTCTTCAAGAAGATGCAGGTCTTCAGGAATTTCTAAATTACAACTTCCATTACGCTGGATGCTGGAGATTTATTCGCGTACGAATCGCATTTTCACGTGGCGGTAAGAAATATCGCGGGCAGGAGCGGCGAGGAATGGAAGCGCGCGGGGGGACGTGACTTACCCGCGCGGCGGGTTGGTCTCGTTGGAGCTGAATAGATTTTACGATATCGATTTCATCTACATAATTATCAAGCGCAATGGCGACGTTGGAGGAGCTTCCCGACATCCCTCGCCGAACACGAGCGAGTTTGCGTTTAATATCAGATCGCTCGCCGGCCTTCAATCGCGCGAGGACCAGATTGCTGTGCAATTGCTGTCCCGTTAAACGTTTAAAATTACGCGGCTAATGGGGCAGATTATCCGGAAAATCAGAGCCTGGGCGCGAGCGAAAGCATCTGCGTCATGAAAATACATATGAGATTGGACGTTTGCTCGCGGATGAAATTGTTCCCGCGCACGCGCACACCCCGTGCGCAAACAAAAATAACAATGTCGGCTCGGATTTCAGAGAGAGACGCGCGCCACGTTTTTCAAGAGATAACACCGGACTCGCGTTTAATCGAATATTACTTTTCATTGGGCAAATCATTTGTCCGAGGAAAAAGAGGATAGGATAACGTAATTATTACACAGTTTTACGTATACGATAAGCGTAATCCGCGAGCGTAATTAATATTTGCGACATGTACATTGTGCTAAAAAGTTTTTAAATATTCATGCGATGCGAATTATCCTTTTCCTTTTTTCCTTTTCCCCTTCCTTCTTTCTTCTTTCTTTCTTTCTTTCTTCCCCTTTTTCCTTCCTTTTTCTTTTTTTCTTTTTGTTTTTTTTTAACGACGGGATAATTTCGCGTTGACGAATCAGATTGGACAAACCGTCGGGAGCTCTTGAAATCATAAAAATGTGCCGCATTGAAATTTTGCCAATTTTCATTAAATATCTCGTGTCTGCGCGTCGTCGGAAGAAAATAAGCGGGCGTGAATTTAAATTGCCAAATAACGTAGAAATGTTCCATCGGCGACACGAACGTTAACGATTTTCCGATACGCGACGTGTATCGCTGTAAAAATAACTGTTTCGTAAATCGCGCCATATTTACGCGACACGTTCGCTCTCGATGCATTTAATCCTGACACTTTGTCTATCGTCCCGAGTAAAGACATATCGCGAAAAATAACTCGAAAAATTCACGACGCATAATACCAAAACAACTGATCGCAGTTCCGACGCATGATCCGAAATCGTTACGTAACATACGTAACATCCGAAGAGAGGCATGCGGGGAGGGACAGGCTTCGAGAGAGACACGCTAAGAGCACGGCGGGCGTGACACGTATCGATTACGAAACTGCGATGCCAGAAGGCATTGCGCAATTTAATAATATCTTTTTCGATGAGCGCGATGTATGCTAATACGCGACGCGGAGTCTTCCGCGCGCGCGAATCGTGTGAGGCTTGTTTATTTCACGGCAATTACAATATTACTCGACGGCCGTATATCGCCCAACGGCCAATTTACCGGGCTCGTATGCGTGCCTATAATGGACACGTCGATGGATACGCGGAATTTATTAAGTATTAAGTATTAATATCGGCGACTTCCTCCGAGGCAGCTACGACGAGGACGTTCGCCGCGCGTGCAGGAGGAACGGTTGTGTGGTTCGCAGGAAAGAAGGCAAACGAATGAAATACTTGTTCGGTGGACATTGGCCCGCGCTTCGTCGCGGATTCGAGATGATCGATCGTCTTCTTTCAATTTCGCCGAATTATCAATCCGGCATCGGCCGGAACGAATACGCATTGTCGCGCGGATCATTCGCGGATCATTCGAGTTGCACGAAGACGTTACGTTCACCGAGGATGCGGAGAGCACCCGACGAGTCATTACCGCAACGAGGTCTCTCGTCGCTCTCTCTGATCGCCATCCGCGTGTCAATCGGAGAAAGGAAGCGGAGACCCCGTCATCGTCGATTCCGTCGAATCGCGAGAACGCGGTCCCGAATGCGTAAAATCGGGCGGGGGATAAGCAGGCCATTCGCCATTCGGAATCGCGTGCGGGGAGAACGTTGCGATCTCGCGTATCTCGCACGATTGGCGCGATTTTCCGCGGCGACTGTCTGATTATCATCCAGCGTTAACATCGGAGCCAGCTCGTGTTACACTTCGAAATCAGGTAACGGCCATACAGCGCAACGCGTGCCACGGGATAACCGGGAGCTCGGAGGAGTGTTATCTAAAGTGTCAATGACGCGGCAAACTCGCGCAAGCGGCACTTCAATGGCTTGTAAAGCTCGCGATCGATGATAAATTGCGTCCAAGCCCGGCAACGCATAAGTCTCCGAGTCTCATCGAGCGAGTTTCCGCCGGAGTGGACGATCATCTCCTCTCGCTGTTGCTCACGACATCGGCGGAGACGTTGACGAAACGATCGGAGATTTTCGAAAGGATTAATGCCAGCACGGAACAATCAATGACACATCCGTGCCTCGCGCGGCATCAGCTTGGCGGATCGCGATATTTAATCGATCACGGCGATCGCGCTGAAAATCCATACGTCCGATTTGACGGGAAGCTCTTATCAACGATTGCCCGTCACCGGTGATTCACGCTGCGTCGCCGCGGCGGAAGAAAAAGGTCGGCGAACGCCAGATCGCTCGGTGATCCCGGGGGTTGATGGTGCCACAGGGGACGGGAACACAGACGTTGGAAGCGCGGGGGTGAGAACCGACGGATATATATATATATATACAAATATATATATATACAAATATATATATATATACAGATATATATATATATATATATATATATATATATATATATATATATATATCTGTACCACCGACCGGCTGGCACCGGTGTTCTAGAACGGCGGGGGTGCCACCGCGGGACTGGGAAAAACAGATAAAGACTCCGGCATCGGCCGGGGGGTAGCGAGGGGAGCTTCCGAAGACACGACGAAGATAAATGACATAATATCGTGCCGGACCGGCCGATCATTGCCGTGGAAACGAAATCGAGTTGAGCGAGAGAGCGGAGTGCCGGCGGGGCAATTGATCTCTCGCGGTGCTTCGTTACGCCGAGCGACAAGGAGATCTCAGGGGCACACCCCGATTCTCGTTAAGGGATGCCGGGGAGATTGGTCCTCGCTCGAAGCTCTCTCGAAGCGTCGTCGGCGCGAGACGTCGTACATATGCATGTGTACACACAAACACGCGTGCATCAATGGGCGAACGGAGTGCGGATGGCAGAATAATCCAATTCTTTTCCACTTGACGTGTTTATTCCCTTACTTTCCTTTCTTATTCTCTGCCGACGAGACGACGCTTGAATTTTCATTAACGCGTCCGTTCGCGACGGCATGCGCTCGCGAGGATAGCAAAGCAACGTTTACACGGGTCGGATATCTCGGGGATTGGGATTCGGCCGGAACGCGAGGCGTGGCGGGACAGGATGCAGGAAGCGGATGCAAGAGTCGCGAAGGCGTCGCGAGCAATCGTGGCGGCCAGAAGGAAGAGACCGCGCACGCGAGCCCGGGATGGTAAAAACGTGTAAAATATAATCGAACTATTTTCCCGCGAGGGCACCCATTAAACGCCCAATAACCACCGTCACAACTGGATAGCCTCTCGTAAAATGCGGGGCGGAATCGCCGTAAATGCGTGCGTGACTGAAATATGGCGCAGTAATCTTTACGAGACGTTGTTACTTGTCAGCTACCAGCGAAGGTAAATAATAACGTATATACTGTTACCGCATCCTGCTACGCGCGTTTATTTCTTAATAAATCGCGTTCTTAGTCCGCGCCGCGCAAATTATGCGATCGTCACGCGATCGCGGAACGATGACGATCCCGCGGAGAGCGCGGGACTCGACTCGCTCGTTTCATCTTAATTCCGAGCGTCGAGCTTATCGAACTTGTATCAATCCCTTGAGAGAGACCGCGGACAAAACGATAATTACACCGGCGTAACGTACCGTATCTCGCCGTTTAGTATTCATAATTTGCGAACGACGCGCGTTTCATAGCTCGCTATGAAAGCCCGATGCGATCCGGTAATGGCGATGGAATGGCATGAAATGAGCGAAAAATGCCCGACAGCTGTAACGTTACTCTGCTCGCTACGAAGGCAAGTTTCGGATAGGAATATAATGAGGTCACGCCGATGTGCCGCTAATGTGCCGCCGAGAATCGCAGAGAATCTCGCGGAGAAAAAGCTGCGCTTTAATCTCGCCAGAGGGTCCTATTCGTAACGCGTAAATCTTCCCAATTACCCGTTCTGCTATAATCGCGCGACTATTTATTCGCCGGGCGGGATCTTCGGCGAACATCATGCCGTAAATTCCTGCCTCGCGACGCGTGTGCCCTGCGGATCCTGCCGGTTCATTGCAAATTAGAGCACGAACGGGTGCGCGCGAGCTTATCGGGCGCAATACGATTGCGGATTCGAGAGTCTCAGCAGAAAGGGAGTTATGCCGAATAGCTTCCTCGAGTGGTACCGCCGAACGAACCAACGAACGAGCGGCAGCCGCTTATGTGCGTTTATTTATGCGCACGTGCGCACGGAACCCTGCTCTCGAGCGCTTGCTTGTATAGCGCGGCAAAATTATCAAGAAAAACGGATGCGAGACGCGGAACGATCGTTGGTTGACGCGGATCAGACAACGATCGCGAAACTGCGGGACGTTTCCCTGATCGAGCTGCCGATCGATGAAAAGATTTCGCGTTCATCTTTAGGAATGTCTTATTTCCGTTTCATTGTTCTCTGTCGCTATTCCATTCGATGGAATTACTTTTAGCAGGATTGCTTTAGGATTGAAGAGGATGAGGAGTTATTATTAGACGATTCACGGCAGAGGGGGAAGAGCGTTTAAAAGGGAGGACTTTCCGCGAGCGGAAATACATGCACGATTCGATTTTCCGCGTGTTTCCGCGAGACGAAAGATGCTTCGAGAGTTTTCCCTCTCGAGATCCCTCAGAGATCGCGTATCCCCCTCTCTTCCGTAGAATACGCATTTAATTACTTCTTGTAAATCTTCTGTGATGTTTATCGTTCCGCCTCGCCGATGCCAGAAGACGTCCTAGAAGCGAAGGGTGCCGCGTTCTGCAACTATTATCGTAATTCGCGCGTTCCGCGTAACATCTAAATTTCATAGCAGGGCATGCCCTGTCGCGGCGCGGCGCGCATTAAACATCGCATGGTATCGCACGGCTCCTCTCACGGCGTCTTTAATGCGCACTAGGACAGAACGCGCGGATGCGGGAGGGAGGGCTGAGGGAGCGAGGCGCTTATCAAGTTAGTCGCGGGATATTTCTGCGAACGGGCGCAACGTACGGATTATACGTACGATACGCCTGGCATGGCGATCGCGAAGCGAGCACAAGGACTTGACGAAGCGAACGAAGTAGACGATGAAGACCAAGACGAGGACGAGGACTGGGTAGACGGCCGAGATGACGGCGATGACGACGGCGATCGCGCGAGAGAACAAGCGGAGGGGCACAGAGGAGGAGGCGGGGGGRGGGGGRGGGGGRGGGGGAGGGGGCAGCAGAGATGACGATGAAAAGATGACCACGAACGAGCGCGCTGCGGCCACGCCGGGTGAAAGTAATAACAGCGGAACGCGCGCGCACGCTTAGACGAGGAACCGCGGCGCAATAGCGACGTGTACGTGAGCGGTGCTTAAGCCATTTTTCGATGAGTACCGGTCGGATGCTGCCTGGACCAGCGGAGCCGCCCGCTGTGCGCCGTCCGCCGGATAAGAAGCCACCGCGCCGAAGACGCCGCGTCCTTGCGAGGCTCAGCGAGGACGGGGGCACGTTCGACCGCCGTGACGACAACAGCGGAGCGGAGCAGAGCGGAGCGGAGCGCTCGTTCCCGGGCATGCGGCGGTGATAATTGCAGCGCGGCTCTTGCGGATTCTCCATGAGAGTTCTCGATCGTCCGAGACGGCCGTCGTCTAATCTCGCGGGGATAAAGCGGGGCCGCAAGCGCGACAGGACACGCCACTCTCCTTCTGATATGTATCTCTCTTCTTGTTCGTCCTCCCGTTCGTCCTCGTCGTTCCAGCGATTTTACCGTCCTCGCCGAGAGCATGCGTTAATGTCGGATCTCGCGGGACCCGTGTAATTAGCGCAGCCTCACGACGTGGAAGCGAAATTCGGCGGATCACGGCTGGGCACGGGATCAGGCTGAGCAAACCGGATTTTATGACAGACCGCAGTCGGGGATGAAGCAGGGGACGACGATCTTGCGGGATAAAATAAGACAACGGCGGGAGGCGTGTCCGATTATCGACAGCGTGAAGGATGGCAGACGAGCGCGGAGCGAAAGAAGCAGCGGAAAGTGAAAGGCCGCGGACGGTATTCTAATAAGAACGCGACGAGCCGTTATCTATCATCTGAATTTGAAAACATCAATGCCGGACGCGTAATAACGGGCGCTCGTAATTATCAACTATTAAGCCGTTTGCGTCGGTAAACGCTCGCGCAACAACTAATTGGCGCTACCGCGAGCGTGAGCGGTATATGATCGCTGCGAAGCACGACATGTTTCAATTGAGAATAATTAAACGTTATCGCCGTTTAACGAGCACGTTCAGAAGTTATTCCACTTGGGGATCACGACTTTCGCCCTTCCAACCTGGCCGGCGATCTTTCTCGTTCCGCGCGCGCGCGCGCAACATTGTGGAGAGTTCATCTAGACGCGCGTGAAGCGACTTTATCGCTCGTTCAACGACACGAATGTAAAGCAGGCGTCTGCGCAGGCTGCGCGCCGTCTTGAAACGAGAACAATTAAACCGGCTCGAGTAATTAGACAACCTGCCAACGCGTCGGTATCGGACGCGTCGGCTCGTCCGGACGATGAAGATTCCCCCTAACGAGAGAGAGAAGCAACAAGCGAGATTTCAATCGCGCGTCGATTTATGGATTATCGTACATCTTCGCGATCGTGAAGTCTTTGTTACGTAGGACACCCGGAAGTCGTTAAGCGCGCTCTTGCGCGCTATTGATTTACGGGCAATCTCCGCGTCTAACCGCCCCTGCTGGTAATAACGTAATTGGCGTTTCCAGTGTTTAAAACACATCGATTTTCTGCACCTCTCCCGACAACATCGGCCGATGTGGCCTTACGCCGCATTCCCCGTGAGATGCCGCCGATTAACGCGTCCATCAACGCCGGCTCACATAGGTGAAAGGGCGCTGAAAGCACGCGGACGAGATACGTTGCTCTGCCTACGCCAATTTCGTTTCTTCAGGCCGCGCCTCTCTGTCTGTCTATCTATCTATCTATCTGTTTCTCTCTCCTCCTCTCTCTTTCTCCTCTTCTGCTATCACGAGCGAGTCGGCGAGCGACTTCCGTGCGTTCTTCTCCCTCGAGCAACGGGGTAGCGAACGAATCTTCGGTCATTCGGACTGACATATTCAATGGCGAGAGCCGACGTAGACGCCCGCCGGCCTGAGCCCGGAGCATCCAGGGTGCCGTATAAATTCGCGATATCGCCAAGTCATCCGGCGATATATAGATACGGGCGGATGTGTGCACGTGGATATACAGCGCGAAAGTTGGAGCGGAAATCGGGTCACGTCGAAATATTTTCTTAGATCCCTCCCCGACTCGCGAATCTCTTTTCCGTCTGTGTATGTTTGTGTGCGCGCGTGCGTGTACGCGATGCCGCGTGCGATGGACCGGAGGACCGGAGTGCTTCGGCAACTTTTCGTGTCAGGTGGGTATGCAGAGCACTCGAAGGCGCCTCCTGAAATTACGGGGCGCTCCGGCGTGCCAGCGAGCGAAATTCGAACGGGAAATTCGCATCCATCGAGCGAGCTCGAGAACGTATCGCGACGAAAAAGAAAGAGGAGAAAAAAAATAGCTACGGTGGGAGGGACGAGGGAGAGTTATAGCGCTGCGCGAAGACGCGGCACGGAGGTAAGGCGACACACGGCGGACCGCTATTATTGATCCCCTGACCGCAAATAACGTCGCACGTCGGCGCGATCGAGAAACGTTGTCGCAAACAGCGCCGGGATTACAGAAAATAGCCTTCGCCGTCTCAACGATGGTAACGTTTGTCGATAAGAAGTCGATAGAACGCCCGGAACCGTCAACATGCCGCAACGTCTTCCAATGTCCGGGATATTACGGCTTGAAGTAACGAATAACGATAATTGCGGATTTCAGTATGATAACGCAAGGTTAACAAAGACGCACAAGATGCCGTCAACAAAGACGGCAATAAGGGGACGACTATATTAAGGCAGGCCGATGCGCTCCGCGAGGGATCGCCATTCTGGCCGCAATATCGCGGATTAACCCTTTGCTCGATCTATGCTCGATATAAAATGTCGGAAACGAAATTCCGTGTTTTAATATCCTTCCCCCCCCCTCTCTCTCTCTCTCTCTCTATATATATATATATATATATATATATATATATATCGAGATATATATATATCTTCTTCTCTCCAGAGTTGCCGAGGATAAATCGTCATAAAAGAAGAATAAAGCTTAACGATTGTTTTCCGTGTATTTATTTTCTTCTTCCGTTTTGTATAACGGTTCGAGCTTTAATATGTCCCGGCCGAGATATACGAAGCAAAAAACCCTGAAACCGTGAATTTTTGTGTCTACGGCAGATAGCTGTGGCCGTAATATGCGGACGACGTAAAGTTAAAAGTTGGAGAGGACGTTTCGTGAATTCAACGCAGCCAAATGCAGCCAAAATAATCACGAGTTCGAGCGACCACGAGCTACGACCGATTCGATGATCCTCTCCTTGACGAGAAGCCCATTGAGAAGCTGAGATATCTTGAGATACCAATATCTAATCTCTTGACGGCACGATGTTTCGGACACCGTATTTTCGTGATACGAAAGCTTATACTCACGTGTGTCCCTTTAATATCGTCTCGATCATGTTGGTTGCTGCGGACCAGATGAAAACAGAACCATCGGCGGAGCCAACCGCTATGTACTGGCCATCCGGGCTGAAAGCAGCTCTCGTCCAGTCGAATCCCACTTTAAATCCATCAGCGCTAAAATAAATAGCGAAACGAAGCGAGAGTGAATATTAGTTCACCGATATTCTCATTGGTGCGACTTACCTGAACGAGCTGACGATCTTCTTCATTCGCAGATCGATCAGTTTCACCGTGTCGTCCCTCACGCAGCTCAGAAGGTAATTCGCGTCTGGAATCATGGGATGGGATTTTATTCGGCGCGTGCGCTGGCACGCGTAACGTTATTTCGATTATTCGCGGTAAACGTTCGCGGAGCTGCAAGCTCAGCGACCGAAGCGTTGGCGTTTCGCCCGCGCAACGAGCGCGCGTGGCGAATTATTAGCGAGAGCGCGTTTGCGGAATGCATAAGCGATGCAACAATATCGCGCGCGAAAAAGCCCGCGCGAGACGCAATAAAGTTATATCCATTACGTATCGCCACGCATCGAAATGACGCGATTTCCCGCCGCATCGCAGACACCTAACGAGGAACGACGAGCAGCGCCGATTGCGCGGGATCGTTTTATTGGCGCTTTAAATGAATGCGGGAAGCGCGCGCGTTAAGTCATTGTACATATATCATCATGGTGCGTTATGGTTTAATGAAATGGTCTAATGAAATGGTTTAATGAAATGGCACATAATACGTAGCATCGGCCGATAAATGCTAAATTAAAATACTAATAGGCCGAGCTGCCCATTTAATCGCAGAAATTAATAATCGAACCGACGCGGAACAAAAACCGCCAAAATTAACAGCCGCTTTCTCATAGCGGAGCCGGCGCTCGTTTCGACGTATAATAAAATCTTTGATTACTCCGTTTAATTAACGAGGACTTTMCCCCGCCTCGTCATTTAGCGGAGCGCCGGACTTGGACACGGCCAATCCTTTACTTACCGCGAGATAAATCCAAAGACGTAACTTTCCCTTCCAGCAGAATGTCATTCGAACTGGACTCTGCTCTGGTGTCCCAAAACCTGATCCTTTGGTCAAAATGTCCGCTGATTATCGTTGAGCCAGCCCCATCGGAAGTTACGAGGTCGTTGCAGCTCGACCCGGCGAATTTCGTCTCTATGCCTGCAACATAAAATCCCTAGCTCTTAGGACGCGTTTGCGCGCATCTCTCTCTCTCTCTCTCTCTTACTCTCTCTTTCTCTCTCTCTCTCTCTCTCTCTCTCTCTCTCTCTCTCTCTCTCTCTCTCTCTCTCTCTCTCTCTCTCT